>OY759153.1:15032935-15505435 GCA_963662125.1 Diplazon laetatorius | reverse complement strand
GTTTTACACATTTGCTAAAGCTTCCACTATGAGGAAGCCAGAATTGATCGACACATGGTTTCTCATAGAGGAAGCTTTGGCAAATGTTTAAAATGATAAGTAAGCTATGAGCGAGGTTCTACTTCACATCTCAATAATTCAAAATAAAATGATAAGGAAGCCATGAGCAAGGTTCTACTTTACATCTGAATCGACTCGACAGAAGGATTGCGCTGTCAAGCGTAACAAGAGTAAAATGGAAAAAATTTTCATACTGGTGGATAGCTTCATCTATAAACTTCACGGAAATCGTAGACTCAATCCATTCCGTCAAGTCATCAGCACTGACTTATTGATAGGTAAAGCCGGGCTAGTGTGTGCTCCCGCTACCGACCAGCTGTGCCCAATTCCGACCGAAAATGCTCCCATTACGATTTGCGAAAAATTCGTCTAAAACGTTTCGTCTAATGACAGTTTGTCTAATAACAATTTGTCTAAAACGTGCTGGGCAGGTGAAGGGGTGGAGGGGACAGGGAGAGGGGGATTGGCGATAGGGTCAAGGAAATCCTGCATGAAGGAGGAAAAGGGAATGGACGAAGGAAATGAAGAACACAAAAAAAGAGAGAGAGAGAGAGAGAGAGAGAGAGAGAGAGAGAGAGAGAGAGAGAGAGAGAGAGAGAGAGAGAGAGAGAGAGAGAGAGAGAGAGAGGATGGAGAACGGGAGAATGAGAGAGGGCGCAAAGGAATGAAAGAAGGAATTTAACGAAAGAGCTGAAACGGAAGTGCGAAAAGAGGATGAAGGAGAGGAAGCGGAGGAGAAGGAGGAGGAAGGGAAGACAGAGAAATCGTAAAACAATGTAAATAAAAGAAAAAAAAAAGAGGCGGAAAGCGAAATAAAAAAAAAGCGTGGCGAAAAGACAAATAATTATATATATATATGGGAAAAAACGGCCCAAATCACCGGACTGAAACCCTTCTATCCTTTGATGTGGTCGCTGATTTTTTTCTAGTATCTTCGGGATCCCACGACCTCACTAATTTTTTTTTAGATTTTTTAGACCCCTCCTCCCCCTGCCCCCACCACCCTTTATTTTATTTATCAAGGGGTAACTGCTATTTCCCCACTTTTTATTTTGATACATTTTTTTTCCCAGATACTTTATTGAAATTGAAGAACTTTTTCATAAAATTGGAGTGGGTGTCGGATTGCTAATATTTTTTTTCTTTTTTTTAATTTTGGAAAAATTCGAGTTTTTTCAAAATTTCAACAAATGATAATGGATTCCTATCTCAAAAAAATAAAAGAAAAATGAAATCTGTCTTACGAAAAATCGACATTTTGATTATTTTCGAAAGTAAATCGATTTTTTAAGTATAAATTGATTTGATTATGAAAATTATATTTTTTAATCGATTTTCTATCGAAAATAATCGAAATATCGATTTTTCGCAAGACAAATTTCATTTTTATTTTATTTTTTTGAGATAGGAATCCATTATCATATGTTGAAATTTTGAAAAAACTCGAATTTTTCCAAAATTAAAAAAAAGAAAAAAAATATCAGCAATCTGACACCCACTCCAATTTTATGAAAAAAGTTCATCAACTTCGTTAAAGTATCTGGAGAAAAAATGTCATTCAAATGAAAAGAGGGAGAATAGCAGTTACCTCTTGATTAAAAAAAAAAGTGGCGGGGAAAGGGGGAGGAGGGGTCTAAAAAATCTAAAGAATATTATTGTATCGTTTGGATTCGACGAGATCGCTAATTTTTTTGTTTCAGATTTTTTAGACCCCTTTTCTTTTTTTTTATCAAGAGGTAACTGCAATTTTCCCCCTTTTCATTTCCACCACAATTTTTCCCCTCATACTTAATCGAAATTGAAGAACTTTTTTCATAAAATTGGAGTGGGTGTCGGATTGCTAATATTTCATTTATTTTTTTTCAATTTTTTTATCAAGAGGTAACTGCAATTTCCCCCCTTTTTACTTCCACCACAATTTTTTCTCAATCTCAAAAAAATGAAAGAAAAATGAAATCTGTCTTGCGAAAAATCGATATTTCGATTATTTTTGATAGAAAATCGATTAAAAAATATAATTTTCATAATCAAATCAATTTATACTCAAAAAATCGATTTACTTTCGAAAATAATCGAAATATCGATTTTTCGCAAGACAGATTTCATTTTTCTTTTATTTTTTTGAGATAGGAATCCATTATCATATGTTGAAATTTTGAAAAAACTCGAATTTTTCCAAAATTAAAAAAAAGAAAAAAAAATATTAGCAATCCGACACCCACTCCAATTTTATGAAAAAAGTTCTTCAATTTCAATAAAGTATCTGGGGAAAAAAATGTATCAAAATAAAAAGGGGGGAAATAGCAGTTACCCCTTGATAAAAAAAATGAAGGGCGGTGGGGGCAGGGGGAGGAGGGGTCTAAAAAATCTAAAAAAAAATTAGTGAGGTCGTGGGATCCCAAAGATACTAGAAAAAAATCAGCGACCACATCGGAGGATAGAAGGGTTTCAGTCCGGTGATTTGGGCCGTTTTTCCCCATATATATATATATATATATATATATATATATATATATTGTGACAGGACGAATCTTTGGGTACGATTTCGAATGTACCGCTCGTCAATTCGTCGCTCTGACCAAGGCGATAGTGGAGCCCCCGGGCGAGCGTGCCGGAAAATTTGACTACCCCCTCCCTAGCGTGATCTCGCGACGGGCCCGTGGCCCGCGGAGATCGGCACTCTTGCGCCCGACACCAATAGAGGGTGATCGTATTATTATATTAATTTTCTATTGCGTAGCGAAGTTATAGTCTTGTCTATCTAAATCGCAAAAGAAAGTACCGAGGTTGCGAACCAAATTGTCTCGTCAACTCGCTGAATTATCGTCGACCGATCTCGTTGGATTTGACGATAAAATATTCGTAGACGGTCAATAATCGGAACAATACAAGGAAACTTTGTCAATTTATACCAAGGAAGGATTGTATGAGAAGCCTAAGGAATTTATAATAAACTAAATCGACTTCAAAACTGTAAGTACCCGACTTTTATTGCAATCCCGAGTGCTTGCTTCTTTGTCGTACTTTTCTGCTCGCTCTGTTTGCTTAAGGGTCATCCCATCGAGCCCCCCTGAATTTTGTCTTTTGCTCAAGAATTAAATAAATTGAATTAGTTAAAGATTGCTAGTAATTATAAGCTAGCTGGCGCCCAATAAAATTATAAAGATTTGAAGAAAACCCTTTGAGCCCTGGCAGCCACCGACCCGGGCCGCGCCAGGTGTAGAACGCGTCTCGCGAGAATTTTGTCGAATTATCAAAAACCGCGAGAGAAGAAAACGTTGTGTCTCAATTGGCGCCCAACGTGGGGCACGTTGGAAAAATAATTGTTCAAATTGATTGTCTAAATTCATTGTTTAAATTAATTGTTAAATTTTGTCTAAAATAATTTGTGAATGGAAAGCGTAAAATTTATTTAGAAAATTGTTAAATCAAAATTTTGATATGTTTATTAATTATTGAAAATTATTGGAATTATTAAAAATCATTGAAAGTTATTGAAAATTATCGAAATTATTGAAAATTGTTAAAATTATTGAAAATTGTTAAAATTATTGAAAATTGTTTCAATTATTGATAAAGAATCTTCACAGTTGATATTACAATTAAGAGAAATATATAAAATCCACAAGTAGAACTGCGATCCGAAATTTTGAATATTCTAGAATATATTTTCGAACAAAGCGTCGCGTAGCGTACGTCGAGTCCAGCGGCCGTGAGCGGGAAAAAATACGAGAGCCCGTAATGTAAACAAACATTGTATCTGGAGACCCGAGCCTTTGCTCACGCTTGGTTACTAACGCTTGTAGACCGCTTTAACATCTCACTGCTATACTATGTAATATAATATTGTCGAATAATATTGAAACTCGAATTATTATTTCACAACGATACCGATAATCTATGTATAATCGACGGTTGGATGTCCGCTACTTCGACGAAATTGGGAATTTGAAAAAAAAAAAACAAAAAAAAAAAAAAATTCTATAACGAGTCGAGCAAACCGAACCTCGTTGATTGTTCGACGATACATAGTTACAATACGTCAACGTTCGTCAACTAACGAATTGAAATATTATTATTATAAATTGAAATATTATTATCACAGAGTCAAATTATTATAAATCGAAATATTATTATCACGAAGTAAAATTATTATTAATTGAAATATTATTATTATAAATCAAGGTAAATTATTTTGAATAGTATTGTTATGTCGAAACGATTGAATCTCGCTTCGTCGTTGTCGACGAGTTTCGTCAAGGGTGACGAATACTGTTAATGAATGTATCGAAAATTTAAGGGTTTCGTGTGACTCGAATCTTGCTTCGGTCACCATAGAGTTATTCGATTTTTGAATTGAAACGATCGAATCTTGCTTCGGTCACAATAGAGTAATCTGATTTTGGTTGAAACGATTGAATCTTGCTTCGTCGTCGTCAATGAATTTCGTCAAAAGGTGACGGATATTGATATTGAATAATATCAAAAATAATAGAACTTTGTCGTGATTCAAATCTCGCTTTGATCAGGACGGAGTAAGTTGAAAGATTGTATTGTCACGATTGAATTTTGCTTCGTCGCTGTCAAAGAGTCAGTTGCGACGAACATTGATATCGTTAAAATTGAATATAGATAGTAAATTCAGATTTTTGATCGTGATTTGAATCTCGGTTCGGTCACGGCAGACCAAATTATCTTATTAAATTATTCATCTACTATTTTTAATTATTCATAATTTAATTATTCATTGATTTATCTATTGTTATTTATCTAATTATCTGTTTATTCCCTTATTTAATGAATTATAAGTTCAATTACTTGGTCATTTTACAAATACTCGTAATTATCTTTCCTTTATTTACGGAGTTGATTGGTCAAGTTACCCACCTATTCACACCGAATTCCGACAAGGGTGTTACAGTACGAGACCCGGTAACCGCGCTTTTCCGTCACCTGATTCATTTTTTCGGTGCTTATTGGGGTTTTGTTCAATTATTGAGATAGACGAGTTGCGTTTTGACGGAACCTCCGTTGTTGTCCGTTGGCTTTCTATTTTGTGAACCGTCAAAATCTATAACGTTGACAATGTTTCTCGATACCCGACGGACTAACACCGAACCGACAGACGCTGACTATGACGGTCGGTTAGGGGGCACAAGTTTAGATCGAACGGCATCTCCCCTCGGCGTACCAGCCCCAAGAAGAGTCTCGGCGGGTCGAGGTAGGGGGTCGAGAACACCAACCCCAACGTCCCCTGGATTGCCAAGCTATAACGCTCGAGCTCCGGTCGAAAACAATAATCGCGTTCCTCCCGATGGCGAACAGCAAATAGGAGCTATGTTGTCCCAGTTAGCCGCGTGGGGGGGTAGCAGTCGGCCCAACCGCTGCAAACAACACCATGGGTCCGGGCCCTGGAAGGGGAGGAAACTTGACAGGTCCTGGGAGAACTGGTGGCCCACCTCGGTACCTTGACGAATCGTTCGAAATTATTGAACGTCACCGTCGTGGGCAGGAGTGGTGGAATAGAGGTCCTTCTAATAGACCAGTTGTCAATCATCCACCTAGTACGACAGCGGGAAGCGCGATCGCAAATCCAGCTCCGATATCTCGGCTAGGTCCAGTGGAGGAGGAATCACGTCACGTCAGTTTCAGACAAGGAGTGACCTCGAATCGGTCAACCCAACAACCGGCGCATATCCCCGTAAGTGATGTCGGTCATGGTGGCTCGGTTGTTACTCATGGTACCCGGCCTTATCAAATGGCACCAAACCCAATGGAGGTGTACCGGAAAATACTGACGGCGCGTACCTTGCCGAATGGACAAACCATCCACGAGGAGAGTTACGTGACTGTCGATCCGCACACCCTCATTCAGGGATTAAACGACAATCGAGGTGACGTTTGGCCGAGCCAGGCTCTTCTCGATCGCGACGATCAACGTCAAGCGGCACCACGTTGTCGTCAGACGACTAATCGAATGCCTTCTGCTGCATTGGGTCGTGGTAGCCTTTCTTGGCGCACGAGTGACTCGAGTGACGACGACGAACCGTTTGACCTGCAAAGCAGACACGGTAGTTTGTCGCCTCGATCAAGAAACAACGAAGTCACGTCAGTAAAAATTGGGCAAATTGTCAGCTCATGGAAGATCTCCTTCCCGGGGACAGAGAAGGACCCCGAAGAATTTCTTATGATTCTGAAAGATCTTTTGTCCATGAGTGGAATCCGCAAGGACCTATTCGTGCCGTGTTTGTCAAAAATCTTTGAGGGTATCCATCGCAAATGGTACCTTGTCAAAAAAAGATCTTGGCACACGTGGAAAGATTCCGTCCGAGCTTTTCGTTTCGAGTGGGGAGTAAAGAGAGAAGACACAGACCTTCTCTACGAAGTTCGCGACCTGAAAGTTGACAAAAGGGAGACGTTAGCCGAGTATGCAACTCGTGCGAGGCTCATCTTTGAGCGAATGGAACGACCTCCCGCTTTCCAGGAACAACTTCGACAAATACTCATAAAATTCCCGCCTCGTCTAATGACCGAAGCGAAACACGAATACCTCACGAACGACGACGAATTTCTTCACTGGGCTAACCAGAGGACGTATCTGTACCGATAATATGAAGCTCAGTCAGAACCCCGTAAACAGTATAGAACGTCTGAGCTAAGACAGATACATGAACGATCGAACGTAGGTAGTGACGATGACGACACGGACGATGACAGAGAAAAGACGGAGGACGATGACGAACCAACTGACTTAAATTTCATCCAAAACAAAGCACCATCGAAATTTGACAGACAGTCGAAATCGTTAACGAGACAACGACTTGAAAAGAACTTGAAGCGGTTCGACGAGACACACGGAGACAGTCACGACAAACGCGACCCAAAGAATAGCCAACCTCAACCGACCGGCAGACGAACGGAGAAACCGCCGATCGATACGAGTAAATTTATTTGTCTAAACTGCGGCCAGACCGGTCACAGTGCACGGTTTTGCAACACCACCCGCAAATTAGTCTGCTGTAAATGCCGACAAATAGGCCACGAAACCATTAACTGTCCTATGGATCAGGGAAACGACAAAAGCCTTCAGTGACTCCTCCTCAGGTCACTGAATCCCAGGGCGTACATGAGGCGACAAAACTGCCACGCGACACGGTGACGACCATTGAACAAGTTAGCATCAGTCAGACGAAAGACCTTGACAAAACTAACGACATCAATGGACAGTTCAGAATAACACCATCAACCAGCACTGAACTACAGGTATTAACCGCCGTAGATAGCGACTACGAGCTTCCTGACGATGACATAAACACTCTTGTCACGAATTACGCTACTTGCACCGACGATGACGTGAGCTGTCTGTCTAGTTTGCAAACAACCTTACGGACAATGACTGACGAACACTTGGAGGATGAGCCTGAACCTGACGAGCGTATCGCGCATAGCGCCGCCACGATTTCGTTCAAAACACGGAAGCCATCCTGTCTACCAGCCCATGCCATACATCGATTAGCCCAACGTCGAATATAGGATCAAGGGAATTATCGACAGCGGAAGCGATAGATCGTTCCTGAGCGTCTCAGCATACGAACGAATACGGAATTATCAACTCGAACCGCTGAAACCAGATAACTCGTCAAGAAAAGGCGTTAGGTTGGGTGATAAGACCATTGTCAAAACCCGAGGGGGAACTAGTTTCGTTATCGATATCGGCGACGTATATGGTCCACAGTGGTTTAGCGTTCTTCCAGGCTTGTCAGCTGATCTCATCCTCGGCATGGACTTCTGGATGTCTTTTAAAGTGACAGTTGACCCATTCGCCGAAACATGGACCTTACCTGGAAGTCGTCACGCCTACCCCTTGTCTCACGCGATTATATCACCTTCAGAGCTTCGCACCCTCACCACCGACGATGCAAATCGATTGCAAGCTTTCCTTGACGATGAATTCAAAAAATTTGCCAAAGAAACAACTGGTAAAACCGATCTAATTGAACACGTGATTGAACTCGACGATCCGACCCCGTATAAACAAAAGCCCTATGGAAGGAGTGAAGTAGTTCGCGAGTTCATAAAAGAGGAGGTCGACCGATTGTTGAAGAAGGGATATGTCACATGGAGCAACAGTGAGTGGGCTTGCTCACCTGTTGTGGCTCCAAAGGCAAACGGCGGCTTGAGGTTTTGTATTAATTACAAACCTGTAAATCGTCAAACCAAAAAACCAGCGTACCCGTTACACAACATGAGGTCGATTCTGTCGCAACTTCATAGTGCGAAAATAATTTCGACTCTCGACATGAGCGAAGCGTTCCATCAAATTCCTATGCAGCAGGAAAGTCGTCAATATACTGCGTTTGTTGTCGAAGGCTTAGGTCAATTGGAATGGTCAAGGATGCCTTACGGTCTCACCGGGGCACCGGCGACATTTCAGCGGTTGATGGATATTCTGAAGAGAAGATTCGCTGATTTAATCCACCAGCGCAATTTGCCTAACAAATGGGTCGACCAAGTGTTCACATACTTGGACGACTGGATTGTGGTCAGCGAGGACCTCGACGAACATATAACCATTCTGTCTTTGGTGTGTGAAGTCTTCCGCGAGGCCAAGCTCATAATCAATCACGAAAAGAGTAGCTTCGCCTGCAAGGAGGTTAAATTCCTAGGGTACATTGTCGACGAACACGGTATGAGACCGAATCCGGAAAAAATCCAACCGATTCTCGACTTTCCTGTCCCTAAAGATAGAACCCAGTTACGTCAATTTAATGGATTAGTCAACTGGTACCATCGTCACTTGAAAAACATTGCCAGAGTACAAGGGCCGCTGAATAAACTCACCAGCGTCAAGGTCCCATGGAATTGGACCGAGGTCGAACAAAAAGCTTTCGACGAGGTAAAAAAGGCATTGGCCGAAGCCCCTCGTCTATATGTCCCAATACCTGGGCAACCTTTTGTCTTATATACCGACGCCAGTGACTTTGGTCTAGGCGCGATTCTCGTCCAGTTAGACCCTGAGTCGGGTAACGAAAACCTTATTGAAGTCCTGAGTCGACCGCTGAGGGGTGCTGAATTGCACTACACGACAACTGAAAAGGAGTGTCTTGCGGTCGTTTGGTCCGTCGAAAAACTCCGTTGTTACTTAGAGGGCATGTCGTTCAAAATTGTCACCGACCATCAGGCGCTTCAATGGTTACACTCCTTGAAGAATCCGACCGGTCGGTTGGCCAGATGGGCAATGTACCTGTACCAGCACGACATAACTGTCGAACACCGACGGGGTACTACTAACGAAGCCCCGGACGCTTTGTCTCGAATGTTCGACCTTGACGAAGATCACATCGGTTGGGATGAGATAGTTGAAGAAACTGTCCAGAGTCGACCCCAGCTCAGATCCATCCGAGACCAAGACTGGTACAAAACAAAATTCAAATTAGCCCAAACCCAGCCTGACAGGTTCCCTGAATGGAAGATAGAAAATGATGAACTTTTCTATCATAGACCCGACTACGAGAAAGCTCTTATCGATGATGAGAACCCATGGAAAAGAGTTGTCAAATCGGAAGACATTTTGACAATTCTTCGCGAGAATCACGATGTCCCCGAAGCAGGCCACCTGGGGAAAGACAAAACGATTGACCGAATCAGGCAAAACTATTACTGGCCTGGTATGTCGCAAGACATCAAGTCATATATCGAAAATTGCGAAACTTGTCTCAAAGTCAAATTCAACCAAAATCCGATTAAAGGACCATTAATGACCCGACCAGTCCAGCAACCGTGGGCCCAGTTGTCAATCGACACCGTTGTCTCACAGACACGCACAAAAAGGGGGAACACATGCATCATCGTTGTCCAGGACCTTTATACAAAATACATTGAGCTATTCCCCGTCTGAAACCGGTTAGGCCGAACGATCGTCAGCATATTGGACACTTTATTCGACCGGTGGGGAGCGCCCAGGTCAATAATTACTGACAACGGGCTCGAGTACGTCAACAAAGATGTCAAGGCTTTACTGTTAGCCAGGGGCGTTGAACATTTGACGACTGCAATAGCACACCCCCAAGCCAACCCGGTCGAACGTGTTAATCGAACGATCAAACCCATGATCGCGGCGTTCATTGACGGAAAACATGACGAGTGGGATGTCAATTTGCCAAAAATCCAATTTGCCTACAACACCGTTTCTCATACAGGAAGTAGAATTTCGCCGTTCTACCTGAATCACGGACGGGAGGCAACGGCGAAACACATCCCCAAGCCCCCTAACACAATCCAGACGGACAGTGACGAGACGACAGACTTTTGGGTAAAAAGATTGCAGTTGATCGATGAATTTCGTCATAAAATTGAGCAAAACTTAAGGAAGTATTCCAACGAACGTTTAGCCAAATTGAATAAAGAGAGGAATCTTGTGGTTGAGATAAGGGAGGGTACCGAGGTCTATTACCCCAACAAAAGATTAAGTAATAAGTCGCAGGGCTATGCAGCGAAATTAGGTCATCGCTTTCTCGGACCAGCTATTGTCAAAAAAGTGCACAACCCAATGGTCGTCGAATTAGCGGACGAATCCAACAAAACAATCGGTGTATATTATGTAACAGATTTAAAAATTCCTAGACGTAGCCTGCGTAACCCGCACCACCGTCAAGAGGACCAAATCACCGGAATCGACCACCAACCGCCGTCGACAACATGAGCGACTGTGGAAGCTACCTCGACAATGGGACCGATGCCGACCAACTGGCGGAGCAGTTGCGTCTCGCCAATCTAGCTCGCGAGGAAGCCGAGGCCAGAGTGGCCTCATTGACAAGGGCATTGGAAGAAGCTCGAAGCTGTGAGGTGTCGGTCATCGACGGCAGCACCAGCGATTTGTCAGGGGACGAGCAAGCTGGAGCCCCTGCCCACCAAGTCGTGCACGACGTCACGGGCATGTTACGTTCCATGGACTTTGGTCTTTTGCCAAGAACGACCGAACCTCATCCAGCAACAAAGACACGGGAAATTTCGACAGAGGCGATGTCTCTCATTAGCGAGATCCGGAACCGGGAGCCGCCGAAGCTGCAACTGAGGAAGACGAAGACTCTTACTCCTGCGAACATCCACCGGGAAAATCTCCTCCGTAATAGAGTCCCCTGCGCGTCTCGACCCAAAGAACTTTTGACAGTCCCGGGAAGGTCACCAAGATCCATCGACGGCTCTACGGTAGTGGTCGCACCTTCCGTAAAGGTAGAACCCCTGCCGTTCAACATGTCAACTTTCGACGAGGTGCTGAAAGAAGTCGGGATCGTCAAAGGCGCCGGGCCAGCGACCTATTTGACTGATTGTCGCCTGATTGACGAGGCCACCCTGCGAACGCTCATAATGAAGAGGAGCGAACTGCTCGTAAAATGTCAAGAGGCCACCAAGATTGACCGGGGCACGCAAACTTACGTGTCTACGGCTGGGAAGTTGCACGTTGCAGGGTGCGTGAATTGTCGCTCCGCTGAACACTCTTTCAAGACCTGCAAGTTGCCCTTTCGACCGGGCTTTTGTCAAATTTGCGGGGCTGACGGATTCGACACTCAGGACTGCATCTATCCTCACGGGGTGGAACACGAACGGATGCTTAACCGCTGTCCGGGCTGTTCGAGGGATCTATCGCTCTTTTGCCCCGAATGCCCCGACTGCAACATCCGATACGAGGGGATAAGCGACTGGCTTCGCCTGAATTACGCGACATGGCCGACCTGGATGATCCCTAACGATCATCGCTATTTTGTCAACGAAGGAGTCGAGGTCCTGAAGAGAAGAGTAAAGGCCAGATTCGACGCGCCTTCTGACCCCGCCAACAAGATTCGTCGATTTTTGATTCGGGAAAATGCCTTGTCTGACGACCTGCAAACGAATCCGGCATCTCGAAAAGCGTTAAGTTTGTCTGAAGAGAAACGGGAGCGAGCGGTACGCGCTTTATACGCTCCTCTCGTCAAAAAGACACTTGATAAAATCATGGAAGAACGCCCGGAAATCAAGGATGGCGAGGAAATCACCACCCTCGTCCCGACAAAATTCAAGAAATCGACCAAATAAAAGCCACGTCGACGCATTGGAAGGCCAGTGCAAGTTTTTATCGACCAGGAAGCTGCAGCCAAAGTCGTTTTTAATTTTTGCCCTTAAAGTTACACCTTGTAAACTACAAGATTTCATTGTAAACTACGTGACGTACTACGTGACGTATGATATCGTCAAATATAACAACCATTAACGTTATGAGTACACCGACGTTGAGTCAAACAAATTATTCCTCGTATCATACTGCCACCGCAATAATTTTCGGTTCCGATTGACAAGACTTTTATTCTGCTACTGTATTAATAACCGAAACGCCAGTTGGGCCATCGTACGTCTTTATGATAGTTGCGAGCGTACGTCATATTTTTACCGCGCGTAACCTTAGCGACGACATTCAGGGCGAGCAGAAATTTCATGACTAACCCATTTTCTATTTAGGAGCAATGCACTCTGGGTTGCACTACCAGTTCGATGGTGCCGGGTAAGAATGAATATTTTTGTAATCAATGTCTCGCCTCGTCAACGGATGCAATTCAACCTCCGCCGAATCACTTCCGCTACATGTCAAAATCCGGAAGGGGAGAGTGTGACAGGACGAATCTTTGGGTACGATTTCGAATGTACCGCTCGTCAATTCGTCGCTCTGACCAAGGCGATAGTGGAGCCCCCCGGGCGAGCGTGCCGGAAAATTTGACTACCCCCTTCCTAGCGTGATCTCGCGACGGGCCCGTGGCCCGCGGAGATCGGCACTCTTGCGGCCGACACCAATAGAGGGTGATCGTATTATTATATTAATTTTCTATTGCGTAGCGAAGTTATAGTCTTGTCTATCTAAATCGCAAAAGAAAGTACCGAGGTTGCGAACCAAATTGTCTCGTCAACTCGCTGAATTATCGTCGACCCATCTCGTTGGATTTGACGATAAAATATTCGTAGACGGTCAATAATCGGAACAATACAAGGAAACTTTGTCAATTCATACCAAGGAAGGATTGTATGAGAAGCCTAAGGAATTTATAATAAACTAAATCGACTTCAAAACTGTAAGTACCCGACTTTTATTGCAATCCCGAGTGCTTGCTTCTTTGTCGTACTTTTCTGCTCGCTCTGTTTGCTTAAGGGTCATCCCATCGAGCCCCCCTGAATTTTGTCTTTTGCTCAAGAATTAAATAAATTGAATTAGTTAAAGATTGCTAGTAATTATAAGCTAGCTGGCGCCCAATAAAATTATAAAGATTTGAAGAAAACCCTTTGAGCCCTGGCAGCCACCGACCCGGGCCGCGCCAGGTGTAGAACGCGTCTCGCGAGAATTTTGTCGAATTATCAAAAACCGCGAGAGAAGAAAACGTTCTGTCTCAATATATATATATATATATATATATATATGTAAAGGAAGCGAGGTGACGGACAAGGCAAGCGACGAGCGGACAAAGATAGTGTAACGGTAGAATAAGGATAGATTAAGATAGAATGTAAGGACAAAGATGTAAGAATAGGTTTAAGGAAATGTAAGAAAGGAAACGGAAGGCATTGTAACGCCACGGGGAATCAATAAACCATACACCAAGTATGGTAGGGGCGTAAAGGGGCGAGGAAGGTGAGGCATCGTTCTGGTGGAACAGTGGCGTCACTGCCACGATATAATTTTAAGAAGTCATAGCGTCTCGCGCCGAATAATTACTTAGTTTTTTGGACTAAACGATTTTCATAGTTTTCATCCGCAGTTTCGCGCGTCATGGAAAAGTTTGTCACACCCAGTTTATCGACCTGTAAGATCTAAGTAATTTTTTATGTTTTCCTGTGACATAGTAGTACAAATATCGGAATAAAGTTTGAGATCGGGTTCGATACCATCGGATATGTAATATTTTTCTTTCAAATTGGCATCAGTGGGGGTAAGTGTACGTCCGAAACTACCTTACATGGGTATACCTCTTATAACTCAGAAGTGTTATTCTGGTTTTAATCACTGGTATATTGTTTCAGTGCGTATATAAACATGCGTATACATACATGAGGATGAATTCCAGCCATCACCCCGTTACCGAACATCAAATTGCTGCTGCTAAAGTAGTAATTGCAAAGGGAACAAGTAAAACAGTTGCTGCTCGTGGGATTGGTATCAATCAATTGTGTCTTAGATCGGGACTTAAGTTCAGCTCAGTTTCTTTTACTATGCGTCGCTTTAAGGGGACTGAGTCACCTGAGGGGTATAAAAAATCGATTTGAAAAAAAAATACGATTTTCTACCTACGTACCAAATTTTAGACCGCGATCTGCAAAAATAAAAAAGCTGTGAGCATTTGAATAGTCGTAAATTTTTTAAAATCATTCAATATTCACATCTGTACTCAAGTACTCATAACTTCTTTAGTTTTGAAGATTTCGATCTCAAATTTGTTACGTAGGTAGTAATCAGTGTGAGATTAAAAAAAAAAATTATACTTTTTTTTAAATTAAGAATTTTTTTCAATAATTTTTTTTTTTTTGTAATAATCCTCAGCCTAAATTCATGAAGAATCGTGCTTGGGTCTTGATACTCTATTTAAAAAAACGGTGTTGCTTCTGTTTTTTTTTAATTTGACCGCGATCTCGCAATATCAAACAATATGGCGCTGCTAGCGCTGGCGACCGAAATGTGTACTACAACGCTGTGCTGCTCAGGGGGGTGAATGCCTCACCGACCGTACGATCGATACTTCTAATATAGTGCAGATTATCGCCGTTACCGATCGACGCTCCATCGGGTAAGCACGGCCGATTGCGAATGCACGTATGCATTTCAGCGCCGCCAGATTCGTGGGATTTTCCCCACGCGTGGGGAACTCTGATGCCCCCTCCACGACCCGATTCCCACAGCGTCCCATTTAGGCGGCTCGGCTCCCTCGCTGCCAAGAGATTTCGTCGGCGCATCCAATACCGGAACTCCGGTGCCGGTATTAACTGTCGACTTGTGCCCTCACGGCTTGCTTTGTTGCGCGCCAATGTTCAAAATATGAATTACGCACATATAGCATAGAATTGTCTCGAAATTGTAATAATTTCATTTTGTTTTTCTGTTTTTATTTTTGTTTCGTTGAGACGACGTATATTTTAAATTATTTGATTCTGACTATTATTTACTTCCTTGTTGATTTATAATTTCAGAGACACGACGGGTAGCCTTCGTATGATAATCTCTATTGGATACAATTATACAACCAATACACGATAATATATATTCTAAAGGACCAGCACGTAGCTCACAAAAAATCCATATAAAATAGTAATATAAATACGAGCGACAATGTGATTTGAATTATGCGTGAATTATGATTATTATTTCGAAGCACTGCTCACGGGCAAGCTTCATGCGGGCCGAGAGTTCGGGCTCAATACACGGACATAGAAATATTATATATTACAACCAAAAACGGTTGACTTATCTCAATCGTGTTTACCGCGAAGCGGGTAATCTCTTCAAGGACCTCGGCGATCGAGCGAAACGCGCGGGGGACGAAAGGCGGTGCCCCCACCAACCGTTCTCCTCGCTGACTGTGGATGACCGATGATCCGTGTATGGATGATTCCAATGGTTTTTTATATAGATGCATATACTCCCACAGAGTAATTTCCATTCAGCTCGTGACGAGTGTTACGTGGAGTAACGACGTTCTCGTAACGCTCTCCCAATATCGTCTTGGACGAGTTATTCATGAGTTCGAGATTTTATTTGAAAATACTCGAGATTCGATTTTTCTTTGGAGCTTTTTATTAATGAGTTTGACAAAATTACGGGGTAAAATTTACCCAGTCACCGGACCCTGCAGAACCGCGAATATACAACTTTAATTACATGGCACGTGGCCGTCGACGCCGGTTATAAATATAACTATCGAAATTTGAAGTTATCTCTAATGTAAATTATAATTCGTACCTGTGTTTTTCGCCGAAACAAATGCTGACTACACGACACGATAATCTTTATAATTTAACGTTTTTCATAAAGTGTACTAGATATCTTTTTATTTTTATCGCGTGCACCCTCGGCGATGGTTATCCGACGACTGGGGCGAGCACGTCGCGAAATTCGGGGACCTAGACACTCGAATTGGGCCTACCCACATTACGCGACAGATATTGGTCACCTCACACACGCATGTCTATTGCGCACGGTCGAACAGAGTGGCTATCGCAATTGCTCCAACGGAAAGTACTCCTACGGCCGGTGTACGTGCGCGCGTATATAGTTTGTGTATATATTGTGATGTCGTGGACGAATTAAATGTTCTTTTCGCGGACGGATGAGCCAACTCGGCTACGAAGCGCGGTTTTAGGGAGGAAAGACGCGGTAGACACAATAAACACAACTTGAAGATTTATTCAAACAACACGGATATTTACAGTAGAATACGGATCGGGGTTCGGTGGGTGACTAACTCGCCTGCGTCACAGTAGGTCTTATAAATACAGGCCAGGACGATGAGAGTGGAAAGGTGATTCTGGAAGGTTTCGGGAAACGCAGATATTTGGGTGGTGGGCGAAGGATCGGTGAAAGTCGGAAAATTAGGAATGCGAGGGAAAAGGTTCGCGTTAGGACTTTGACATTGGAGCGACAGTTGTATATCTCCGAGGATTCGTCGAAGGACTCGAAGAGTCATAAATGAAAGAATAGGACAAATGGATTGTCGTATGGAAGAGGTCTGTTAATGGGATAATCCCTACGATGGCCGGTAATAAACTTAGCGGGAAGGGTGTTTGGAAATCGCCTACCGAGGAGCGGGCAAAGGAGACATAATTTAGAGCGGGAGTGTAGGCAGAGGTAATAGAAAAAGGTTGGCGTTGGGTAAAGGATAGGAGGACCATAAACGAGGATACGGATGCAGGCGGCTGCCGACAGGTAGACGCCTGGGGAAAGTTAAAATCGGGATGGGTTCCGAGGAGCACGAAAAATGGGAGAAATACTATCGGTCTATGTGACAATATATATATATATATATATATATAGATCCCAGTAATAGAATATTGCTTTGGGGACGGAGCGATCCGTTACAAAATACACAGGCCAACAAAAAAGGTGATGATAAATGAGAGCCGATTCTTATAGGTTTCCTCGAAGAATACGAATCCGACTTCAGAAATATCAGATTAGGTCCAGTTTTCGAAAGAAACAAACCCAAAAAACGTGTCTATGACCATCACTATATCACATTCACTATGAGTGTAGAAAAATATCACGAGTTGATAAAAACCTTCCAAATGGGATGAAATGAAAACTTGAATCTTGCTTCATTAGTCTGTAAAACAAGAAATTAGGTGCCGTTACCATAAAATGCTAGGAAACAGTTTTTTATTCGAGTACGCACCATTTCCTCGCTTTTTGGTCGAAAAACACCCGTGGATGAATTAACTTTCGGACCTGAATTTTCAATCGACTCGATGGAAATTTCGTTCTTATTGAAGATGGAATTCTGCATACTTTCTCCATCACTGATTGTGACGGGAAAATCCTAATATTTATTTATCCAATAAATAATATGAGAAAAAGACATTTTTTTTACTTTTGAAGACAATCGCGTTTTTTTAAATGGTCAGGTCCATCTCAATATGCCTAAGATCAGCGACGCTACTTTCTAAAATATTTATCAATAGCAGAGACAAAAAAGAAAAAATTATAATTCATTATTTTTGTTCTCTTGTCTGTCGGATAAACAAATATTGGGGATTCCCTTTTTCAATCGGTGATAGATGATGTCTGCAGAATTTCATGAGCCTTAATTAGAAAAAAACATCGTTCGAATCGGATAAAAATTCATTTAATTATTCAATATGATACATCGGTACAGCGAAGCTGCTGGACGTGTAGGGAACTGTTTCAGGTTTCTCACGCGTGGAGAACCCATGCAAGATTTTTTCCCCACCGCGTCCTACGTCCGCGGCAAGGCCTCTTTCGGCCTCCTTCGGCTCCTCTCGGCCTTCTTCAGCTAATCGACTGCACGCGACGCACGCGCATAGCGAATTTTCTCTCCTCAAGCGCCGAGCGTTTCTTGCCGCAAGCGGCGTGGTGGGGGCGTGTGGGACTTTTCCCCGCCAAGGTATCTGGCAGCTCTGATGCATTCGCATCGGCATGAAATATCTCGAAAACGTCACAACAACACCGGTCACCGTAAACTATTTGTTATTTTTGAATGTGAAATGGATACAGTTTTCGTGTGCCACCGAACTCAAAAATATACTTTGGGAAATTGTCATTCACTGTCCTACGTCAACGAGGATATGGAAATTTCATTGTGGGATACATAACCTCGAACTTTGACATCATCTAGTGAAAGCTATTTTTCTAGTTTTAGGAATAAGAATTTCATAACGAATTTCCATTCTCTGAATAATCATCAATTTTTTTTTTAATTTCATTTTTTTTCAGATTTTAATTTCTTTGTTTGTTTTTGGGTCATACACAGGTTTTACGCTCACTTCGTTCGCTTCAAGCCGCATTTACACACCTTGTGACATGAAAATTCGTACGACCCTTGTACGAAGAACGTTTTCTGCCTTTAGCTCGTTCTGCACACTCAAACTCGTCAGAAATTTTTTTTTCGTATTAGTGTCATAATGTACTATTTTTTTTCACATTATAGGTCGCCATAATTTCCAGAGAGCAGATGAAAAAAAATCCCACACTCATCTGAGAATGAGGTCTGTCACGAAGAAAATGAGACGTCAGAATTGAAAATCCATCGAGACGCATGGTCTGAAAGCCACGACAATTGAAAAATTTCGTGAAAAATCTCACAGCATTTAGATAACTCATATGGCCATGGAAAAATTTGAAATCATAGCTAAGTATAGGTACTTTATAAGGGGAAAATTTTCGATTTTCAATTTGGATTGGCCGTGTCACGAAAAAAAAAATTATTTTCCCAATTTTTTAGGTGACTCAGTCTTCAATACCGCACGCGTACACTTACTCCTCATCGATACGTACACTTACCCGCAATACGGGGCAAGTGGACCCAATCTGACTTTATTGAGTTATTGTTAATTTATAACAAATTGTGAAGGAATACTTCATCTGTTTTAGCGCCAATTCATAGTTGAATAAAATCCTTATCTAAATATTCTAAGTTGATTCCAATATCTTTCATTACCATTTTTTAATAGAGCTTGGAAGCCCTAAGTGCGTATAGTTACCCCGAATGACTCTAACCTTGCTCTTAATAATACGCTCGGATGGTGACGTGCGGTAACAAATGAAGAAACAATTGTATCTAATCATTGTAATTACTCTGCACGTTGCAATCTCTTATACTGCACGAATTTCGTCGATTTTTCCACGACATTAATGAACGTTTCGATTAACCAGCAGCCTCGTAAATAACGTTTAACGTGAAAGTGGTCGGTAGAGGGAGCATGGTCGGCCATAGGGACCTTACTGCTATTGAAAAATATTTTTGAATATTGGCTCCACTGATCGTAGGCATTTCGGGATGGACCTGACCATTGAAAAAACCTGTAGTCCTTGAAAGTAAGAAAAATAAGGGTGCAAAGTAGAACCTTGCACATTGCTTCCTCATAATTTTGTACCGTTTTTAAATTATTGAGATGTAAATTAGAACCTTGCTCATGGCTTCCTTATTTAAATTATTAAGATGTAAAGTAGAACCTTGCTCATGGCTTCATTATCTTTTTACACATTTGCCAAAGCTTCCTCTATGCGGAACCATGTGTCGATCAATTTTGGCTTCCTCATAGAGGAAGCTTCGGCAAACATGTAAAAAGATAATGAAGCCATGGGCAAAGTTCTACTTTACATCTTAATAATTTAAATAACTAAGCCATGAGCAAGGTTCTACTTTACATCTCAATAATTTAAAAACGGTACAAAATTATGAGGAAGCAATGCGCAAGGTTCTACTTTGCACCCTTGTTTACTATTGTGACGTTGAGAGCTTCTTGTGAGTGTGATGTAAGTCGAAATCAATATACATGGGGCGATTCATGTGAAATTTAAAAAATTTTAATTCACATAAAATCTGAACTCCTCGTTAGATTTTGTCCAAATTTAATACAAAACCTCTTTCGATCATAGTGCAACTTCGTACTGAATTTCAGCCGGATATCTCAAAAATTATGGAAGCTAGATTACTTATTGGTTTTTACTTGATACTTGATACTTAATACTTGATTTTTAGAAAATTTTCGAACCGCCATAAAATATGAATGGCTTGATGGATTTCGCCCAAATTCAATAGAGTATCTCTTTGAATAATAGCGCAACTTCGTACCAAATTCAAGTCCGATATTTCGGAAATTGCTCCAGTTAGAGTGTAAAGACCGTTTTTTTCACATGAAAGAATGCTTTAAAACAAAAGCAATGTGTAGATTTTTTCTAAATTCGGTATCGAGCATCTCCCTGTACTCGTACAACATTATACTGAATTTGAGCTCGATATCTCCAAAATTGTGGGAGCTAGAGACCGAAAATCAATTTTTTAATTATTAAAAAATGCTGTAAAAACAAAAAAACTTGATAAATTTTTTTAAAAATTGAATTGTGCTATGCGCCGTGAACCCTTTACATGTGTGACAAATTTCAGCTTGATATCTCGAGCCGTTCTCAAGTTGGGAGCGTTCAGCCAATACTACACACACACACACACACACACACACACGCCCACCTGTTTGGTTCAAAAACAGGAGCCAATCTAATATTTCAGAAGTCGCATTCGTGTTCTACGGGAAAACATTCATACGAGTCGGTTCTCACTTAGATTCATTTTTTGTTTCGTTGGTCTGTGCAATCGAAACATCCATTGCAAAACCCCCTGCATATTACGAAAGGTAGGAGGGTAGGAGGCTATCGGACCCCACTATTAATTTACAGATAAGGGCAAGATTCCGAAAACAGGTAAGTCACGGTTAGTTTGATCAATAATATAGAAAGCAACTTTCCTGCTTAAACCCTGTCTTGAATAGACAGAAGTTAGTACGAATCACCGACAATATACAAAGGCGGGTTTTTCGAATCTTCGCGAGACTTTTGCGTCCGTACTTTCAATTTTGTGAGCATCGTTCAAGTACGTTTTCATACGATCACTTTCAGGTTAGCCGAATAAACTAAACGCAAGGTATTCTCGCGCAGTCTTGAATTCATTAAGTAACGCGCCCATCCGGGTGGGACCAGAAATTCAGAACGAGCAAAGTTGAGAAGGGTGAAAATTCCGAACGCGCAATGTTTCGAATGACAATGTTGCGGACGATCGCGGCGTAGAATGACGTTGCAGCGTATCGTCAAAATTCAGAATGACATTGTAGCGAACGTACGCCTCCCAGTCGGCGCGGTTTTCCACATTTCCCGACTGCATATCTAGCTTTCTCACGCGTGAATTATCAAAGTTAGATGTATGCCGTCGATGACTATTTTTACAGGAAATTCAATTCTCTACAACATTGTTTATGTGAACTTTTGGTCTATATACCGTTGTTCATCCAGAGTTTAGATAGGAAGGTAAAACTAAGAAGAAAATGAATACATTCTACCTTCCCGTCCAAGCGCTGGTTAAACCACGCTATGTAGACCAAAAGGTCACATAAACATTGTTGCAGAGAATTGGATTTTCTATAAAAAAAGTCAGCGACGGCATATATCTAACTTCGATAATTCAGGCGTGGGAATGCTCGAAAGTCGAGAACTATTGAAAACCGCGCCGACTGGTAGGCGTTCGGAATATTGTCATTCGAAACATTGCGCGTCCCGAATTTTGACCTTTCTAAACTCTTGTTGTGCCCCGCAATTTTCAAATAAGTTCCAAATAATAAAAACAAATTATAATTATTACCATAAGTAATAATTATAATTGAAACGCATAATTGAGCAATTATAAGCGTCTTATAATTGCATCACACAGTGCATCGTAAATTCACGATTGCTTAAATAATTGGTTCATGATTGCGACAGCGATACATTCGTCATCGTTTCGAAAGAAACGCAAGAGCGTCGCAAATTGAAATGATTTCGAAACCAAGTAAACATTTCGCAATGAATGTTTGAGTCCAACGAACTCCAAAATGCTGAAATAAATCACGCAACCGACAAGAGTGCGTTGAAAATGAGAACGCTGATGCGTGCGTACCGCTTTCGGTGGGGACTCGAAAATAGAGAGGAACCAACCACCGAAAGTCAGTCTTTAACCAATCATCAAACTAAGAAGTCATCTGGGGGAAGACTTTGGTATCATGACAAAATTATAGTAACAGTTAAAAGCAACAAAGATTCGACCATGTAACTCGCGATACGATAAGTGCGGAAAGATATTGTCAAATATTGTAAAACCATTTAATTTCATTCATCAATTTTAATAAACTTAAAATCGTTTTGTTCTTACTTGAATTCTAATTCTTTATTGGCAAACGATCCCAAAAATATAAATACATTCCTGCTGACCCGGTCCGACGAGACTCGTGTCAATCCGGAACATAACACGGAAAACGGAGCTTGTTTTTTTTTTTTTTTTGCTTTGATAACCGGTCCGACACTTGGGCACAATGCGCAGCTTTGTCATTGTAATATATGGACCTGAGATTTTTCAAATAATGTTATATCGCAATGATATCGACGTATCGCAATCATAATTCGTTTCAGGTTTACGGTTCACGTTATGATTTTACGTCGTTCATAATACCGCAAAGATTGAGGTTGTACTGTGTGGTACTGTGAACCTTTCCCTACAGCAGCGCCGACTAGCGACAGCCTTGAGCGATAATTATGCTAGCGTATTCGACCTTCCTCCACTCCGTAAAGTGGGATCAGTTTCAAGATCTGTATGTAAGATCGTGGTCTCAATCGTTGGCGCGGTTTTCAAAGCAGCGCGCCCGGACATAATCATTGAAATTGAATATCTATTCACCATTCAACAAAAACTTTGATTTTTATAATTTAATTTCTGTCATCTGTAATTTTTAAACAATTGACGCATCCGCTCGGATTCGACAGCGTTTTGAACTTTTCAAAAAATGTCGTTCACCACTCTGGCGTCCACGAATTTCGAGATGTTCGTACAAATAGTTATTCACGAGTAGGATATGACTACAGATATTGAGTATTATATTCGAGCCGAATCCATCGATAAGTTTAGATTTTTGTGATATTTTAGTTTTTAGAAAAATCAATTTTGTTGCTCCATGGCTACCGTTAACTTCAGCAAATCATACCTTAATTCCCTACGATTATAGAATATAATTGAGCTATAATGCATATAAAATTTGGCGGGTATCGGTCAAACGGATCGCATTTTAGAGCAATTTGAAATTTTTACGTTCCAACCTCTGTAAATACAAAAATACTTGAGGGACCGCAATGAATTGATAGACGTGCATAAGCCCACGTTTAGACAAATAGAGGTACTGGTTGTGACATTTAGTAGACATTGAACGAGGCGTTCTAATTTTCGAAAACTTAAGCTTTTTATATACGGTCTGGTGTCAATAAACAGTAGAATGAACGAGCTGCTCTTATTGAACCGAAACTCTCAACGTGGACGTGATAGTATTATACATGCTGCAAGACATGTTAACACATCAGTATATATCCATAACATGGCATAATGTCAGTAGTGAACGGAGATTCCATAACGAGAAAGCCAGAAGATAAATACTCCCTCATAGCTCCTCCATTATTGCTTTCTCATAAGGGAATATTCGTTTACTATTTACGATTCAGAGGAAGCAAATTGCAACGCGCAGGTTGGCTTGAATTATGAGGAAGCGATTTAAAAGTTTCAAATTGCAAGCTGTTTTCGCCTTTCAATCGAGAGTAAAAATTTTTTCGTTCGTAATTGCACCTTCGTTTCACCTCCCAAACTTGGATAATGGGAAATAACTGCAGTTTTAAGGATAGAACAAGTTGGAACGCACATAAGAAATGCTTTCAACTTTTTTTCACTTACAACCTCCTTTACCCTCAAAGTGGTGTTGAAATAAGTTGAAATAAAGGTGAAAATTACGACTCGGACCGAAAAATAGGAAGAATTAGTGGCTAGCGATGGACAATACTTTGATAAATATCACTTTTCAATTTCATTTTAAATGAAATTTTGTTTTTTAATAAAAAAAAACGCTACGAATTAATAACAACTCCCTAAACTTTTTGGAAGGTTCAGGCGAACGGCTTACAGAGTCTCGCCGTAAAAAAAAATGTTTATCCATTGGCTTTTGTGCCGGTAATCGATGTTGTTGCTGCGCTCGAATGCTAATCGGTCGCGACAATTTCGGGCGTCATGCAAAGGCATTAGCTGACTTAATGTCGTATTTCGAGTCAACTTGTGTCGGTCGTCCACGTGGGTAATGAGCGCAATTACTACCTCAAATGCGCTTATAAGCGAGAACGGACCAGTACAGAGGTGCTTATTACACAATTTTTAGCTGCACGCGAGGTTCTTCGGCCAGGTAGTCGAAACTATCGTGATTAGGGTAAGATGGGGTTAAATCGCCAGCGGGTAAGATAAACATTGAAGGCTCATATTTTAACCAATTAATATAACGAGTAGCCGTTCATAAGGTACGTCGTGGTCGATGATGCATAAATTGTTATTTAGTTAAACTGCCGCATCTGCATTTTTACAATTTTTACAGCGTCATAAGTATTTTGAGCGATGTAAAAAAAAAATGTGTGCGTGGAAACCACGCGCGACTGAAGTGAAACTTCGCGCCTGTTAGTAGTGTACATAATCCCCCATATTTTATGAGTATAGGATGCAGGTATGATCTTAAATGAATTTAAAAAAGACAATTTAGGATTCATTTTTGTGGATATATATTTTACATGAATTGGTGATTACATTGAAAAATGTATGGAAATGACATTAATCCATGATTGATTAGCGAATTTTTGCATTTACAACTCTCGAAGATTTAGTATTGATCATTGAGTTCTGCATTTCGAATGAGACTTATACAAAATTTGTAATTATATTTAAAAATAATTCTCGTGATTTATGGAAATTCTACCCTGATTTTTATGATTCGATTTCTATGTCTCCATTCTAACTATCGGGCTCTATCATTGTCACAATTGGTTTGTGATAACTAAAATAGGACACAAATGTCTGTGACTTGATATTCGTCAAATGCCTGCTGAATACAGCATCAATCGTTGTACCCGACCTGGTTGTTGGAGAACTAACACTACTATTGATTTTTTTCTTCAAATTTCGTCAGCACCTATACCCAAATCACTCTTACATGAGAATGTTTTATACTGAATGAACTTTTTTATACAAAAATTAAAAGTGCAATGTAAGAAATTTGCTTATTTTGTATTTTTCCTTAATTCTAACTAACTTACAGTACAAAAATAATAGTTAAATTTTTATGGCGTTCATTCTTTTTTATATCGCACTTTATTTTTTCTTACAATCACGTGACCTTTTAATCTTGCTCCAAAGTTCCGCAGGAGCCCGGATGATATTCATCGTAAAAGCAAGGAAAACAAAACGTTTTACTAAAGTGCAATAAAAAAGAATGAACGCCATACATTTAACTATTATTTTTGTACTGTAAGTTAGTTAGAATTTAAGGAAGAATATAAAATAAGCAAATTTCTTACATTACACTCTTTATTTTTGTATACAAAAGTTCATTCAATATAAACATTCTCATGTAAGAGTGATTTGGGGGTATAGGCGCTGAAAAAGATTTGAAGGAAAAAAAATGTTATCTGTTTGGGGCTTGAACCCGCGATCTCATGAATACCTGTCTAGTACGCTATCCACCGACCCGCGATCGGCATTTGAAAGTACCATCACTTCAGCGGATTTCCGTCGCTCTCCTTATCAGTCAGACTCAATCTTTACTTGTCAATGATTTCTTGTTTTATTGCAATATTCTTTAGTTTGTGTTATTGAAACAGAAAAGTTATAGTGTTCAATTGTATTCTCAATGATAAATATTTATTGTGTACTACTACGATACTTGGAGTTTTACTTGCACAACTCTTTGAGTTTTTTACAACGTTAGTCTCCGTTATATTCGCGTTCCCCATGAAAATCCTAAATGTGCTCTCTCCCCTTTTGCGTCTGCAGACGACCTTACCTACCGCTGTACCGCATTTGCCTTGGACACGGGGAAACTGCAGAAAACCCGTGTCGGTACAGTCGGCCCCTGTTCTTCTGGTTTCGTGGCGCATGCGCAGAAGTAGCACTTCAGCGCAGGCACCACGGCCCCAGAAGGACTGGCCTCCCGCTCACCGATCGATATGCCAGCCGGTGCACGGCTAAGCGGCCACCCATCCAAGTACTGGCCGCAAGAAATGCTGCTTAACTTGTGGGACCGCCGAAGCCGTACACCGACCGCACACCTATCGGTGTCGGTAAATATTTATTGTGTATTTTAAGTACATTCATATTCACTATTCATCGAAAATGAAAAGTTCTAATCTAGTACATATATATGTGGAATTGGATATAATAAATATCTATGTAATAAATACATAAATATTGTTTTATTTCCAAAATAAATCAAGTACCCTGTAACATGTCGTACTTATGCCATTGAGGTTGATTCGTGACGTCACTGGGCGCTAGTGTGAGAGAGAGAGAAAGAGCTATCTCTCTCTCTCTCACACACACTAGTGTGCGAGTGAGACAGAGTATGCTCAGCAGAGCCACCCGTTTGCCACCCTGTTTATTTTTTTTTTTGCCTGGGTTTGCTCGTCCACATCTAGGGGCCTGTGCCACTCTCTTCTGCCCCCCGCCCCCCCTGTTTTTCCTACTGCCAGATACTAACGCGCCATGCCATTTCCCGCCCCTGCCCTTCTCTTCGCTACGCCGTCCAACGTATCCCCGACTAAACGCTACGACGAGCAGCTGCTACAGTATGCGTTCCGAGCGCCATAGTATGCGTGCAAGAGGTGTCGCTGCCGGGTCCGACTCCCCAGTCTCGCCGTTCCCCCCACCACGTATCGGCCTATTCCCCTCACGGGATCTTAATTTTCGTAACGCTCTGAAAATCCCAGACCCTCGCTAAAGAAGTTTCACTTCAAAAAAATTCTGTTTTTTGACGGTTGGTCCAAGTTCTGAAAATCGGGCTTCAAAAAATTCGGTAATTGTTTCCTTCGGTGGGGCTTGAAATTCAGAATCAGCAATGCTCAGAAGGGCCAAAATTCCGAACGCGCAATGCTTCCAACGACAATTTTACGAACGGCTGCGGAGCACAATGAAATTATTTCGAAATGTCAAAATTTCGAATCGCATTGTAGCCCACGTACAATATTCCGAAAGCCTACCAGTTGCCGCGGTTTTCAACATTTCCCGACTTTCGAGCTTTCCCACGCGTAAATTATCAAAGTTAGATGTATGCCGTCACTGACTTTTTTATAGGAAACGTATTTTTCCACAACATTGTTCATGTTAACTTTTGGTCTATATAGCGTTGTTTATCCAGCGTTTAGACAGAAAAAAATAGAACGATCAGAAAATCGATGCATTTTTACCTTCCCGTCAAAACGCTGGTTAAACAACGCTTTGTAGACCGAAAATTCACATGAACAATGTTGTAGAGAATTGAATTTCCTATAAAAAAGTCAGTGACGGCTTATATCTAACTGGGATAATTTACGCTCATTTTCAAATTAGCGATAATTTAAAAAAATTAAAAAACCGCGGTGGTTTTTAACATCTCCTGACTTTCGAGCTTTCCCAATTCGAAACAATTTCATTCTGCGCCGCGACCGTTCGTAAAATTGTCGTTCGAAGCATTGCGCGTTCGGAATTTTGGCCGTTCTGAACATTGCTTATTCTGAATTTCGAGCCCAACTCGAGCAAACCACAAATATTTCAGGAAAACCGAGGAGCAACACAACATACGTCTGACCCGTCCTATATTTGCACGATTGGTTCCCCCGGCTATCCCTAATTAATTATTATTAATTGTTTATTGATGCTCCAAGTAGAAATCATGCGATGCTAAATTCAACAGATGAGTTCCGTGTTGTTTTTTTTTCATTGTTTTAAACGAGAGTCGTCGAGTGTTTGAATAACGTCGAAAAGCGTTCTAGCCTCTGGCTATTCTCAATTTATTGTTATCATCATTATTTACTTTCAATAACTCGAAAATAAAAAGTTATTGAACTTTGTTTTGTAAAATGCGAAGTGTTGTTTTACCCCGCCTCGAGGTCAAAAGTAACAGCGCTGGGGCAAGTTGTAACACGTCGTTATAGAGACATCTTAATTGAAAAATTGTATAATAATCAATTTTTTAATTCGGGTCACGAAAACAATGTAATAGTGTCGGACAATATGATAATACATAGCTAAATCCACTAACTTGTATTTTTCTTTGCAAAGAAGTAAGCGTTTCAAATTTAAAAAATTTATCAGTCAATTAGCGTTTTCAAATTAAAATAAAATATGAATCAATAAGACGGGTTACCAATGTTTCGCGCCAAACTTAAAGTTCGATCATCTCTAACAACATCGGAAATTATAATTCTATCGTAAAATACCACGATACGTTCTTCATTCCAAATGTTGCAGCATCGTTACATTAATGTGGTCAGACTTCGCGACGTGAAAGACTGTCGCATCTTGCCCCAACCAAGTTTTACTTCTGATCGCAAATGTTTTATGTGGCAGTTGGTAAAAAAAATTTAAACATACAGCACCGGAATAATGCGAACCCATAGAAGGAGGGGTGAGGGGGGTACTTATCGCGGTCGGCACCGTTGTAATAAAATTAGAAATAACACGGTAAACTACATTTTTAATATCAACTTCATTTACAAGGTTAACGATTTTTTCATATACTTTTTTCATAGAACTTTCTTTTTCATATAAACTTTTTTTAAATAACAATTTTTTTTCCATAAAAATTTTTTTTCATGTAACATTTTTGTATTATATGTGTTTTTATATGTATTGCATGTGGCGTTAAACTACACGGTATCGTGCATGTTTGCACAATACCGTGTAGTTCAACAATCACCGTCACTTTCATTTGTCACCGGTTTGCTGTGGTTATCCGATGATGATAATCCAATGCACATTTTTCGTTAGCATCACGAACTCCTGAAACGGTTTGGTGACTTGTTTGAGCTACTCGTTTTACCCCTGCATAGGGGTAAAAAGATCATGCATATTTGATTAAAAATTATATTTCGAAGATAATGAACAATGAGGTTAGAAAAATTACAACTCACCAATTATTTAACTTCGATATTTAATGTCGAGTCCAATACTTTTTGTTGCGCCAGATGCACCGTGCGGCTCGCTTGCTTAGTTTAATTTCTTCAATGAAAAAATTTCAGGGAAAAAAATCAAGAAAAACAACGTCGATACAATTTTTCTTTTAATATTTTCAGGCGCACATTGGTTAGTATCTGTCAAGGTCACTCGATCACACGTACAGCCACACTAATGTTGCTTGAATCTTTAGATACCGAATGTTGTTAATGTTGTCGAAGTTTTTAAACCCGGCAATTTTTTTTTCGTGAAGTGAATAAAGTCGTAAGAGAAGCGAACACCTCAAAAACATCATGGCAACGGTAATTAAGCTATCGACATGCCTATCTTTATCTTTCAATTATCATATAATGAGACGTTAAAAATGCGACGTAATTATTTACTTTCGTCACGAATGATCATCAATTGCATGAAAAGTTTGGTATTAATAACATGAAAAAATTCTACAATACGGTACAAAGAATATTGCAGTCGAAACTGAACCATCATATTTTTGAAAATTGAGTTTGGAAAAGTAAAAGTCGTGATCGTTCTATCGAATAACAGGTATATCGACGACGCTCAATTATCGTTACATCATTGATCATTTTATAGACACATGGAAAAATTGTCAACATTTTTCTGTTGATCGTTATTCGCGTATATAGATAATAATAAAAAATAATGATAATATTAATAATACCTTTTAGTTTGAATAGAGGGTAAAACTTCACGATGATATTCAATCCCTGGTACGTAGTGACAATGATCGTTTGGACAGCTGTCGTCGTTTATGGTGCAGAGGAGAAAAATTTCTTGGGGGGCCTTTTAGGTGAAGATGTAAGTTAGACACTGTATAATGGACCTCACAATAGCGAAAAATATGGCACCTCTCTCAAACATTTTGGAATTTAATACAGTGTTGCTCAAATCGACGTACATAATTTAATATGTATCCTAAAAAACGTGCACATTTAAAAATTCTCAATTCAGCAATATTGATTTTTCCCCGAATTTTGAGCAATTTCACTTCTGACAGCTACGAATTTCAATGAAAGAATAGATAATGAAATTTGGATACACAAGGTTCCATTATATATCTAAAAGAATTATCAACGTGATTTTCAATGACCTACGAGACCCATTGAAAGCCCCCTATATTCACAATTCACAGCTCCTGGAAGTTCATTTTGTGAGATTAAAAACATATTTTTCACCTATTCACACCTTATTATTTGGTCTAAACACTGTGAAAACTGATTTTTTCCAGTGTTTAAAGCTAATGATGAGGACTGATGAGGTGATAATTTTTTGATAACATAAGATGAACTTCCAGGAGCTGTGAATTGTGAATTATTGGATGGAGGCTATTTTTAATGCAGACCTTTGTTATAGAGTATTCAATTGCCTGTGAAATGTATCCGTACATTTTTCTTGTAGAACGAAGGACTTATAGTTATATAATAGAAGCGGTCAATCTGTTATCTAAGAAAAGGTGGGAACCGACTTTGAAAAAGTTATTTCACGCCGGCCAGAATAACAGCACTCCCATTCACTATACATTCAAACCAAAATTAGTCGACATACTTCAATGAATATACTTTCGATCGAAACTTACTCCAATTCATCCAATAATATCTCAAAAACTATATATATCTCTAATAATTATCTCAAAAACTATTGATATAGAATCAATAGGTTTTGAGATAATTATTCCAAATATGTACCCATTTTTCCGGCAATGTACACAGTGTCACCCTTAAACGGGAAAGGACCCCCCCTGGCGAACCTTAAAAAAAAAAAGCATTTTCGAGTGTGCTCCTCGCGAGGATACATATATATATATATATATATATATATATATATATATATGTATTGTTACAGGCCGAGATTGGAAAATAATTTCGTATGGTACCGAAGCGTTATTCAATGCAGCGACAGCGAAGGGCGCATGCGTAAATTGTCAACCATATCCCCGAAATGTCGATATTACGGGGGATGATACATCACGTGGTCTCGAAATCAGAGGTACGGTCGCACATAGATCATCGATCGACCAACACTTTCATCCCGAATCCCGACCCGTGACCTGATACAATGTGAAGATACAGGAAAGAGCCCGTCGTTTAGAAGTCGCGTCGCAAGTAAATTGTCCTTGTCAAATTAATGTAAAATTATTAAAACGTCGTTTAATCGTGGTATGGAATCATTGTCAAATCCAATATAGAAAAACCACGGACGAATAATCGGAACAGTTGAAACGTGAGTCTTTCTAAAATAAACTAATGTTTCGCTTTCTGAATCACGCATATTTTGGGTGTTGGTTTGTTTGAATTTAGAGAAAACATCCTTACCTATATATTAAGGTGTTTTAAAAAAACGAAATTTTTATTTCCCAACGGGCCCAACCCGAAATCGTTAGCTTGGATAGGAAAAAAAAATTTTACGAAAGATGGAATTTTAGGTTGAGTTTTAGATCCCCCTCAATTGACTTTTGTATTTTCTTTCCTTTCTTTTTATTTAACACAGATTATTTTCAGCAAAAATTTTTTTCGTTCCCACAGCTGCCAGGGGATCAATTTATGTCTTAAATTAATTCCTGTTAGAATTTCAACTCTTCAGTTAAATCTAATAGGGGAGTTATCCAGGGTGGTAACTTGTGTACCTCTTTTACGACCAAAATGTGCGTGGGACGAAAAAATGTACTATACAAAAGTTACATGGTTTATGAGGCTACACTATGCTCGCTAGCTATTACTTTTAGGGCTTATCAAGGTCTATACTTTTTTACTCAGAATTCGCTACTCTACCATATTACGCTATAAAAAATGAAGCGTTTTATTTGAGAAAACAAAGTTGACCTTCAGATCTTTGAAGCGCCTCCACCTATTAAAAAAATAAATGCACTACATAGTGGAGCCTTATAAACCATGTAACTTTCGAATATTACATTTTTTCGTGGAACGCATAATTTCGTTGTAGAAGAGGTACACACCGTACCACCCGGTATATCTCCCTTATTAGATTCAACCGAGGAGTTAAAATTCTAAGAGGAACTTATTTAAGAAATAAGTTGATCCCCTGGCAGCTGTAGGCACAAAAAAAAATGTTGCCAAAAATAATCTGTCTTAAATTTGAAAAAAGGAAAAAAAATACAAACGTCAATTGAGGGGAATCTAAATCTCAACCTAGAATCCTCATCCTTTGTCAGAATTTTTTTTTCTATCTTCGCTAATTATTTCAGGTTGCGCCTGTTGGAAAATCAATTTTTTTTTCAACACCCTACTATATATGTATCCTATTTAAGACTGGGTCAGTCAATTGAATCCACTTCTCGTGCAGATTACCCGGCTAAATTATAATTATTGCTATTCGTTAAATTAATAAGAGTTCTCTCAGTTTCTCTCACTCGTTATCGACAAAATTAGTTGCCGTCCAACATTTATAGATTATCATTCATTCGTTAAAATCAGAGGCTTGGCAGCCACTGACCCCGCCCGCGTCAGGTGTAAGCTTTGAAAGTGAAATAATATACGTATATTTTGTAACGAAAAAAACCTCACCCCGAGCCTCTTACGAGACCCCCCACCGCGCCGCCACCGTGGCGCGTGGCGTATGGCTACCGTGGGAGTTGTCTACCGTGGCAGTTCGACCTGAATTCATCCCGGTCCGTGCGCGCGCGCGTTCCATTCAGGTCCAACTGCAACGGTAGTTAACTCCCATGGTAGCCATGCGCCACATTAGCAGAGCTGCCAGATTTGTCCTGCAGGGGCGGAGCTCAGCTACCCTCTCCACAGAGCTACGTTCTGATATTCCTACCCGGGTAGAGTAAGAGTCGAGTCGGGTTAACTCTCGAGTTGGCGTATTTTCTGAACGACGAGAGTAAGTATCAAGAGTTAACATGGCGGTCTCCCGTGCATCATATACAACGAGACACAATATAGCGGCATGTCAAGTCCGTATCAGTAGTAGTAGAAGTAGTTTGTTTGTGATTGGTTCTGGTTGGCGCACTGCTGCGCCTTCACCATACGGCCAATATCAGAAGCTTATTACGTCTAAGCGGGTTAGCTTGAATATTTTTGATGTATTATGTGAAGTCTGCACAATAGTTTGGCCTTAACGAGATGGCAAAACGGGAAAGTGTTTGAAAAACTATTTTGCAATCATTAATTAAATTTCATAATGGATTGTTCATCATAATGGAAATTTCATAATGATCATAATAAATGGATGAATTTAATTTCATAACGGATTAAATGATGCGGTATGATGGATGGGCGATGAGTGATTCGATGTTGTGGGGTGGGAATATTTTATTGGTTCTTAAGGAGCGGATTCAGCTGGAGCGGTGGTGGTCAAATCGTTGACAAGCCCAGAAAACGTGCTTCAAGTCTTCAGACTCGAAACAGCATGAACATACGGGAGAATCGTTCATGTTCATACGAAAAGTCCCGTTTATCAGATGAGCTATGAAATGATTTGAAGTAAGCAACACCTTCGAATTTTCCTTTCTGGGTGAGAGCTCGGTTGGTGGAAGAGCTGCATTTAGCACGAACGATCGAGAAAAAATCCGAGGCGGGGAGGAATATGTCCAGGAGAGAACCCGAAGTTAAAGCTGTTTTCGCTGGAGTGTCAGCTGTTTCGTTGCCGGAGATTCTCACATGGCTAGGAACCCGGATGAGTTGGATGCATAGGTTTTGTCCAGGCAGGGAGATGATTTCGCGAATAGCTAGAACCACGGGCGAGATGTTAGAGTTTTTCATCGAGCCTAACAGGGCTTGGAAGTAGTTACGGAAGTCGGAGAAAATGATGGATTTTGTAATCTCGTTTTCCATAATAAATTCCAAGCAAATGCAAACAGCCAAGGCTTCAGCTGTGAAGACTGAGGAGAATTTGGAAATTCTATGCTGTAACGTCAGGTCTCTTGCAGGGCAGTGGATTGATAAGCCTACATAGGCAGCTTTTTATGATTTGGAAGCGTCGGTATAGAAGAAAACTGTGTTTTCCGAAAGATGATTGTACATCCTGAGAAACTCTGCATTTAGCTCTTTTTGATTTGATATTTTTTATCGATTTCAGATATCGATATTAGATTCGGCGAAAGTCAGATAGGGCGCTAGATTAAATATTGGCGGATAGTTAAATGGAGCAATATTTTCTTCAACTTTCTTCAGTTTTTGGAAAGCGTCAACTAAAGGAAGATCGTATAAAGATTCCAATAGTTATGGCATCTGTGTAAAGAAGAAATCAGGTACGAGAAAGAAGCTAAAAGAGAATGCCACGAAGTGGAAAATGTTTTTAGGATGAATTTATCAGCAAGAAGTTGAATGCGGAAGCGTAAATGTGGTTCTTTAGCCAATACCACATTATTGAGGGTGGAATTTCTGAACCCTAGTGCGAGTCGTAAAGCTCTTCGTTGAATAACTTCGATTTTAGCGAAAAGCGAGTTTTCTTGAATTGGGTGAACCCCGGCTCTATACTCTATTAAGCTGCGGATCAGAGGTCTGGAGATAGTAACGAGAGAAGGTGGATCTGCGCCCCACCAGGTGGAGCGGAGGCACTTTATTATATTCAAACGCTTTTTGTACTTGGCGGGAATATTATTTACATGTGGGTTCGATGTAGCAGTGACGCAGTGACCCGGTTCGTTTCGTGCCCGGTTCCCGACCGAAAGGTCCCGGGTTCGAATCCCGGCTTCGACACCAATGGAAAATTTTTTCTATGTGTTTTTTTCGGGTATGGTACGTTTGACCGACAATCATTTGACCGACCAATCACTTAACCGACACCATTTGACCGACAAATCATTTAACCGACAGGTACATTGCACCGACAGGTTCATTTGGCCGACAGGTCAGTTAGCCGACATCACTTGACCGACAAATTACTCAACCGACAGGTATGCTTGACCGACACGTACATTTGACCGACAGGTACATTTGGCCGACAGGTCAGTTAGCCGACACCACTTGACCGACAAGTACACTTGACCGACAAATCATTTAACCGACAGGTACATTTCACCGACGGGACATATGTCATATAGAATAAAGACATAGCAAATGCTTCGTTAGAAAAAAAACAACTCAAAAGTGGCTAAACGTAGCAATCCAACAAGGACCCCAAAAATTTATTTCATAATGAACACTTGTTTCATAGCAATGTACTTAAAAAAAAGAGTTATGTGCGATTCCCCTGAGAAACTCAATCACTTCGTAATTGTCCCGATTGTCAACGATACATTGCAGATTTTTTTCTCTCTTTGCATCCATTTTCTTTTGTTTAGCTGGTCTCTCTCCTCGAACCAATTTTTCTATTGCTCTTTCAACCGAGCTCTGTTCTTTCTGAATTTCACGTATAATGGAAAAAACACCTACATGGTCACGCCCAACTAATTCTTCCAAACGACGGTGCCACGCTTCAACGCGATTTTGTGTTCGGGGAATACCGTTTTGATTCATGTCGAATACTGACCATAATATTGTCGGAAATAGCGCTGGATTTTTCTTCGATACAGTTTGTTTAGCGTTATTAGCTTCACTTTTCTGTTTCCTTGCAACGCCGTTAACATAATATTCATCAAACCACTTCACAATCGGTGCTGCCTCGGATGGTAAACCAGTTTTAAGCTCTTCGAATGCGGACGGAATCTCGTCACTTGGAAGGAATGCAAGAGCCGGTATATGCCGTATCAACAAACTAAATTCTTCGTCGGTACCGTATCGTACCGTCAATCCTTCATTCTGCACTTTCCGATATACACTTTGGCAGAGATGAAAAAAACACGTCTTATTCTGTGTTTCGGGGTACTGTGCCTTGCTAGCGTTTATAGCTGCTTTTTCAAAATCGGTTAATATATAAGCAGGTTCCAAAGAAATGCTTGCGTCTCACCCTAATTCATCGATCTTCATGAATAATTCGTGATATAATTCTTCCGATTTCGAACTCATTAATGCGTACACTAATGAAACAAGAACAGGATTCTCGTCTTTAGATACATCACCATGGATAGTATATAATTGACGAAATACAGTTGGAACTGTCCGAAACGTACCATCCATAATCCAGTACTTGCACTGACCCAAAAGTTTGAGATTTTCCTCCGTTGTGAAAAGGATAATACATTCGTTATCTCTTCTTACATCATATCCGAAATTTTCACCTGTTAAAGTTACAGCGTACTCGGGCGGCAAAATAAAATCAGCTAGTGTCTCAGGCTCCTTCTCGAAATTATGTTGTCGAACTCTTTTTATCTGTTGCCTAAGTGCATTGTTAGATTGCAAACAGGGTTGTATGCTCTTTAAAGTCCCCGCTACTACAGCACTGATGATCTGCACGGGTTTGTCACGAGTTGATCGAGCTAACTCTTTCATTTTGTTATTGGCTTCGATAACCTTAACTTTTGAAGCCTGTGGACCATGAACGTGCTGCTCACTATTATTGTAGCGAATCAAATGCTTCCCATTCTCCAACTCTGTCCCCGCCGTTGCAGTACATTTGTAGCCATTGCTTCCAATCTTCTCTTCGCAAACCTGATACAAAATATCGTAAGGGTGTAAACATTTCGAATCACATTCATTGTACACACACACACACACACACACACACACACACACATGCGCGCGCACACACACACACACACACACACACACACACACACACACACGCGCGCGCGCGCGCGCACGCACGCACGCACCCACGGACACGGACACACGGACACACACACGGACATGGACACACACGGACACGGAAACGGACACGCACACACACACACATACACACACAAACGTAAGCATGCACACAATACTAGTCGAAAACGTGTACTTGACAATCATACCCAGTAGAAAAGATTTTCTCTGTGGCGAACCTTCACGAACATAAATCCATCTATGCAAAGTTTTATTTTGCCCTTAGAACTGAGTACTTCGACGATGATGGAGTTATCGGTAGCCATGGATTCACCGTAGACAAATCCGAAGAATACGTCAGCTTTAAATAATTATGATACGCACCACTAGATTCCAATGCGAAACAAAATAGTTATAAGATCATATCAAACAGCATAAAATGCAATTTGGAACCAAATAAATTGAACTGAATTTACCTGTCCCGTAAGATTTTGACGTACCACTTTCGGCGTCTAATCGACAACTGAAACGCTATTTAAGTAACCCGTAAAAGTCGAAACAGTGTAGTCACGAGATGTGAGACAGAGAATCAAAAAAAACCTAGTTAAGAACCTATATAGACTGTGCGCACGGAGCGGCATGAACGAACAACATCCACACTGACTACAATTAGTATCTGCTGCTTCTAAAGATACCGAGAAAAATAAAAATTCCAAATTGAAAAAAAACTCCTACCTGCAAAAACAATCGGAATAAAAGAATCCCTTTGCGAATAATAAAATAATGAATTATATCATATTGAATCAATAAATTATTAAATCATCATAAATGTTTGTTCAAACGTACATGTCGGTGAAATGTACCTGTCGATTAAATGGTTTGTCGGCCAAAAGTACCTGTCGGTCAAATGATTTGTCGGTCAAGTGGTGTCGGCCATATGTACTTGTCGGCCATATGTACCTGTCGGTCAAATGTACCTGTCGGTTAAATGTACCTGTCGGTGAAATGTACTTGTCGGTCAAATGTACTTGTCGGTGAAATGTACTTGTCGGTCAGAAGTACGTGTCGGTCAAATGATTTGTCGGTCAAATTCATCTGTCGGTTAAATGATTTGTCGGTCAAATGGTGTCGGTTAAGTGATTGGTCGGTCAAATGATTGTCGGTCAAGTGACCGGCACCAGTTTTTTTCTGTGTTCTCCCGGTGGTTCGGAATCCACCGTTGAAAAAAATTGGAGGTTCATGATGCATATTGAACATGTCAATATGATCATTAAGCGAGTTTTCGGGTTCGATTCCCGATGCCGAATAGCGTGGCTGACGATAAGCGGCTGGGCAACGACGAAGCTCCAGATACAGGACGTACGACCTACGACTGTAGCTGTGCGCCCGGCGTTGTTTACAGTCAGCTATCGCTTAGACTAGCTCTGGTATCGTGGAAGAGAACTCGGAAACAACAGATAAGTGAGGCGCCCGTAACTCTTCGGAGATCGGTGTAACAAATACAATACAATGTGGTTTCGATGTAAAACGATAGTTGAGGGTGAGCCTTAGAAATTTTGTTTGCGAACTAGCTCGAATTCCAGTGTTGTCGATGATGATTAAAAGTTCAAGGGGGTAGAATGATTTTCGCGAAAGAAGAACGAGGTTTAATTTGGGAGGTTCAATGGACAATCCTTTATTAAAGAGAAATGGTACTATGTTGCCTATACTGTCTTCTAGTGAGCATAGGGACGAACGGACGTTTGAAGATCGTGAGTAGATGACGATGTCGTCTGCGAATGGCAGACTATGACTGTTGGGATTCAGAATCGACTCCAATTTTTTAGTATAGAGGATGTATAGCGGAAGGCTCAGAATACATCCCTGGGGGACGCCTTTGAAAGCATGGAATGGACCATGAGTTTGGTCATCGATTTTGAAATATATATTTCTACTGCTAGTATAGAGGATGTATAGCAGAAGGCTCAGAATACATCCCTAGGGGACGCCTTTGAAAGCAGGGAATGGACCATGAGTTTGGTCATCGATTTTGAAATATATATTTCTACTGCTAGTAAGGTTCAAGATAAATTTGCAGTACGACCAGGGGGGACCCATGTCTCTCAGACAATGAGCGAGAATGCCAGGGTCAACGTTGTCGAATGCTCCGGAGATGTTCAGGAAGGCACAAGACGTAAACTGTTTGTTTGCGAAACCAGATTAAATTTCAGAAGTAAGTATAGAGAGATCGTGAGCACAAGATCTGTTTTTGCGGAATCCGAACTGAAAGAGGTGAGAGGTAAAGACCTTTTTCAAGCCATTGAGTGAGGCAGCGCTGTAGAAGCCGTTCCATAAGCTTCAACAGGCACGACGCTAACGAAATCGGCCTAAATTTGTCTGAATTGGGTTTGGGAATAAAGAATATAGCGAAATTATGCCGATCTTCCGGAAAAAGTCCTAATTTGAAGATACTTTCATACGTATTCAACAAGATTTCACGGGTTGATTGTGGTAGGTTGCGGATAACGTTGTTATTAATTTTGCCCGGTCCAGGACCCGCTTTGGGTTTGGAAAGAGTGATTGCATGATCGAGTTCCGCCGTGGTGAATGGTGAACCGAATTTCATCTTAGAAGCAAAGAGTGCCGGAAAGTTAGGGTAGAAACAGGACGGTGGACAAAATGTAGGGATGAGATCTATTCTTTTACAGATCGCTTCGGAGTCACCAGGTCTCGTTGCAGGGATTCCAAGGTTTCCGTGTCGGAAAAGTTTAATTTTTGACCAGACAAGATTGGATGGCGTGCGAAAGTCTATGGATTCGGTAAAGTGGACCCAAGACTGTTTTCAGCTATCCGGAAAGCTTTTTGCGCGAGCGCGTCGAGTTTTTTGGACTTGTTTAGATTTTATACATTGGCGTTGTTTCGAAAGGATGACCAAGCTTTTCTACGAGCTAAATTTGCTTCCCCGCAGCTATTGTTCCACCAAACCGCTAGATGAGCTTTAGATTTATTACGAGGTTTGTGCGAGGCGGGGCACGATTCCATAATTGCTTCGTTTATAGCACTAATAATATTCTTGTACTACGGCAATAGAGCCTGGTTTTTGACTGAGGGAGCCGCGGCATCGAGATGGACCTTGAATTTTGACCAATCTATTTTTTTTAACAAGGGACCACGATTAGGAGAGGGTGTCGATATGCGCGGTATTCCCAAAGAGATTGATGTTGGAAAATGATCCGAGCAGTAAGAATCGGGTTCCACCATCCACGAGGATAGAGGGAGAAGATTTGGGGAGATGAAGGACACATCGATTGCCGAGATGTTCCGATTTATAAGAGTAATCCGAGGACGAGAGTTGTTTTCGGGAGCGTAGTATGCTTCATTCGTATTTTGTTCGTGGCTAGGAACGGGAGCGTTGGATTGTTTTAGTACAGCTCTAGTGTGAGTTGGAGACTTAGCCGTCGCAGCGATCTGGCTGTACGAATATGGACTTCCCTCTGAGCCAGGTTGGTACGGTAATAGATGGGCTGGGGCTGGTAGAGTGGGCGCTGGGGAAGAGTAGGAAACGCGACATTAGAGCTAAGTGAATGAGTCATCGAAGCTCCGGTGAGACACCGATGAGCTTCTGTGAACGATATATTTTTTCCAGCTACATAGGCGCGTACAGCTTTTTCATTGAGAAACATCGGACATGCTCTGTCGATGAGTAGGTGTGCTCCTTTACAATTGGCAGAGCACGGTGTCAATTGACCATGTTTCCTTTTCCCACATCTGATGCATTTTGCTCGGCTTTTGCATTGGTTCGCTAAATGACCAGGGATGAAGCACTGAAAGCAAATTTGTACTGGCGCACACCAAGGTTTGACGCTGTAATGAACCATGTACAGCGACACTTGGCCTGGGCGAGCTTTTCCTTCGAATGTGAGGCGAATGGACTCCGTTGAGATGAGGTCAGATTTCTCATTAATAGTAGCTTTACGGTTTTGTCTAAGAGCAGCGACGCCCGGGATGTCTAAAACAATATTTTCAATAATCTCTTGCTCAGTAATATTGCCTGGCACCCCCTTGATAAGGCCCAAACAAGTAATGCTGGTATTGGGAATAATAGCACGCATTTTTTAGCTGGAAGATCCGGGATTGTCAGAAGCGTGTTGACCTGTTCAACAGTGTTAAGCATGGCGGTACATTGGTGTTTTCCGGATCCGTGCACTCTTTTACTCTGGTCATATCGAAAAATTGAAATGAGTAGCTTCCCCAGATTCGCTGCATTTATGCGAGGAGTGTCCTCAGACGGGTCGACCCTCTCGATGATCACTTTAAACGGGCCTTCAGCCGGAGGTGGAAAGCTTGTACTCACAGTCTTTGTCGGAATCTGCTATAAACCTACTGGGATTGTCTCAACTCGAGACCGTGTATTGTTCTGAGAAATATCGGAATCAAGTCCTGAAGCTTCTTCAAACTGACGTTTTCGTGGATTCGCTGGGAAGGTTTCAGCATTCAAGGAAGCAATTTGAGAATGAATCGAAGCGATATCGAGGTCCATTCCATGATCCTCAGCAGAAACTTCTTCCGATGTCCCCTCGAGGTCGAACTCCCCGTGCGAGGCCATGCCTTGCCGGGCGATGGAATAACCACAGCCGAAGCCGTATGCCACCAAAAGTAAGGTTAGAAATAGGAATCGCAGTTTAATGCTAACCGAGCTCTCCAAATACAATTACACAACCAAAACTAGGTATATTGATTTAAATTGGGGTGGTGGTATCGCCCTTTAGACTTATAAGGACCCACCAAGAATTAGAGAAAAAGAAATTTCGAGGTAGAGAAATTTTTGAAACTCCTACTCGGAACAAGCCTTATCTCTGACTCAAGTCCGTATCATACGAGAAATCGTCTTCTGCGCATGTCGAGTCATTCCAACCCGCGGTCTTACATACAGGTCTTGAAACTCCCATGGTGAGGGATGTTCAGCTAATGAAATTGTTATGTTGCTCGAAGCAGCCAGAAGTAGGGCGCCACTGAGACGATAGTAGTTTTTATGTTGCTCGAAGCGCCCCACTTGCGGCCGCTTCGAGCAACCTAAAAATTTCATTAGGTGAACACCCCTGCCACCAGAAATTTGGAGGAGTTTCGAGACCTGTATGTAAGACCGTGTTCCAACCTACCTCGCCGACATAGGTTGAAAAAGTTAACTCGAGAGTCAACTCGAAAGGGTTCCTGAACGCCGCGAGTCGGGTCAACTCGGGGCTTCTGAACGGCGCGAGTTAAGTATAGTTGACTCGAGTAGGGATTCAGCGCGCAGCCCAGGCCATGTCGGGCCAGGCGGCTTGGTCTTGAGCTCCGATAAGCGGCTGCAGCTAGGCGCAGCCATTCGTCTCACCCTGATTATCCGCCGATCGACTTGCTTTTCGCGACCGGCTTCGATTGCGCAGTAAGATATGATTTGGATTAAACTTGTTAAAATACGATTTATGTACAATTATTCACAAATAATTGGATCGGTATTTCAATAAATGTTGTATGATTTAATCGTTCAGTTCGAGATTGGTCTCACGAGGGTTCCATTGTGTCATGGCGATTAATTATCGATTAATGGTTGGAAAACTCCATATTGTAGTAAAATATGAAAAAAATTACGTGCTATATAATTTTATAAATTAACGTGATAATATTGAAATGTCGGTGCGATTGGAAATTGCTATGGCCGCGAGAATTCCAACATGCATTGTAAGTATGTGCCTGGGTCGCGGGCGCACACTCACAATGTCTGCTGAGTTTCTATTGATTACGAGTGCGGAAACGCGAGATGCGCTCAATCGTTGCATTGTCATTCGGTTAGGTCGGCTCGCGCGAAACGTCGAAACACCTAAAATTTTGCTTCGATCGTTGTCAACCCGGTAGTTAGACTGAATACGACGAAATAAATGGTGCATTACAGTTTATTTCCTTAATAGAAGTATCATTTTCAATACAGAAACGTAATGCACCGTTTATTTGCAAACGGCTTCAATAGTATGTTGGTATAAATTAATCATCAACTCTAGGTTCTTTAGACCAGTATATTCGACAAGGACAATTTTGACTAATGAAAGGAGCAAAATTGTTTTGAAGTAATAGTCATGCATTTTAGAATTTTAAATCCGTAACTTGTTAAATTAACGGGCTTTTATCATCCGATAAACGTGACCCCCCCCCCCCCCCCCCGCGCGGAATTTTCAGAGATGCAAGACTAGTGGTTTTTCACTCATATTCATCGATAATTACTATCATGTTTTTTTTTCATTTAACCTCACCTGATCTCCCCCCCCCTCTTCTTTTCTCCTTTCCGAGTGTCGAGGTAACTCACCTGGCAAGAGCGGGAAGCGGGTGGGGCTCGAAACTCGAAACAAGCAACGTTCAGAAAGGCCAAAATTCAGGACGCGCAATGCTCGGGACGAAAATGCTCGAACAGGTCAAAGTTCGGAATTTTATACACAGTAGAACCCCGATTAACCGGGGCGATCGGGTCCGAGAAGTCCACGGATAACTGAAACCACAATTAATGCGAATCAAGGGTCCGCAAGGACCCGCCGAGGCCGCAAGCGAATTCGGACGGGTCTTCCGCCTCGCGCACGGAAGGCGCAGAGACGCACCGTTAATCCGCTCCCCGGATAACCCGGGCCTGGTTAACCGGGATACTACTGTATAGGTATAGTTGCGAACCTCGTCCGCCGGCCGCCAGACTACATTGCTCGACGTTCGAGCTTTCTAAAATTGATAGTTTACGCGTAGTAAACTATTAATTTTAGATATATGCCGTCCCGGACTTTTTTCTAGGAAATTTTATTCTCTACAACATTTGTTAACCGCCTCTTGCCGTCTGGTGGGTCGACCCCGTCGTTGACTAGCAGTTAACACTTGTGGCGAGTAGCCCGAGTGTGAGGGGCTTATTTGGGGAGTAAAAACCCCCTTGATGTGATTGTTTTTAGTTGATTTGTTGATCCGTTGATTTAGTCGTCCGGGGTGGGAGCGTCGGATGCAGTGTTCCAGGATGGGGGTGGGGCTTTTGGAAAGGGGAAGGTGAGTTGGCCGGTTGATGGCAACCGTAGCCGAAAGGCAAGAGGGGGGGGTGGCCGGTTGATGGCAACCGTAGCCGAAAGGTAAGAGGGGGGTGGCCGGTTGATGGCAACCGTAGCCGAAAGGTAAGAGGGGGGGGGGGGTGGCCGGTTGATGGCAACCGTAGCCGAAAGGTAAGAGGGGGGAGGGTGGCCGGTTGATGGCAACCGTCGCCGAAAGGTAAGAGGGGGGGGGTGGCCGGTTGAGGGCAACCGTAGCCGTAGGTGTAGTGTGGATGGGCTGGTTGATCGCAACCGACGCCCGTGGAAGAGGGGAGGTGGGGAAGGGAACGCTGCTGGTTGACGAGAATGATGAGACTGCTGGTCGCTTTCTTTCGCAGTTTATTTCGTGGTCAGCGAGTGACTGATTTTTGGGCGAAATTCGTCGCCTTTTATACTCTTCTCGGCTCTCAGCGATATACAAAGTTTTACAGGTGTTGAATATTCGTCTACGGTACACTCTTTGTAATAATTTTGATTTTTTCGAAATACAATATTATTTACGACGCTAGCAATTGCGGATCATACGATGGGTCGATGTATGTGTTGTGTGTATGTGCGCCTACCCGGTGTTTACCTCCTGAGTGTGGCTGTACCGAGGGCTTTGCTTGGTTGTGTGTGTGTCGGTGTGTATATGAGTGTTCGGACCGTGGTATATAGATCGTTTCTATCGTGGTTGTCATTCACTTTATAGCCGTGGTTATCAATTTATTTTCTTAGCCTATTTATTTTATATTTTTTTATTTTATTCATTATTATTATTTCTTTTTATTTTCATTGTAAAATAATATTTTTATTTATTATTATTATTTTCTCTCGATGCAAGAATATCGCGATCGTTTGTACTCGTGCGTATAACACATTGTTCATGTAAACTTCTGGTCTATATAGCGGTGTTTAACCAGTGTTTGGACGGGAAGGTGAAAATCTATTGATTTCCTTCAACTTTTTTATCTTCCTATCCAAACACTGGCTAAACAACGCTATATAGACCAGAAGTTCACATAAACAATATTGTAGAGAATTAAATTTCCTATAGAAAAGTCAGTGACGGCATATATCTAACTTTGATAATTTACGCGTGGGAAAGCTCGAAAGTCAGGAAATGTTGAAAACCGCGCCGACTTGTAGGCGTTCGGCATATAATACGTTCGCTACAATCTCATCCGGGATTTTTACCGTTCGGGACATTTTCATTCGAAGCAGTGCGCGTTCGCGATTTTGACCCTTCAAAACTCTGCTCGTTCTGAATTTCGACCGCTTATCTCACCATCTTTTTCCAATATTGATATCCTCTCAATTATTTCTTCTCGACTCTTGCCTTCTCTCATCAAATTGTACGTCGATGGTAAAACATGGAAATAGATCAAGAAAAAATCATGCTTAACCCTGGAGCGGGTAACTTGGGTAATCTGGAATGATGGACTAGCCCAGTAACCCATTGGGGGACGATGTGGTCGGTATACGCTGGAATATTATTCCAGTCTAAGGTTATCATTGCAGTTCTCGAAATGGTAAAAATAAAACCTATTTCACGAATAAATATTGAGAACCATTGAATATCATTCAAACTATGTCCTGTAAACTTATATGTAAATGCATTATACTATCAATTATTCAAAAACGAAATTCATTCCATCCAACGATTTATGATACAATTTCTATGCTGATAAACAAATAATTCTAATATCCAATGAAATTTTCAATAAAATCTTACAGCCCGTATCCTTGATTAATTAGCGTTCGCTATCATCAAGAACACGGCGCAATTGGGGTATTGCTCAAAATTTAGAACGAGTAACTTTCTGAAGAGTCAAAATCCCGAACGCGCAATATTTCGAACGCCCAGAACTCCAAACGCCTACCAGTCACGCGGTTCCTCACATTGCCCGACTTTCCAGCTTTCCCACGCGTAAACTATCAATGTTAGAGACATACCGTTCCAGACTTTTTTCGTAGGAAATTCAATTCTCTACAACATTGTTCATATGATTTTTTGGTCTATATGGCGTTGTTCAACCAGCGTTTTAACGGGAAGATAAAAATGTATTGATTTTTTATTGTTCCAAATTTTTCTTGCAACAATTTTAAAGGGTTACACACTCTCGAAATTTGTATGGTGTTATCAACGACCATGACGGTACGCAACTATACCTACGTGTTCTGAATGTTGACCGTTCGAAGCATTGTCCTTCGAACCATTGTGCGTTCGGAATTTCAACCCTTGTGAACTTTGCTCGTTCTGAATTTCGAGCCCCACCCCACAATTCGTCGCTACCGGAAATGTGAAAATATTTTCCCGTTAATTTTTGGACTATTGCATGCAGCTAATCTTCTGCATGCAATGGTCTAAAACAAGAAAACAAAAAATCCTTTTTCTCACACAAGATTTGAAAAGAAACGGACTGTAGCTGCAGACACTTTATTTCTACGTTATTCACCGTCGGCGGTCTACTCCACCTACAACTGGGCAAATAAATATTTGATATTGCAGCGGCCCATGGCATCTCATTGGAGACAGTGATGCGGTGCCGTCGTTGCCTCTCACGGTCTTTTTCGTCTACAGTATAAACCTTGGCTGCGATGCAAACAAGCAATTCCCCCTGTCGGCACAATATCGGTACAATTGCACGGATATGCTCATAGATATGACGGGTTCAAGATAGTAATTCTATCTTGAAACATGACGAGTACCAATAACATCCTTTAGAAAAATAACCATTGAAAGAGAAATCGTTATTTGGACTTCACAAGCTCGATCAAATATTCATCTACTGTTTTATTCAGACGTGCCCGCATTCAGATGTGCCTATCCCCGAACTAAGAAGGGGACCTTACGACGGGTGGTAATCCTTGTTTGGCGCGAAACTTTTGTCAACGAAAGATTATTACTAGTGGTGTAATTTGTAAAAGTGATAAGACGCACTTTTTTTGTTTTCGATGAAATGGCTTTAAAGAATATTTGTGAGGGGCAAAATGGTAAATTGATAATTAAAGGGGGGATATCTAGCGTAATATCGATTTTTTTGCATTTTCGGAAAGAACAACTATTCAGAAGTATTTTCTAAAAATTGCATTCGGGAATTCGAAAAATTGGCCGAGTTATAGCTAATCTTATTTTCTTCTTTTGTTAATGAATAAACGAAAGGCCTGCCAATGCAGATCTCTAACTCAATTGGTTTTAGAGAAAAAGCAAAATAGTCAAAAACAGAAATAACAATTTTTCTCAGGATTTACTGAACTGATTGATATATATTGCTTCCTCATAAAGGAAGCTTTGTGACGGTGGGAAATTTTTTTTTCGAAATCTTCATGTCACCATGTTCAGAATGTTCCAAAACGTCGAGAAAACACATTTGGAGAAAATGTCCGGATGTATGTATGTGTGTGTGTGTGTGTGTGTGTGTGTGTGTGTGTGTGTGTGTGTGTGTGTGTGTGTGTGTGTGTGTGTGTGTGTGTGTGTGTGTGTGTGTGTGTGTGTGTGTGTGTGTGTGTGTGTATGTGTTTATTGGCCTCCCAAAATTCAAACTTGCATAACTCGAGAACGGTTTGAGCTACAGCCCCCAAATTTTGCAGACATGTGCAGCTCCGTAATCAATTATTCGACTATAATTTTCGAAATGATCGAAGCTGCGACTCAGATTTTATGTCGTTTTCAAATTCCCAAAAAAAGGGCGTTATCACTCTAGCGATCGCAAATTTCGAGATACTCGTCTAAATAGTTCTTGACAAAGAGATACGTACCCAAGGTTAGTTGGTATTGCATTTGGGCCAAATCCATCAATAAGTTTTCATTTTATGATATTTTGAATTTTTCCAAAAATCAAATTTGTCGCTATAACTTTTGTGAACTTTGACCAATCAAGCTCAAACTTCACAATAGTATAGAAAATCATTCAGCTGTGCTGTACCTCAAATTTGGCGAAGATCAGTTGGATGGTTCGGTTTTGACAGGAATTCAAGTTTTTCGATCGTAGGTAGTGAACGAAGAATCCTTTATGAGGAAGCCAAAACAAAAATGCTTCCTCATAGCGTTCCCATAAGCTTCACATTGCTTTCTCATAAAGGATTCTTCGTTCACTACCTACGATTCAGAGGAAGCAAATTGCAATGCTCAACTTGCAGCTTGCTTAAAATTATGAGGAAGCAATTTGCAAGTTTCAACTTGCAGCTTTTTTTTTTATATGTTTCAAAGGCTAGTAATAGTTCCTAGAAAATAACTGCCCTCGGCAGCGAAAACTTTGTGAAGACTTTGAACGCGTTTTTGAGAAATTTTGCCGAGATAAAATATTGTTTTCTATTTATTTATGAAGACTAACAAAAATTCGGTCAGAAAACATCAGAAAATTTTGAACTGCCTGCCATTTACCTAAATAAAACGTCTTCTCTCAGTCTCAAGATTAACTCTTCTAACACGATTCTAAACGATAATTTGAGATCGTTATTTTGGGAAATAAGGTGACTACCGAAAAAAAAAACAACCGCCAGGAGAACCGGGATAACTCCGCCTTCTTGTGATTTTTTTATTTGAAAATTATATTGGAGCTTTTTCAATAAGTGCACTGGACATAAAAAAATAAATCGTCAATATCTTTATTCGTTTATTTAGGAAAAATTATCGAATTTTAGGGCCGTCACGCTAGATATGCCCCCTTAAAATAGTACTTTCATCGGAGGAACTAGATCCATAGAGGTCTAGATCTATTTAAACACCGGACTATATGCAGAGATACTAAACGTATCGAACTATATAGTGTGAGACTGCAAAAATCATTCGGGAATCACCTTGCCCACAAAAAAACTATGAATAAGTTAACCTGAATATTTCCTCAATCGATTGTCATTTATTATCAATTTTCTAGTAATCAGTAACAAATTATTATTGTTGCTTCACTATAACGCTTACCGGTTGGATTTTCAGTCAACGAAGCAAGCTAATCTGGGTTATTGGGAACTTACCTATGTTCTCGACGCCGAGCGCATTCGCTTTACTTCCTTTGCCGTTTTCGTCTCTGGCGCAGACGTCTCCTGTATTCTTCCACCACCTATCGTATAGTATCTGTATGACGCCTCTCTCCTGCAGCTCCAGAATAATCAGGGATATCTTGTCTCGCCACGGCGAGCCTGCGAATAAACCAAGCAATGAAGTCTCTCGAGAAACGGGTTGGACTAGAAACTCGGAACGAGCAACGTTCGGAAATGCCAAATATCGAGACGCGCAATGCTCAGAACGAAAATGCTCGGAACGGTCAGAAGTTGGAATATTGTATATAGGTATAGTTGCGTACCTCGTCCGCCGGCCGCGAGACTACATTGCCCGTGTTTCGAGCTTTCCTACGCGTAAACTATCAATGTTAGATATATGCCGTCGTGGACTTTTTTTGTAGGAAATTTAATTCTCTACAAGATTGTTCATGTAAACTTTTGGTCTATATAGCGTTGTTCAGCCAGCGTTTCGACAGGAAGATAAAAAATTGAAGAAAATCAATACATTTTTGCCTAACCGTCCAAACGCTGGCTGAACAACGCTATATAGACTAAAAGTTTACATGAACAATGTTGTAGAGAATTAAATTTCCTACAAAAAAGTCCACGACGGCATATATCTAACATTGATAGTTTACGCGTAGGAATGCTCGAAAGTCGGGCAATGTAGTCTCGCCGCCGGCGGACGAGGTACGCAACTATACCTATATATAATATTCCAACTTTTGACCGTTCCAAGCATTTTTGTTCCGAGCATTGCGGCGTCTCGAGATTTGGCCTTTCCGAACGTTGCTCGTTCCGAGTTTCGAGTCTAACCCCGAGAAACCAATCACGCGGACATGGATCAACACTGGCTAAAATAATTCGTTGCTTGGAATCCTGACGTACCTTTTGGCGTTGCAATTCCGTATCCCTTGCTATCGAGTAGACCTCCGATTTTCGTGAGGTTGCAATCTCGCTGTACGGCATAATCGAGCATCGTTGATTCCATGAGAAAGGCATAGTTACCCTTGAGAACTCTCTTGACGCCTTCCTCGTAAGTTGACACGAATCCCGTCGATTTTCTCGAATCCATGAATTTCCACATCTTCTGGTAAATATCTATTTTCGAGTCCTACGAAATTCACGTGGAACATTTGGCCATCCGTAACTATTCAGACTAAATAAATCAAGGGGGTACATCTGTGTAGATTGTTGGAAAAGTAAGTGAATTTTGGGAATTGTTATCTAAAAAACTGTTTGTCCGATTGAGTTCGAGTTTTTCTTCCTCTTAAAGGAAGCTATGTGACGGTGGGAAATTTTTTTTTCGAGATCTTCATGTCACCATGTTTAGAATGTGCCAAAACGTCGAGAAAACACATTTGTAGAAAATGTCCGGATGTATAGATGTGTGTGTGTGTGTGTGTGTGTGTGTGTGTGTGTGTGTGTGTGTGTGTGTGTGTGTGTGTGTATGTGTGTAATAGCCTCCCAAAATTGGAACGTGCATAACTCGAGAACGGTTTGAGCTACAGCACCCAAATTTTGCAGATATGTGCAGCTCCGTAATCCCTTCATTGACTGAGTAATTTTTGCCATGATTTGAGCTGCAACTCGGATTTGATGTCGTTCTCAAATTCCCAAAATAAGGGCGTTATCACTCTAGCGATCGCAAATTTTGGGATACTGGTCTAAATAGTTCTTGACAAAGAGATATGTACCCAAGGTTAGTTGGTATTGCATTTGGGCCAAATCCATGGATAAGTTTTGATTTTATTTAATTTAAAATTTGTTGCTATAACTTTTGTTAACTTTGACCAATCGAGCTCCAACTTTTCAAAAGTATAGAACATCATTCAGCCGTGATGTTTATCAAATTTGACGGAGATCGGTTGGATGGTTCGGATTTCACAGGAATTCAAGTTTTTCAATTATAAGCCTCTGCCGATTCAAAAAGCTGCAAGTTGAAACTTGCAATTTGCTTTCTCTGTCGACAAATCCAAACACTTTTTTAGTTCCCGAACAGTTTTTGAGTTTGAGTGATATTCGAATATTGAATACTATGATCGATTAGAAATGAAAAAAGCCGCAAGTTGAAACTTGCAAATCGCTTTATCATAATTTAAGGCAGGCTGCAAGTTGAATCTTGCAATTTGCTTCCTCTGAATTGTAAGTAGTGAACGAAGATTCCTTTATGAGGAAGCCACAAGATAAATGCTCCCTCATAGCTCCCTCATTCTTGCTTCCTCATAAGGGAATCTTCGTTCACTACTCGCAATTCAGAGAAAGCAAATTGCAAGATTCAACTTGCAGCTTGCCTTAAATTATGAGGAAGCGATTTGCAGGTTTTTATTCGAAAGTATGTACATTAAGATATGTCGACGAATTTTTGTTTGAATGTACGGTAAATGGAATTGCTGTTATTGTGGCCGACGTCAAACGACTTTTTCAAAGTCGGTTCCCACTTTTTTTAGATAACGGATTGACCGATTCCTTTGAAACTTTGCTACAATATGCACGGATAGGTAATGAAGTTCGGCACATAGGTTTTTTTTGTAAAACTAATTTATTTATTTTTTTATCAATCAACAAAGATCGTAAGTTGCGATTGAAAAGTGAATTTCAACTTCGATAAAGCGCCATTATGTGAAAAGAGAAAAAAATCCTACACTGAGAGAAAAATTTTATGAAAAATTACGGAGTTGGCACTGTAATCTCGATCCATGCTGTTTTTTCTGGTTATTTTTATTTTCCAGATTCGAAAAATGTACAGAACGTCGGTCGAATTATTCTGTTTCGTTCAATGAAATTTAAGCCGTTGCATAGTAATTTTTCCAGACAATGTAAAATGTAACGGGAATTCATATAAAAAATCGTGGATCACGCGTCAAATTCATTTGACTGTGGTAAAAAATTACAGTGCCCTGCTTCGCAAACTTTTAGAAAAGAAAATAGTTGACACGCGTCTGCCGCTGCCGAATTGCGCCGAACATCTCCGGTAATATCTGATACGATCCGAGACACGTTCATGGCTGCACGGAAACAAAACGCGATGTGTTGCGGTCAAGAAGATCTGTTTCACCGTGTGTCAAAGCGTTAATTGCGATTTTGAGTTTCGTTTATTTTAAATTCAATTGAATCTTTTTGTACCTTCTCATCGTAAGTATATACTTTAATGTTCTGTCTTTTTATTTATTTCCGCATTTTCGCAACTTTCATTCCGAACACGGGCCTCCGGCTTCGCCCATCGTTTTTTCCAACCTACAATTCATTGTCTTCACAACCTTTTTAGTTTCTATTGATTTTTTCAATTCTAAAAATGTTTATTATGATTCTGTTAATTCATTTTCAACTCTAATGAAAAAGTAAAAATTTTGAAGTGATTAACAAGACTAAGTCGTCGAGATTTTTCAAAATTGTTTTTGATTGGTGTTTTTTTGTGTTTTTCACAGTGTGTCCATATGGTAAGCAATAATGAGATGTGAGGGAAAACATCGCAAAGGGAAAACCTCTTTGGATGAACATACACGAGGACGCTGTCTGGAGTGAAATATACGCGTTAAATGCGCTGAATTCGACTAATTTAAGTGGCTGCACAATATTAAAACTTATTTAGTGCGAACCATGAGTGGGAAAAAAATTGTAAAAAATCGAAGTAACAAAAATCTAAAATTCTTTAAATTTGTTTGTAAATAAAAAAGGTTTATTGAAACATATTGTATTCTTTATGCCTTTGAATTATTTCCGTAAAAAAATGTTTCATCAGTTCATCCAATACCGAGCGTGAAAATAAAAAGTTTTGACAGTCTTATGTTTACTAAGTGGCACTGTAATTTTTACCAGCCGTCGAAGTAGCACTGTAATTTTCACTAGACGCTACTGAAAAATCATTGAGCAGCTTTTAATTTTCATGGTACCGACGAGATGCCGCAGGTTTACAGTGCTGCATAGGAATTTTTATATGTTTTCTCAGCACTTTTATTGTATTTTTCTCTCAGTGTACGTGCCGAATAGCTCAAGACGTTACACTTCAAGAACCTTCTTGAATTTTTTTTTCCGACAAACCGGATGCCGGAAAAAGTGGAAACCGCAAACCGTACCAACGACAAAGTTATTTTACGCCAGCCAGAATAATGGCGCTCCCTTCCACTATACACTCAGACAAAACTTAAATTCAATCGGACCAATAGTTTCTGATACAATAATTCCCAAAATTCACCTATTTTTCCGGGAATCTAGACAGATGTACCCTCTCAAGTTTTGGTTCAAGAGGTAACGCTACTCTAGAATTTTCAAAAAATGGAAATTTTTTTAATTTGTTTTCAATTATGCTTTCGGGTGTCGGAAATGAGGTGCAATGGGTTCTATAGGGGGAGTCTTTGAATGCTTATTTCAGGTAGGGATGATGGTAGTCTGTCTTCGGGCAGTTCGACTCTCTACCCAGTCCAACTCGTCTTTGATTGGTTGGGTGGTTCATTTATTTAATGCTGGCTCGGGTGAATGAACTAACCATTCAATCAGCGACGAGTTAGATCGGGAAAAGTATTACTACCCGAAGGCACATTGCCACCATCCCTTCGAGTACCATGGCCACGCTTCTATTCAGCACACGCTGAGTTCAATTAAATGTGTTTTTGTGTATCGCCTTACTCATCCTACTTCTGGAAATTATTCAACGCGTCAACTAACTAAGGCATTTTGAGAGTTACAAAAAGGAAGAAGAGCAACAGAATTTTGATCTTGAAGGCCAATTGTATGGAGCAAAAAAAAACTTCAACAAATCTTTACCGATACACTTGCATTTTTTTACCGCAGCTGCAAAATGACATCGTCCAGAGAAGGGAGGGATTTTGTGTATGAAGGTCGAAATACAGCTTCGACTTACCCTGAAGAACGTCATGGTACTACCACCCTCCAGAGTGCCGTACCCTATTTCCGTTTGTTCAACGAGATCCGCTGCGTTTTCAATTGGTGTTATCATCCTTTCGACGGTGAGAAACGCTGCGAGATTAGCCGTGTATGAAGAGATGATTATCAGAGTGAAAAACCACCAGATTCCACCCATAACTCTTGTGCTCGTAGCCTGTCAAATTCAACCATACGTCAATTCCAATAACCAGAACTATTCAAGGTTTCCGAATTTATTTTGTTTTTGTTTACTTTTCATTACGTGCTCAGCTTGAGAGTTCGATCCGTTACATCGGTGCCGTGGCATTGGTTATAGGATTCGGCGTTTTCCATTAGGCTATTTGCATATGTAAGGCATCATTCCTGGAGTGTCCCAGGTTTAAAAGTCATGTACAGGGTGTCCCAATAACTATTAGGACCTCAGATATCTTGAAACTACTAGGTTCACGGAACTAATTGCTGAATCAAAATTCCACAGCACGAAGGGGGCCATCCAGTGATATCAAAGTGCCGACTCCCACCCCCACCTCCAGCCCAGGGGGTGGGGCAACTTAAAAATCTTAAATAGGAACCCCCATTTTTATTGCAGATTCGGATTCCCCATACAAAAATACGTAACCTTTATTTCAACATTTTTTTTCGATTCGTGATAGATCGCGCTGTAATCGCAAAGAAATCCCCGAAAGTACACAAGTTTCGGTGCTCAATCAAATTACTACCCATATAGCATTTTGACATACATTTGATATCCATTGTATATACTCCTGAGGATATTGAATATCCTATGTATATACCGATATACCGCAGCGTATATCTAATGGATATCCATTGTATCAGCAAAGGAGACACTTTCTTATATCCATTGCATATACATTGTATATACTCGCGTATATCCATAGTATGTCCATCGGATATACGGTATATACGCGTATATCCGATGAACATACTATGCATATACACGGGGACATCCTATGTATATACAATGTACTAAAAAATTGTCTCGCAGGTATATAAAGAAAGGAAAAAAAATAGGAGACGCGGGGACTCGATCCAGGGTTCTCGCGGTTACTAGTCCGGCGCGCTGCTCACTGCGCTACGCCGACTTCGATGTATGTGGGATTATTGATCTGTCATAAAAGCTAACCATTGTGACTTAGGAACTTCGCGAAGTAAAGTCGGAGTTCGCATGTACACGTATATATGGACTATATACAGACCATGTCGTCTATATATAGACTTTATATAGTCTATATATAGACTATATAGAGTCTATAAATAACCTATATATAAATTGTATTTTCCCAATTCCATATATAGTTTATATATAATTTTCTTACTTGGGTGTTGATAGCTTGATTTTTTTTATGGACATGTATAGATATACATTGGATATTATATGAATATGTCGATGAAAGACGTTCACATAAGAGTATTTGGCGTATATCCATATAATGTGCAATGGACACCCGTGCAGGTATATACATGCATGTAAGTCGTATAGATATCCATAGAACACCTTTTCCGGTATGTCGACATAAGAGTTTTTGCCGCATGTCCATACAATATATTTTGAACGTTCGTGCATGTATATACATGTATGTAAGTCGTATGGATATCCATAGAACATCCGGTGCTGTATGTCCACATAAGGGTATTTTCCGTATATCCATACAATGTGATTTAAACGTTCGTGCATGTACATACGTGCATGTAAGTCGTATGGATATCCATGGAACATCTGGTGCTGTATGTCCACTTAAGGGTATTTTCCGTATATCCATATAATGTGCTTTAAACGTTCGTGCATGTACATACATGATGTAAGTCGTATGGATATCCATAGGATATACAGGATATCTTTTTCACATTATGGATATCCAATGGATATACATGGAACATTTGGTGCTATATGGGTACGTTCATAGTAAGTGTTCGAAATGACGACCATTAGTATCAATGCAACATTGAATTCTTTTTTCGATTGATTGACCTGCAAGTTTCACAGCGTCGGAACTTATTAATGCACAGGCTGTAATTATTCTTTGTTGCATATCTTCACGTGTAGTTGGTACTTTCTTGTAAACGTTATCTTTTAATGTTCCGCATAGAAAGAAGTCTAAAGGCGTTAAGTCTAAAACGAGCTGGCCACGATATTGGACCGCCGTGTCCAATCCAACGATTTCGAAATTTTATTACAGCGCCATCTATCACGAATCGGAAAAAAAATTTGAATTAAAAGTTAGGTATTTTTGTATGGGGAATCCGAATCTGCAATAAAAAATAGGGGTCCCCATTTAAGATTTTAAAGTTGCCCCACCCCCTGGGCTGGAGGTGGGGGTGGGAGTTGGCACTTTGATATCATTGGATGGCCCCCTTCGTGCTGTGCAATTTTGATGCAGCAAATAGTTCTGTGAACCCAGTAGTTTCGAAGATATCTGAGATCCTAATAGTTATTGGGACACCCTGTATAAAGCCATTATTATAAAACCCTTCAAATTCACAAGGTTTGTTTGCCTATACGACAGAAGGTCACCGACCGATTTTTAGACGTCTGTAATCATCCCTCCTTAAACTATCGGGTATGAAAGTCTCGGAAGCATCAATTTTTGCGTTTGCTTCGGTCCCATGGTCCCGGCCATAACTCCCTTTATAGACAAGCAATAACCTTTCTTATGAAAAAAAAGTATGACTTCCAAAATTAGGACAGTTCAGAAATAATGAGTCATGCATGTGTACACGAGTCTGTCGAGCAGCGAGCTTTATTTACTTCCAACTTCTTACGAACGCATTCAATTTTCTGCACGTTACACGTATCGTTACACTCCAAATGGTCTGATCGATGGTTTTCCGAAAAGCAAGGTACGTAAGAAGTAGGAACCCATTACCTGATTCCTATGCCTCGTTTCCAAGGATAAAACAGATGCAATAAAGCCCAACGTAAGCAAGAAAGTTGATATCAATACTAACAACGAGCTTGCAGAAGGAACAATTGAGCTCGTTGTCAAACCTTATGAAGCAACGTAGTATTCCGATCTAGTGCGCATGCATAATAAGACACTGCCAACTGTTCGTGATGGATATACCTTTGGATTGACCCCGCTCGCCTGTCTGAGAAATGTACCGGTGATAAACCAGAAACTGTTGCTCACGCTAAACTGGTTCCTGATAACTTCACTTTCCGCTAAACATTGATGCGGTTTGCTCCATTCGTAGGGACTGAAGCGTGCCATCACGAAAAGCGTGAAGCTGACGAGCACGAAAGCCGCTAGTACGTAGAGCCAGATTTCGACCGCGAGTGGATTCATGAAAGAAAAGAGACGCGTTGGCTGACTGGATGGTACCTGAATGACATTAGACCACAGTGGTTACACAAAACAACATCGTACATCATCAGTCTTTTTATTTTACAGGGCTTGCACTGTACCATTAGTCGGTGTTCGCCAGTGAAATGTTTAAAGTTGATATACTACAGGGACTACGGAGGTATTAAGTCATAAGCTGCATTGCAAGTAATAAATAAGTGAAAGGGCTCCTTGGCCAATCTCTGTGCATGTTTTACGGGCATACTGTAGAGCGGAATCAAGGACTCGGGAAGGTCTGTTTGCGTTTAGAGCCATTAAAGACAAACGGCAAATTTGTTTGAGTTTCGAGAGAACAGGGACGTTGTTACTAGTCCCGAAACAAACTGTGAGCTATTTGGCAGTATAGGCACACGGCTAATAAGTTGACGTTCCACTGGGGAAGGATCCTGTTCCCCACGGGCGACGTTAGATGATTTCACCTGGCCAGAAGGCAAAATTGAGAATTGCTCTATGGTCCCTAGCGGATTGGGTGCCTAGTTAAATGCCCATTGAATGCTTTTGAATATCCGTATTAAAATGACTAGCTTAATGCCGTGACTCTGGTAGGCATTCTACGGTGAAATTTATACCTTTGTAGGCATATTGGTTCAAAAAGTGGCGTGAATGCCGATAAAAATGCCCAACGAGAATGCCTTTGAAATGCCTATCAGAATGCCTCTCAGAATGCCTATCGCAATGTTAGCTATCGCAATGATGCCGTGACTTTCTCAACTTTCTAAATGAACGCCCATCAACATGCACACAAACGGTAATCAAATTGTGTATTGTATATATTTATTACATATTGTTTGTTATGTACATATGTTTCAAAATCAAATTAAATCCGCCACCAAAAATCAATCCAAAACTACCGACAACTTGATCACGCAATCACAATCTTCGAGGTTAGATTCCCCACACAGCTGCTCGAGAGGCGCTTTCGACAGCGCAGGCGGACCTCTAGACGCAACATAAAACACGACAAGCTTGAACCGAACTTTTGAAGCCAATATGCCTGGCAAAGTTACCATGGATGCCTAAGAGAGTCATGGCATCCTCGCTAGCATTTCAATCGGCATTCTGACAGGCATTTTAAAGACATTTTTATCGGCATTCACCGGCACTTTTTGAACCAATATGCCTACCAAAGTGCCGTAGGCATTCTCACAGTCACTTCACAGGTGCCCAATCCGCTAGGGGTACTACTCATAACGGGTCATGAGCGGACGTTTTCATGAAGGACGCCGCAACATATTTTCTGTGGAATCATGATCGGAAGAAACTCGCCCCAGTTAAACTAATTACGTAACCAGCGGATGGCAGGCCTTACGGCCTACCGGACCAGCACCTTCGACAAAGATCGCAGGGCTTGTAAGGAAATGCAGGACCGAAAAAGGGATGAATCTCGATAATTAGGTGTGAGGATAACTAGCACCACGTTGTACGGAGATGCTCGGACGTCAACACACGAAGACAGGCCCTCCCTGATATCACTGGCTTATCGAGGTGGACGAGAAGAAGTGTTACTGTATTTTAACTCCCGTGAGCAGCAAATTGTGTTCACGGGAGAAAATACAGTTACGAAACGAAATACTGAAAAAGGAAGGCAGACGATACAGAACATTAGCCTAATCAAGGGATATCTTAGGGGTACTGAAAGCTCCTTATGGAATAAATTCTGCGAGCGGACGAAAAACATGCCAGGTGTGGCAAAATTTTGAATATTCCAGCGAAGATAGCTGACCTGGCATTGGCAACATAAAAAAACTAGCCGGCCGGAGTAGGGGGGGGGAGGCATCCTCCTTATTGGCCAGAAAGAAGAAGCCCGTGGTCCTCCTGAAAAAATACTTCTCAGCGTGATGAAAATAGAACGTGTGAGCTGGTCGTTGCGCTCTCGGAGGCCGGATTGTATATCAGGACTGTACAACCTGAGTGGTAGGCCTCCTCTCTCTGATTTTTTTAATGGTTGACATTCGTGAGCCGTTCTTGTTAGTGATGAGACGAGCCCGAAAGCCTGAGGTTTGCGTACAATAACTTAACGGTAGGAAAGCGGGGTACAGAGATGGGAAGATATGATTCCGTCCGAATAATCAAGCTGCACTAAAAGCATTAAAAGGGTCCAATATTAACTCACACCTGGTGAGAAAATGCAGGGAGACAGTGGCAGGCCACAAAACCGTGACGCTAATATAACTCACAAGACACGAAGGCACTGCCGGCAATGAGAGATCAGCCGAGCTAGCCGGAATTTGGCCACGTAGTTCCCTCTGAGGGCCAGAGCCGGCCACGGGTATAGCAGAGTGCCATATTGAGCGGATATGGCTCAATGGGTGGAGAAGAAACTCCAGAACCTATTGAGGGCTATACCCGGAATGAGGCAGACGAAAATGCTGATCAATGGTCCGGCTTCTCGCAGTGGGTATAGTGACATGACGGCTTCGGGGGGGGGGGGGGTCATATAAAAAATCAGAAAAAAAGTACATTTTGTACCGGGGAGAGATAGTTGGAGGGAAGTGCGAATTTGGGATGCGAGGTAAAATAAATGCATGATAACCTATTATTCAAGTCTTTACAAAGAAAAATAATAGAACATTTGTTTTTTTTTTCACGTTAGAGGTTTCCACAATGTCCAGAGAGCATAGAAAAAAAATTCTACACTGATCCAGAAATGAACTCCGTTACAAAGGAAAAGAGACATCAGAATTCAAAATCCGTCGAGTCGTATGGTCCGAAAGCTACGGCAAGTGAAAAATTCGGTGACAAACCTCACAGCGTTCAGATGCTCTATATAGGTCTGAAAAAATTTGAAAAGATAGATAAGTATAGGTATTTGATGAAGATAAAATAGATCAAACATTTAGATTGATCACGACACCAAAAAGAAATTCCAATTCTTTAGGTGACTCAGCTTTCTTAAGAAATACGTAGAAATACGTAAATACGCAGACTGGGGAAAAACAAAACCACGGCGTACGGGGATTTAAGGGGGGGGTGGAAGAGACGCCCACCCACGTCATTTTTTACTGCCTGGCCTTGGTCGGGAGTCGACTCAATTATCGTGGGCCACGCTTTTTGGAGCCTAGGGAAATTGCCGTCCTTCTGTTGACTGAACTTCTGGCTATTATGAGAGGTAGCTGGCATAGAGCATGAGATTATAGCAAAGAGAGCACAATGAGGCCAAGTGTGAGGTGCAAGTATTAACGAAAGAAAACAACTGCAAAGAGCCGCATTGCGTCATGTGCCATGTTACGGACAACGCGTCTGCAGGGAGAAGTCAGGCCTTAAGGCGAAGGTACTGTAATAGATGTGGACTGCAGTCGTGAAACCGGCGTTTCAGCCCCGGGCCCGGGTGTGGTGAGGCAGAATTCCGCTCATCTCAGCGAAACATCGCTGTCATCAAGAGAACTACACTCATCGGTGCACTCGGCGACCTGCTAAACTTGCCGTCTTCATACGTTATAGCAGAGGCAGTTGCAGTGGAGAAAGCTCAACGGCTAGTGGAAACCGAAGCGTGGAAAGGAGGAATGTCAGCGAAGAGCTATACCGTCAAGAGAACCTAGAAAAGTCACCCCACAAGCAAATATGAGGCAAGACACCAGGTTCGTTAGATACCGCTTGGATACAATGTTCAAGGCTGCCACCAAAGGAAGAAGTGGATCACCGACCTAGCTTAGAATCGGATCTAAACCTCAGACTGAGAGCAGGCTCCACCTGCAGAACCGTAAGAGTAATCCCGCTCAAGAAATACTGCACAGTCTTTCATACGGAAATCCTTGTTATAATTGTTGCCTGTATACTCGGGACCACGGAGATCGCACAGAGTAACGAAGATTTGTATCTGTTCGGATAGTCAAGCAGACCGGATAGAACTGGAGGGACCGGCAATCAAGTCCGTGTTCATGACGGAATATAGAGAAGTACTAGAAGCGCCCGCTCACTCCGATTGCGTGGAAGATACCATGGGTTCCTGGACATACAGCCACTAAAGGTTATCAAAATGTTCAAGAACTAGCCACGTAATGCTAGCTAGAACCATTCCTCGGGCCAGAACTGACAGTGCAGGCATTGCACAATGACGCGCAAAATGAGAAGGTATGGGCGAGAAATCAAACTCCAGGAAAACTTGTGGTCTTATAGTCGGGCTGGATAGCTCCCACCCACCTGCCCACCTGTAGGCTATGGGTGAGGATGTAGCTATGCTTGTGAGTCTAGCACTACTGAGAACTCATTACGACTGAAAAGAGGGTTCAGGTTCAGGGAATCAGGAAACATATAGCTGAGACAGCTAGCCGACTGTCGCAACTGCAGGGAGTGTGGGGAAGGATAGGGGAAACCCCGATCCGACTACCTACTGTGCTACCGACCTGCTACAATTTGGAGTAGGAGAAAATATTTAGGAGGGCACTTTTCTGGACTGGAAGCACTCACGCAACTACCACTAGCTCCGGTACTTTTTGTTAATACCACAGGATCGCTGTTGTAGGTGACATCAGCGGCCAAGACAAGGGCTGATACCACGGCCCATTTGCCTAAGTGACATGCGGTAACGTAACGTAGACCGAATCCACGTTCCCATATACGAAATAATTGGTTTTTTTTCTGAACACATACGATTTGCTTGCATCCACATATGTCTGGGAGACACCTTTTATTTATTTTTGATAACACATTTTGCAGGTCGACAAATATTTTACCCGTGGAGATTTAAGATGTTTTCGTTTAGCCAGCCGCCCGCATCCCATGGTCTGATTCAATGAATAGTGAGGTTTAATTTTAATAAAGGTTTTCCTACACAGCAAAATTGCTCTCGGGATGATCCTGATACAGTCCTATTCGGGTCTCGGTAAGATAGAACGTCTTATAGACGTCTGTGGGAGGTACCAGTGAGACATTGTTCTACCCGGGATTAATATAGGATGGCTTGTGGATGTCCTGTCGTGACCGTTTGTAGACGATCGCAGTGCACTCTCTTATAAACGTCTCTACGAAGTACAAGTAAGACACTGTTCTATCCGGAATTAATATAGGATGGCTTAAGCATACCCTCCCGTAACCATGAGTAGACGATCACAGTGCACTCGCTTATAGACGTCTGTGGGAGGCACTAGTGAGACACTGTTCTACCTAGGATTGAAATGGGATGGCTTGAGGATGTCCTGTCGTAACCGTTAGTATACGATCGCTGTGCACTCTCTTATAGACGTCTGTGAGAGGTGCCAGTGAGACATTGTTCTACCCGGGATTAATATAGGATGGCTTGAGGATGTCCTGTCGTGACCGTTTGTAGACGATTGCTGTGCACTCTCTTATAGACATCTGTGGGAGGTACTAGTAAGACACTGTTCTACCCGGGATTAATATAGAATGGCTTAAGATGATGGAAGACAAAAATTCTCTCCTTCTCGCTCGCTCCGCTGCGAGCGCCGATGGCGCTGTCTTTCTCGCACTCGAATAGGTCTTCCATCACCTTAAGGATGTCCTGTCGTAACCGTTAGTAGACGATCCCAATGCACTTTCTCATGGACGTCTGTGGGAGGTACGAGTAAGACTATAACATGAGGTCTTATAGGTGAAAAGTCTTATACTTGAGTATTTCAGTGACTGAGTGAGAAAAATAACACTTTCTGTGTTCCTGTTGGATGTGCGTTATATGAGCGTAAAGTAATGGTACAATCTCAATAGTAAGGTTGGTGTAGTGGTTAGAGAGTTAGGTAGATATAAGTTAGGTAGATAGGTCGGTCCGTTAGGTCGTAGGTTCGAATCCCCGCAGTGCCATCTTTCCGAAATGCAAATTGCGTTTCCGGACAACGTTTTTTTAAAATTCATATTGGTCAAATGATTGAATTAATATAACGATATGTCGAATTTCGGCCAAAAAAAAATTGATTTAAATCTTGATGCAAATCTTTGGACATCGCAGGGACGTCAGTGGGATTGATTTACCATTCCGGTAAAACGTAGCGGACATTTAAAAGCGCATGGGAGTCCCATGGGACCATCCCAATACCATCACGAGACAACTGTCGAGATGTCCGAAAGACGTCCTTGGGACGTCTTTTTGCTGTGTAGGTTGTAGCAACAAAAAAAATTGGTTCGTGGTATGTCTTAATAATTTCTGCCGAAACCTGTGTGCGTTTTGCAACATAATTATTGGTACATCAACTCGAAAGGTTCAGAGAATTCGACAAAGGAAACTAAGAGTATTCTATTATGATTCGTTGAGACGGCAGCGAAAAATAGTATCTACATCCATATCCATGTCCTACATGTATCTCTTCGTAAATATGTAGATGCAGTTTGCAGCGTGGATTTTGATAATTCCTTCAAGGAAAATACGTTGAGTAAAAACGGTGTTCGCATACTATTTTGATCCTCTAAAGTACGCAATCGGAACTCTCATTTCTTCAATCCCGCTTATCTGCTCCTCACTTTGTCTCTTCAAATAGTACGTCCGTGTAACACGCACAAAAATTGGCTGAGAATCCATAATTATCGTCGGCTGTGTTACCGCATGTCGCTATGACGACTGCGTGCTTAGGTATCGAGGCTAGGCTTACCTTAAACAAAATCCCGATACCGAGATTCATGAACGGCTTCGTAAAATCGATCACCCTCTCTCGCGCGTAGTTTATCGTCATTGACGCGACTGCGAGGTCTGCCCGCTGAAAATTAAACGATTGAGAGAGCAAGTTATGTGCGGAAGATATTTTATCATTATTGCAATGCGGAAAAATGTGCATCGCGATACAAGGATGAAAAGACGTTTATCAGGACAACGACGAATCCCACATACTCAGTCATATTTTCGAAAGTGACCAGCTACGCCGGCATTCTCTTATTTCCGTTTTCAGACCTGATTTGTAAAAACTTTTCCGCAACACTTCGCTGACGATCCCACTCGAAATTATTCCGTCAGAAGGATTATCCTCGAATATATAGACGGCAGATAGATATATGCCGTCACTGACTTTTTTATGGGAAATTTGATTCTCTACAACATTGTTTATGTGAACTTTTGGTCTATATACCGTTGTTTAACCAGCGTTTTGACGGGAACGTAAAAATGCATCAATTTTCTTATCGTTTTATTTTTTTCTATCTAAACGTTGAATAAACAACGCTATATAGACCAAACGTTCACATGAACCATGTTGTAGAGATTTAAATTTCCTATAAAAAAAGTCAGCGACGGCATATATCTAACTTTGATAACTGACGCGTGGGAAAGCCCGAAAGTCGGGCTTTCCCACGCGTAAAATGTTGGAAACCGCGCCGACTACCCTAGCAGGTTCGAACACTGACTAAGTACCGTAAAAGCACTGAGTGCTTTTCTAACGTTTGAATCGCCGAAATGTTGGTCAAAAGCACTGAAACAGCATCAAAAAATTTTAGTGTCGGAGCCACACGAGTGTGGTATGGTATGGTTCCAACACTAAAATTTCTGATGCTTTCCAGTGCTTTTGATCAAAATTTCGGTGATTTGAACGTTAGAAAAGCACTCAGTGCTCGCTGGTGTTTTTTCGGTGGCCGGCCTTTGTCCTTTCGGTGCTTTTTTCAGTGTGCGAACCTGCTAGGGTTGATCTAATCCGTTAACTTGATTTGTTCTCTATTTCTCGGACGACTCACTGAGAGGGAGTACGTTGACGTTCGTCAGACTGCCTCGGTCCAAAATCGATCTATTACCACCAAACGGCGCGTCGAACCAGTGGATCTCAACCTTCGTCGGTTCATCCGAGCTTGGTACAAGGAATCAGCAAAATCGAATGGAGCGACAAAGGTTGAGATTCACCGGTCCGATGGGCTAACTTCTTCATTAGTAAGCCGAGAAGGTTTCAAGTCAAGCCGGGGTGACGGCAGATTGGCACACTACAGCAAAGATACAGAGCCTGTAAGATATCGAGTCGAAAACCGAATCGGGTTAGATCACGACGGCTAAATCCACGACCGAGGCAGTCTGTAAAAAGTCAATCTGCTACTTTATCGTTGGAAAATTCATTCGTCATTTGAAACATAAACGAGAGAGAGAAAGACGGAACCGGGAAGAAAATGCAAAATTGATAACAATAGGTTCTGTGGTTCTTTTGGTACACTTCACGAAATTCCGAGCCGCACCAAAAGTTCGATAACCCAGTGAAAAATAAAGATAATCGAATTTCCAGAAGAGCATTTTAAAAAGGACATATCAGGCTTGATTTTGCTTTCTTAGAAAAATTTTTGCAATTTTTCTATGAGCACGGTACACCCCATATAGCATTTTGACATACATCTAATATCCATTGCATATACTCGTGCGGATATTGAATATCCTATGTATATACCGATATACTGCGTCGTATATCTCATGTATATCCAATGTATCAGCAAAGGAGACACTTTTTTATGTTCATTGTATATGCAGTGTATATACTCGCGTATATGCATAGTATGTCCATCGGATATACGGTATATACGCGTATATCCGATGAACATACTATGCATATACACGGGGACATCATATGTATATACAATGTACTAAAAAACTGTCTCGCAGGTATATAAAGAAAGGAAAAAAAATTGAGTGTGTGGGAATCACACACGATGGAAGTGAATACTTGTATGCATTTCGCTGGCGCGGTAAATTATTTCTGCCGATGATTCCAGAGAGAAAGAGAAAGAGAGAGAGAAGGGGAAGAGAGGAAGAGAGAAAGAGAAAGAGAGAGAGAAGGGGCGGAGAGGAAGAGTCAGTGATCGAATTATTAATTAACAAGGAAGTCGAAAGTAGCCTGCACGTTGATATTTGTGTTTTCAAAAATGTTTTTTATTTATTAACGGGAGGGGGGGGGGCATAAGGGCTGGAGGGTAGACGTCTTTTTTTATAAATATGGATAGAGCAAATTTACCCAAATCTTTTGAACATTAACCGTGAAATGACCGATGAAATCCTCCCCCCTACGTTCTCTGATTATTATTTTTTAATTTTCAAATTGTTGGTGGTTATTGAAAGTGAGAACTGCTATTTTTCATGAAAAATGACCACGAAATTTTCACTTTAAATGACCACCGAAAATTTAAGAATAAAAAAAAAATCAGAGACCGTAAAGGGGAGGATTTGATGATACTTCGACTAAATTTAGATGATCGTTGATTTGAGATAATTTTCAGCTGAGATACAGTTATTACCGCAAATAGTTTTTATCCAAAGACATTGTTGGAAAAGCTTTGTCACCGGCTTGTTCTTCGATATTTTCGCATAAAACAATCACAGAATGTTATCGAAATGATACTTAATGATGGGTAAAAGGTTTGAATGAATTATCTCTATTTATTTATTTATGAAAAAAATCGCAGAAGTGTTTTTTCTTACGCTCCAGCCCTTACCCGCCATTTGAGAGGATCCCAAACGTTTCGCGGCCGCAACAAGTGCGAGACAGATAGCGCCATGGGCGCTCGCGGCGGAGCGAGAGAGAAGGTGGCCCAAACGTTCGGGATCCTCTTAACATCCACGTTCTCTCTCGCTCCGCCGCGAGCGCCCACGGCGCTATCTCTCTCGCACGAGGTCTGTCCGTACTATCAGACGTATACTCCAGGTATACTGCCGATGACGAGGCACGCGATCCTGCCCCCTCTCTGCATTGACTCGCTCGCTCTCACTCGCATACCCACAGCTCACGCATCATTCTCGCCCCCTCTCTCTCTTCTTTCATTCCTTCATTCTCTTGTCCCGTCCTACAACGCGCCGGCTGGCGAGCCGATCCTGTGTCGTTTAAGAAGTATTCACTTCAAAAAATAACATACGCGGGGACTCGATCCAGGGTTCTCGCGGTTACTAGTCCGGCGCGCTGCTCACTGCGCTACGCCGACTTCGATGAATATCGTATTATTTATCTGCGATAAAAGCTAACCATTGTGACTTAGGAACTTCGCAAAGTAAAGTCGGAGTTCGCATGTACAAGTATATATGGACTATATACAGACCATGTCGTCTATACACTACTGCTCAGAATTATCAGGACACTAACTACGCGCGCCGCCAGGAATCACTCCTGTCTTTGAACGACGACAACTCCGCGAGAAAAAATGCTAACGTTTTTTTTCTTTCACCGTCAGAAAGCTTATGAAATTCTGATTCAAATGATCTCCATCCGATACTATTGCCACAACTGAGTCCCGAGATTGAATATGAAACTCATTAAAAGAAAATTTCCATTTTTGCGAAATTTTCTTCGTCGATTTCAACTCGCTGCCAAACCTAGAAAAAAATTTTCACACATCTACAATTTAGTATCGGTAATCGCTGATATCTTACCTTCATTTTGAGCCTAAAAAATATAAAAAATCTCAACGGGTTCCTGAGTAATTAAGAAATGAGTACAGGCATGCATTATTCGCCGGGGAGCCAACGATCGCGCGAGTCGGCGGTTGCGGCTACCGTCTCGTCCGTGAAGCCAGGACCGTAACGGGCCATGAGCACAGAGGGCGCTTGAGTAAGGCGCAGTTTCGTCCATACATTTTCGTTTCGATATTTTCTTTAATTAGTTTTGAGCTGCATTTGATAGTTTTCAGCCAAAAATATCGAAAGTAAATATCGAAACGAAAATGTACGGACGAAACTGCGCCTCACTCAAGCGCCCTCTGTGCTCATGGCCCGTTTCGGTCCTGGCTTCACGGACGAGACCGTAGCCGCGGCCGCCGACTCGCGCGATCGTTGGCTCGCCGGCGAATAATGCATGCCTGTACTCTTTTCTTAATTACTCAAGAACCCGTTGAGATTTTTTATATTTTTTGGGCTTAAAATGAAAGTAAGATATCAGCGATTACCGATACTAAATTGTGGATGTGCGAAAAATTTTTTCTAGGTTTGGCAGCGAGTTGAAATCGACGAAGAAAATTTCGCAAAAATCAAAATTTTCTTTTAATGATTTTCATATTCAATCTCGGGACTCAGTTGTGGCAATAGTATCGGATGGAGATCATTTGAATCAGAATTTCATAAGCTTTCTAACGGTGAAAGAAAAAAAAATTAAACATTTTTTTTCGCGGAGTTGTTGTCGTTCAAAGACAGGAGTGATTCCTGGTGGCACGCGTGGTTAGTGTCCTGATAATTTTGAGCGGTAGTGTATATAGACTTTATATAGTCTATATATAGACTATATAGAGTCTACTAATAACCTATATATAAATTGTATTTTCCCAATTCCATATATAGTTTATATATAATTTTTTTCACTTGGGTGTTGATAGCTTGATTTTTTTTATGGACATGTATAGATATACATTGGATATTATATGAATATGTCGATGAAACACGTTCACATAAGAGTATTTGGCGTATATCCATATAATGTGCAATGGACACCCGTGCAGGTATATACATGCATGTAAGTCGTATAGATAGCCATAGAACATCTGGTCCTGTGTTTCGACATAAGAATTTTTGCCGGATGTCCGTACAATATGCTTTGAACGTTCGTGCATGTATATACGTGGATGTAAGTCATAAGGATATCCATAGAACACCTTTTCCGGTATGTCGACATAAGAGTTTTTGCCGCATGTCCATACAATATATTTTAAACGTTCGTGCATGTATATACATGTATGTAAGTCGTATGGATATCCATAGAACATCCGGTGCTGTATGTCCACGTAAGAGTATTTTCCATAGGTCCACACCATATGCTTTAAACGTTCATGTATGTACATACATGCATGTAAGTCGTATGGATATCCATGGAACATCTGGTGCTGTATGTCCACATAAGGGTATTTTCCGTATATCCATACAATGTGCTTTAAACGTTCGTGCATGTACATACATGCATGTAAGTCGTATGGATATCCATAGGATATACAGGATATCTTTCTCACATTATGGATATCCAATGGATATACATGGAACATTTGGTGCTATATGGGACTGCTTTGAAAATGGCCATTTTTTTACTTTTTACGGCTGTGTTCTCAATCGGTTGCATGGCTTCTAAAGGTTTTTTTGGTCAATTTTGTTTGGAATGACCTTGAAACGGTAACCAATAGCTTCTATTGTTATTTTTTAGAAAACTTCGTGCGATTTTTTTGAGGGAGTTGATCGTTTTTACCCGATTTTACCCGAAAACGACCAATTTCAAAAAAGGCAGCGCAACGAAAAAAACTTTGTGGTTGAAACAAAATTGTTAGAAGAGGAAAAAGTTGCGGATAATTATGTTGAATCGACTAGAATTTTTTCAAAATTTTCCTTCGAAATCGGTTTTTTTTTTTCCCCACTATTTTGAGTCAGGGATGGGCACAATCGATTTTGCGTCGCCTGAAATTCACAATTCATTTCGATTCCCGATTTGACAGCGAGCCAAAATGTAAACACGCCTTGACGTAGTATTTCGACGGGCTCGGAAATACAGAGTCCGTTCCGACTCGTGATTTCACGCCGGCCGAAATCCAAAATCCATCGTGGGCTTGGGCTTTGACCGGCTTGAGATTCAAAGCCCTTTTATAATTTCCGTAATTTAAAATACTTTATTATTTCATTTTTACATTAGCTGAAATAATTTTTTTTTCACGAATTCAATCTTGAAATCTCAGACAAGACATTCAAATGATTTTCGGTATTTGAAATAAGAAAGTATTCCAAATTATGGAAAATATAAAAGGGCTTTGAATTTCAAGCCGCTCAAAGCCCAAGCCCACGATGGATCTGCGATTTCGGCCGGCGTAAAATCACAAATCGGAAAGGACTTTGAATTTCCGAGCCGGTCGAAATACTACGTCACGGCGTGTTTACATTCTGGCTCGCGTAAAATCACGAGTGAAAATGAATTGTGAATTCGAAGCCGGCGAAAGCCCAAGCCAAGGATGGATTTTGGATTTTGGCCGGCGTAAAATCACAAATCGGAAAGGACTTTGAATTTCCGAGCCGGTCAAAATACTACGTCACGGCGTGTTTACATTTTGGCTCGCATCAAATCGCGAGTCGCGATGTATTGTGAGCTTGAATCTGTATTTAAATTCCCTTTTGACTTCAAGTCTGCCTATCCCTGTTTTGAGTCGATCCGCTAATAATTTGAGCGGCTCAAACTCGTAGAATATTGAGTTCGGGCTCAATTATCGCGGGAGAAAATCTTCTTATCTGAACACTTTGAGCCTTTTATGATATTTTCAAAAATTTTTTGCCACATTTTCGGCAAAAAAATTTTGAAAACATTATGAAAGGCTGGAAAATGTTTAAATAAGAAAATGTTCTTATTCGAACATTTGGCCGGGAGTGTACATATTTGGGTTGAGGGGTATCCTACAGAGCTATTTGACAAAATGGGTGAGTCAAAGGGTTATCCGCAAACCCTCTTTCGTAGAAGTAAAATTGAGTCTTTACTGCAAAATGTATTCGGTGACACCTTACCTTTCCCATTAGCTCTTTTACGATACCATTCCACTCTCCCGTTTCCGCATCATAGACTCCATACATATGATCAGGAACCAATATAATCGTGTACTCGAATCGAGCTTTGGCAGCTATCCATTCGAGCAAGTCTATGCAGAAACCTTCAAAACGTGCGTTTCCCGTAAGATTCTTGTCTTCCTTAACCATTACGTACGGTTTTTCCTGTAGACAAATAATCGAAGCAAAATATTTTTATGTGTATTCACGTGAGCAGTCTCAGATACGTACAAACAGTCGTTAAATGAATTGGAAGCATTTTCCTTAATTAATCCTGGTAAGAATGTATAAATATTAGACTGTGTCATATATATATATATATATATATATATATATATATATATATATATATATATTGTAACGCTTCTTTTGAGCGTTACAATGATGCCTCTAAATATCCGGCTTTTTTGGCCATTCCTCCGTCTCCCTCGGCAAATATCGAGCACGTTCGTCTGGGCAACGAGAAATATTAAGAAATATTATTAATAATTTGTTTGTTATACATTCTTTTTTTATGTAACTGGGAGGACAACACGAGGAATAAGGAGACCATTGGCGCAGAATAAACCAATGGGCATGATTCCCGGCAAATTTATTCCTCGTCGAAAACCAATCAAGTAACGAAGATTGGAAGTTGTCAATATTCCCCGACGGACAAGGAATGATCGGTGATGAGCACAACGGCGAGGACTCGTGATCGATATAGTAATAGTCACGGGGGTAATTAAATGCGAATTTTGAACGGTAGGCGACAGCAGCTCCCGGACTTCGAAAATATTTTAGAAAAAGAGTGGGGGGCAAGTAGCCGGTCCGCGTAACGCGAGCAGTCGTTACGGGGCATTCTTCGCGAATCGTTGGTCCCCGCAAGTTAATTGGCATTCTTCGCGAATCGTTGGTCCCCGCAAGTTAATTTGCATTCTTCGCGAATCGTTGGTCCCCGCAAGTTGATTTTTGTGCTTCGCGAATCGTTGGTCCCCGCAAGTTGATTTTTGATCTTCGCGAATCGTTAGTCCCGGCGACTTAGTTTTTGGTTTTGTACGAGAGTATCCGGTTTGAAAGCAACGAGTCCCGGAAATAAACCCAGGAACCAGGCCAACGAAGCCCATTGGAAAATCAGGGTAAGATCTTTCCCGTGGCAACGCCGTTCGGTCATTATTTTTCGTGGTTCACAATTTCCATTACCGGATCACGCAAGTTTCGTTTTGGTTTTTGGTGCGTGTCTCTCTCTAGTTTTTGTATCCGATCGCCGGGGTTACGTCGTGTGTGACTTGTAAAGCGCGTGCGATATTTGCGATAGCATAAGATAGTAGGGTCCCTCGAGAAAGAAACAATTCGCGTTTTATAGTTCCGCGTTCGCGAAGTCGTTTGTTCTGTATGTGTTTTTTTTTGTATTCCATTTTTGAAACGTTTCGAATAGGGAATCGGCGCTGCGGACAGAGTAGTGGCGCGCGATTATAGTAGGGAAATTGTCATTTGTCGTCCATGAAAATCGCGAGGTGAATTATTTTATTTTTGTATTTTTTTTTGTGAAAATAAATTCGCCGTGAAAATTCCCTGAAATTTCGTAGTGTTCGTGTGTGTGCGCAATAATTTTCATTTGTTTCGATCTCACTCAAATCCCCGCAAAAAAAAATCACATTTTCCCGAACCGCCCCTCTACCCGTGTGATGGCTGCGGTCTAGTCGAGCAAACCCCCACACGTCTCTCCAATTAACATCTTGAAAATTTATTTTTCTTTCCCGGTCGGGTCACGCTATAAGCGTGGCTGGCGCCCAAATATTTTTTATTAAATATCAAATATACCGGCCGAGGAAGCGTTTTTGTATACGTCCCGGAAAAAGACGTTACAATATATAATGCAACCTTTATCGGAGCACGATTTATTTGGAGGTTAAACGACCGACATGTGGTTGCGTTTTGTAATGGAGCCTTATCGGAGCACGGTTTATTTTGAGGTTAAACGACCGACATGTGGTTGCCTGTAAAATCAGGTATTTTCATATATTTTCAAATCTTACATCTTCTGACATTATATCATCATTATAATAATGTTATGCTATCGGTTATAACTAATAATTATAAAGCGTTACCTGTGAAATCAGGAAACGACATAAACGGCCGATAGTCCCTCGCTCTCTCTTCGTACACTGAGTCTTCTGTTATCTATCGCGCACTCGCGTGACGCACGCTCGCGCCCCCCCCCCCCCCACCATCAGTTCGTTAAAGAGATGTGCCGTTAAAGAGATATGAAGTTACAGGTATACACGGCGTCGTATCTCTTTACATCTCCCCCCCCCCCCCCGCGAAGAGGAGACCAGTGGAGGAAGACTAGTTTTCTTGTATAGTCACTGAGGTCGGTACAAGCTTCGTAATGTGGAAGAGTGATTCTGACTTTTTCCGATCCGTTCGTATTCTGTAGATTTTTTTTTTTTTTTAATTTCGATAAAACGGCAATCTGTTATAAATGTAACATTCGGCTGTTTGGTTGGCTACCCGTGTGGAAATTTGGTAGGGATATCCTCGTTTGAATCTAGCGTCCGGCCAGTTTGCCTGGTCACAATTTCCTGCAGAGGAACTGAATGGGGCCTAGTTACAATACATGTATAGATGTCACTGCTATCCAGGTACTAGCCCCTTAACCTGTCCCAGTTCACCGGCACAAAGGGTGGGTATCATCTAGCTAGCACACACCGATAGATGTCGACGCCATCTGCAGTGTCTGGTAGACAGCGGTGTCTAGCAGTCGCAGCAGAGAAAGCTCCGCAGCGGTGGGGGTTCTCGTGAGCGGTTGGCGCTTTCGATTGGTCGACGGAGTCCGGGCTGTTGAACCACGTGATCGGTCTGTGGGGCTGGCGTGTTTCAAGCGAACGACCTAACCTCACTTTCACGGAAGTGTTCGAAACGTTACGAGTAATCAAAGTAAAAATTTCAACTACAATTAAACCATGGTTGACGAAGAAAAGCGAGCGCGTAATCGGGCATGGCTAAAGCGACACTGTGCTGTAAGAGCAGGGGTCGGAGAAATATTAAGAAGACGATCGCGGTACTTGATAAGTGAAAGTGATTGTGAGATGCAAACATTAGGCTAGCCTAATGCTCGACGATCAAACATGCACGATACTGTGTAGTTCAACACCACATGCAAGACATATAAAAACACATATAAAGAAAGTTCATATGATGAAAAAAATGCTATAAAAAAAGTTTATATGAAAAGAAAATGTTCTATAAAAAAAGTTGATATAAAAAAAAATGTTGTATAAAAAAAAATGTTAACCCTGTAAATAAAGTTTATATTCAAAATGTGATTCATCGTGTTATTTCTAACTTTATTACGTCGATGCCGACCGCGATAAGCCACCCCCCATCTCCCCTCCTTTTATAGGTTCGCATTATGCCGGTGCTGGCCACTTCATATCCAGGTTTCCGGAATCGGAACGCGGAATGCTGGCTAGGCCGCGGGCAAACGTCATCGACAACACCGGGATAGCACGAACTTACACATGGCGCGGGGGCCTAGCCCGGTTCCCGGGCTAGAACCGGACCTGCTTCCCGGAAAACTCGCTTGGCCCCGGCTAATTCCCGGACGCAATTTCCACACGGGTATTGGCGTGTTTATGTGATCCTGAGTGGGTATCCAGCGATACCCCACTCTTGTGTGTGCTGTTGATTATGTGTGCGAGTGTGAGCGTACTCGCTCAGTTTTCCTCGCTTGTGATCACTCTTACATATGTAAATTTAGCTGCATTTTTTTTTCTTTTTTTTGGGTTGCGCATCTTAGGCTGCGAATCGCTCTTCGAGGTCTTTTGGTTTGTGTCTTTTGAGCCGTCTCGTTATTGCGTCTTCGTTTAGTAGTATTGCTGCCAGTTGGTTCGGGTGGTCGGTGATCCTCTGCTGGTATTTTTCGCTGAAGTGTTGTATCTCCTCTTTTACTGTAATCATATTGAGGTCCTTGTGGATATTTTTGTTTGTTACGTACCAGGGGGCATTGGTGATGGTTCTGAGTATTTTCGATTGGAACCTTTGGAGTATTTCGATGTTGGAGTTGCTTGCTGTTCCCCATAGCTGTATCCCATATGTCCATATGGGTTTTAGGACCGTTTTGTAGAGCATGAGCTTATTGTACATCGACAGCTCTGATTTTTTGCCAATGAGCCAGTACATTTTTCTAGCTGTTAGTTCTAGTTGTTTTCTTTTGATTTTGATATGCTTGGCCCACGTGAGTCTTCGGTCGAGGTGCATTCCAAGATATTTGACGTCATCAACTGTTGGGAGTGGTTGTCCATACAGTTCCACCTGTGGGCAATTCCCCTTCCTTGTTGCAAATGTAATGTGGACGGATTTTGTTTCGCTGGCTTTTGTTCTCCATCGATCGAGCCATTTAGCTGGATTTGTAGTGCGTTTGACGCTGCAGCTGGATCTGTGTCGGCTGCTAGGATTGCCGAATCGTCGGCGTATGTTGCGATTGTTATATCATTTTCGGTGGGGAGGTCGGCCGTGAAGAGGGTGTATAGAACGGGGCCAAGAACGCTTCCTTGCGGTACCCCGGATTCTATCGCGTGGAGTTGTGAGAGTTCTTGTCCTTGCTTCACTTGGAATTTCCTCTCGTTGAGGTATGATTTCATGATTAGGTAGTATTGAGGTAGAGTTTGCTTTATTTTAAATAAGAGCCCCTCATGCCAGACTTTGTCGAAAGCCTGTTTTATATCGACCAAAACAGCTGAGCAGTATTTTTTTTCCTCTATCGAGTTGGATATGGTGTTGTACACTCTGTTAACTTGGTCGATTGTGGAATGGTTGTTTCTGAATCCGAATTGATGTTTCGGGATAAGTTCATCGCTGTCAATTGTTGTCTTCATTCGTTTTAGTAATATTTTTTCGAGCAGTTTTGACAGAGTGGGTAATAGGCTAATTGGTCTGTACGATGTGACCTCGTTCGGGGGTTTGCCTGGTTTTAAAAAGAGTATGATTTGTGCCGTTTTCCATTGCGACGGTATATGGGAATGCCGGATTATCGCGTTGAATAGTGTCGCTATGAACACAGAGGCTTTTCTTGGTAGCTCTTTAAGAATTTTCCCATCTATGAGATCATGTCCTGGTGCTTTTCTGGCTTTAAGTTCTTTTGCTATAGTGTGTCTGATTTCTATTGGTGAGGTGTGTTTTATCGGTAGGTTCATTGGAAGTGGGGTTTCGAGATATTCAAGGACATTGTGTATGTTTTGATTTGTAGGATACGGTTTGAAGACGTTTGCAAGGTGACTGGCGAATGCCTCTGCTTTTTTTGCGTCGCTTCTGGCCCAGGTGTTGTCAGGTTTTTTAATAGGTGGATTTTGTTGTTGTGGCTGCTTTATCCGTTTTGTTATCTTCCACAATGAGTAGTCTGTGCTCTCCGTGTTTGTTACGTTCCGCAGATTATACTGTATTGATTCATTACGGAATTCTCTTATCAATTTTTTTAGTTCGCGGATGGCTTGATTGTAGTTCGTTTTATCGTTGGGGTTTTTTGTTATCTGCCATTTTTTTCTTAGCTCTCTTTTTTTGTCAATTTTGTCTCGTATTACTTTAGGGTAGAAGTTCTCGCGTGTTTCCGTTTCTATTTGGGGTGTCGCTAACCGGGCTGCCTGTTGTATTAGATTTGTTAGGTAGTTGCAGGCTGCGTTAATGTCATCGCTGTTTTTGAGTGGTAGTTTTAGGTTGATATCCCTTTGTATTGTATTATGGAATAATTCCCAGTCCGTTTTTTTATTGCATAAGAAGGGTGTTCGTTGCTTGAAGAGGACTCTCGTGCTAATGGTCAAGGTGACGGGCGTGTGGTCTGATGAGAGGTCAAGATCGGTTTTTATTAATGTGTGTCTCCTCGCTATGCCTTTAGTTACAAAGAAATCTAGGACATCCGGTGTTTTGTTTATATCTGTGGGCCAGTATGTGGGTTCTCTTGATGAAATTTGATCATAGTTTTTCTCGTGTAGGCTTTTGTAGAGTTCCCGCCCCCTTATTGTCGTGTCTAGCCACGAGCCCCAGAACCTGTGTTTTGCGTTAAAGTCGCCTCCTGCGACGAAGCGCGGTCCTAGGCTTCCGAGGAAATCCGTGAACATTTCTTTTTTTATTGTATGTTTTGGAGGGCAATACTATGGATGTTGCTTGTAGGTAGTCTTTGTCGCTTTTAATATATCCGTGATGTTTAATTGTTTTTTTGACAATAATTGCTGTGCCCCCGTGTGCTGTGCCATCAGGGTGCAGTGTTGCGGAATATCATAGTCTCGAATTTTTAGGTAGCTTTTGATTGTGAAATGCGTTTCTGCGATTAGCATGATATCTATTTTTTGTGTGTGTAGAAATGCTGTTACTTCCTGGTAGTGCTGTACCAGACCATTTGCGTTCCATAGGACTATGTTGTAAAAGTGGTTCATTTTGTATTGGTGAACTTCGAGAGTACTGTTGTCAGTAGTTGTAGCATTGTGTTTAAGAGTATATTTTGCTGCTTGAAGGCGGCTTTAAATTCGTCGAATGATTTTACAAGAAACGTTGATATTTCTGTGTTTACTGAATTGTTGTTTGTGTCTGCGTAAAGTCTTGGCCTTGTTATTTCGGCGTAGCTTGTGCGGGGATTATTGTCTAGTGGTTCGTTGTGTGTTGGTCTGGGTGTGTTATTCTCTGGGGCTCGGTGGTTGTCGTTTATTGATCTGTGCCAGTGTGATTTTTGTGCATTTGAATTCTTTCTTTTAATCATTTCCCTGTATACCGTGCATCCTTTGTAGTTTGCTGTGTGATTTTTTTCGCACAGTGCGCACGTGGCTGGGGTATCTATAGGTTTTTTGCAGTTTTTTGTGCTGTGATCCTCTCCGCATTTAACGCATCTAAATTGCATGCGGCAGTAAGTTTTTGTGTGCCCGTATCTTTGACACCTGGTGCATTGAGCTATTTCGAATCTCTTTTTGGGGGGTTCAATTTGTACTTTCGCGTTAAGGAGAAGATCTAGTTTGTAGATGGCTTTCTTATTATTGGCCGGTTCCAGGTCTAGGAAGAAAAGTGGGAGTGGGAGTTTGGTTTTGCTCTGTCTGATGTTGATTACGTTCCTCACTTAGTGTCCATGCTTTTCGATTTCTTCTTTAATGTCGTTGGGGAGAGTGGAGGGATGCAGCGATCTTATTATTACTCCAAAGGCTTGTTGCTGTTTAAGCTGCTACGTGTGATAGGCGGCGCCTATTTCGTCCAGCTTGTGTATGATCGATCTCAAGGCGTCTGTGGTCTTGGCCATGATTTTCAATTGTCGACCGTCGCTATTCATCGATTTGTATGTGTAATCGTCCTTTGAGACTATTTTGCTCAGTGTTATGGTTAAGGCTTTTATCGACTCTACTGCCGGTATAAATATGGGAGGTGGTTTCGATTCGCTACGGTTGTTACTTGCTGTTGGATTTTCCCGTGTTTCCACTTCGCCTGTCTCCGGAAAGTTTCGGGTGAGGATAGTGAATCTTTTTTTGGTACGGGTGTTTTGTGCCTCGGGGTCACTTTCTGAGTCGCTATCGCGTGGGTCCCTTCGTGGGCGTTTTCTAGATTTAAATACCTGCCAGGGCGGTGATTTTCCTGGGTCGATGGGGTTCGGCGTTCGTCTGAGTAACAATCCGATGTCGTCTTTTTCCTTGCCTGTTGCTGCTGACGTAGCGGCCGGTTGGCTTGTGTGCAGGTGTTGATTATGGCTCAAGGTGTCGTCCTTTTCTGACAGGTCCAGCATGTCCATGTCCTGCTGCGACTTAGTGCCGCCACTTTTTTTCCCCCATATCACCCAATCTTGGTGGCCTCGTCGCACTTCACCGGTGTTTATAATTATATTTCTATTATAATTTCTATCTTACAATACGGGGATTTAGATATCTCTTCGCGTGTACACGTCTGTTCTCTTCGACGGCTCATGCGAGACTCCGTATTCTGTAGATCGAATTAGAAATTTTCTCTACAATTTCATATGGTCCGATTCATAGTTCATCTAATTTTTTCCGGTTAAAGCGGTGTCCGTTTTCTACGTAAACTAGATCGCCAACGTTAAATTCATGATGTCTTCTATTTTTATCGAATTGTCTTTTATTATATTCATGTGATTTTTTTTGTATTTTCTAAGGCAATTTTCCTGTCTTCCCCTAATCCTTTTTGTGTTTTTTCTTGTTGTAATTCCTCAGGTAAGATTGTACTGCTTTTCCCCTCCATCAAGTATTTTGGAGAGAACCCTGTTACCGTGTGCTCAGTCTCATTGTATTTTTTTATACACTCATGTGCTATGGTTGTCCACGCAGTTTTTTTTTTATTCTCGTTAATCTTACACCTAATCTTATTCACTATTGTCTGATTAAGCCTCTCGTTAAGGCCATTTGAAAATGGTGCGTTTACAGCCGTAAAGGCTAAGACAATATTTTCTTTATCTAGGAATTCTTCAAATTCTTTCGAGTTCATGCCCGGGTACTGGTCCGATAAGATTATACTTGGCTTATTATCTGGTGTGATCTCTCGTATCAACTTTTTAAAATCGTTCGCGCTTTGTGTTTTCGATCTTACGATTGTTGCGTACCTCGAAAAGTGGTCCACAAGTAGGTGTAGATACCTTTTAGTTGACCGTGACCCTCCGAATCCACCAATTGTTTCTATCGACACTATCTCGTAAGGGTAGGTTGCAGGGCCTAGTTGAGACATTAGCCCAATTTTACATCCCCCCCTCGACTTGTTTTTCATGCAGATTTCACAGTTTTTACAGATTTTTTTTATATTTTCATCTAGGTTCTTCGCCGTATAGATTGATTTAATTTTATTTTGCATCTGTCTTACTCCCAAATGGCAGTAAGAGACGTGTACCTTTTTTATTAGCTCTGTGCTGAAATTTTCTGAGAGTACGATTTTCTCTATCTTTCCTATCTTCTTGTAGTATGTACCGTTCCTATATATCAGTTTGTCTTTCTTGTTTTGGACGTTCTCATTCTTATCCTGATCTTTTCGCACATCTTCTAGTTTTACGAAGTCGACTGTTTTCAGTATTTCGCTTTCACATTCGTCTGGCTCCAGTACGGGGTTCCTATTTAAGCAGTCTGCCTCTAAGTTGTCCTTGTCCGGAGTGTATTTAATCTCGAAACCGTATTGTGATAAATAATGCATCAGGTCTCCTAACTCTTAATCCGTTCTTGATTTAATCTTCATACTCTCTAGAGGTTTGTGGTCCGAGAATACTGTAAATGACCTGCCTATCAACCAGTGTTGCCAATATTTTATAGCTTCTTTTATTGCTAAACACTCTATATAGATGGCTTTCTTCTTTTTCTGGTGTTCGTTCAGTTTCCTTGAAAAATATGCAACTGGTTTATTTTCCTGATCTAACTATGTCTGTTTTAGCACGGCCCCGATGCCTTGTAAGCTTGCGTCTGTGTGAATCTGTATCGGTCGGTGTGGATCAAAGATCGTTAACACCGGTTGAGAGCAAAGTAGCGACTTCATTTTCTCAAAAGCTTCTTGACATTGCTCCGACCAGGTGAATTTTTGTCCTTTGCGTAACAAGTTATGTAATGGGTCTAGGGTAATCGAGGAATTTGGTATGTATCTACCATAGAAGTTGACCTTACCCAAAAATTGTCGAATATTCTTCCTTGTTTTCGGCGTCGGGAAATTCTTGATCGAGATCAAATTGTCGTTGATTGGGCTAATTGAATCGTTTTTTATTATGTGACCTAAGTATTTAACGGAATCCGATGCAAAAGTGCACTTCGACAGTTTCAGTCTGAATCCCTCTTCCAATATTGACTCTAGTAATCGGGATAAGTGGTCGAGATGTTCTTGGAAAGTCATCGAGAAGACCAAGATATCGTCTATATAGTTCACACAAAAATCTGATAGTCGGTGCTTTCTAATTATACTGCTTAATATTCGCTGAAAAATCGCCGGTGATGTTTTTAAACTAAAAGGTAAACAGGTCCATTGAAAGTGGCCTTCCTGGGTAACAAATGCGGTTTTTTCGTCTGTCCTCCACCCTCAAGGGGATCGACCAAAACGCCGAATTTATGTCTAGGGTCGAAAAAAATTTGCAACCCCTTGTCTTCACTATCAAATCTTCAATCAACGGAAACGGCTGCGATTGGGGAATGACAATTTTATTCAGGTCTCGAAAATCTATGCATAGTCGCGATCTCTTTTTTTCGTCTTTTTTATACGCCAATGTTACTGGGGCGGCAAACGGACTGTACGATTCTTCAATCAAATTCTTCTCTAGTAGTCTTGTTACTTGCTGCTCTATCTCCTTCTTGTCTTCTATACTACATCTGTATGGTCTCTTGCAGCGGTACTCATCAATTATTAATTCGATACGCGCCTCATAATCCTTGACAGTGCCTATGTCATACTTATCTTTAGCGAAAATCGATTTATATTTATTTGTTAGTTCCCCAACATCCGCCTGTTGTTGTTCGCCCAAGTGGTCTATTGACATTTCAAACTTCGTCGTATCTATGTGCTCATTAAAGTTAATTTCATACTCTCGTTTCCGGTTTATGGTATCTTCCTTTTTTGTATATTCTCTATCTGTACCTCGCGTTGTATTTTCAGTCTGTACTGTATCTTTGGTAGTTTTTTGAATTTTTTGCGAAACTTCTAATCGTTCATTTTGCGTTAGTCGGAAGGCTTTTATGCAGTCCAATCCAATCAAGAAATCGTGTTCAAACTTCTCATTATCTATTGCAAAAATATCCATTTTTTTCTATATCGCAAATTTTAACAACTAGCGTTACCATGCCGTTTGCTTTTTCTGTACCATTAATCGTTTTTAATTTTGTGTCGTGTGAATTATTGAATTTTTGTCATTTTAAATTTAACAGCCTTGCATTAATTAGGGAAACGTTCGAGCCCGAGTCGTAGACGCCAAGAACTCGTGTCGTTTTATTCAATAATATTTCTATCTCGATTAATGGTAACACTATCAGTTTTTTGGATCGTTTGTGTTCAGTTCTACCTCTAGCTCCGCGTTGTTCACGTGTTTTATTTGAACTTTTTTTCGCTGTTCTTCGTCTCTGTTTCTAAACCAACATTGGGCTTCCGGATGATAGCGGATACTTCTATTTTTCTTTTCGCAAATCGCGCATGGTTTACGATTATCGTTTTTTTCTTTTCCCCTATTTTCAACCTCCGTACTGTCCTTTTTCTCTAGATTTTTCTTATTCACTAAGTGTTCTAGCCCTCTTATTTCATTGAACATGTCCTCAGGTCTCTTAACTTTCTCCCTATCTATTCTATCGGACACAAAGTTCGGTAGCCCTACGGCGATAAGGTCAATCAATGTAGACGTATTTATTGACTTATTCGTCTCTAATAGGAGCCTCTCTTTTTTTAGGGCGTACTTCAATAGTGAACCCTTTATGTATTTGTACGACATCGCGTATCTGATCGATGCCCACCCCTTATCCGCGTAGGTTTCACAAAAGTTCTCTCTCCATATCCTCCATTCCGAATTAAGTGAGTGTTTAATAAGCATCGACCTATACCAATCAATACAAGAATCCTCAAGAAATAGTCTAAAGATCTCGATCTTTTCTATATCCTTATTCACTTCTGAGCGAGCACACTCTCTTTCAAAAATATCCATCCATTGAGATACATTCGCACCCTTTCCTGTTAATTTCTCCACAACAAATTTCTCCGATACCTTCCGTAAGTTACGGCTCCCGTCGTCTTGGGTTCGATCCTCTGTCTTTTTTTCTGTGAATTTCTCCAGAATCCTCGCTAGCATCTCCTCTGTGATGTTAGCTGTAGGTGCGGTGCCTTGTACTTCCTGATATTCCACCTCTTCCAAAAAGTAATCGTTGTAGATTATGTTGCCGTCCTCGTCTTGATATTGTTTTTGAGTCTCCTCTGGCAGTGTAATCCACACTCTTCTTGATTGTCCTCTTCTTTGCAATGTAGCCTTAATCTTCTGATATCCCGCCGTCGATGCGAGTTTACCGTGGTGTTTCATTGACTGCAACTGCTCTTGCATGCGAAAGCAGCGATTCTCCGCCGTCGCAATTGAGGTTAGGGCGATGACATTTGTTTTAGGATCCTCGATTGAGGGTTTGACGGCAAATTCGAACCGAAACTTCTCCCGTGTCCTCTCTATTATTCGTGTATTATTCAGCAATTATGTCGTTTTATAATGCAACCTTTATCGCACGATTTATTTGGAGGTTAAACGACCGACATGTGGTTGCGTTTTGTAATGGAGCCTTATCGGAGCACGGTTTATTTTGAGGTTAAACGACCGACATGTGGTTGCCTGTAAAATCAGGTATTTTCATATATTTTCAAATCTTACATCTTCTTACATTATATCATCATTATAATAATGTTATGCTATCGGTTATAACTGATAATTATAAAGCGTTACCTGTAAAATCAGGAAACGACATAAACGGCCGATAGTCCCTCGCTCTCTCTTCGTACACTGAGTCTTCTGTGATCTATCGCGCACTCGCGTGACGCACGCTCGCGCCCCCCCCCCCCCCATCAGTTCGTTAAAGAGATGTGTCGTTAAAGAGATATGACGTTACAGGTATACTCGGCGTCGTATATATATATATATATATATATATATATATATATATATATATATATATAAGAGAGACGCAGTGACCCGGTTGGTTTCGTGCCCGGTTCCCGGGGTGTATGTCAAAGTCTTCCCAGTCAAAGTCTTTTCAGCCAACTTCTCGCGACTTTAACATTGCCTATATATCTATACACATTCACTTCTATAGATATATCGGTACGGTGGCGAGAAGTTGGCTGAAAAGACTTTGACATACGCCCGGTTCCCGACCCAAGGGTCCCGGGTTCGAATCCCGGCGTCGACACCAATGGAAAATTTTTTCTATGTGTTTTTTTCTGCGTTCTCCCGATGGTTCGGAATCCACCGTTGAAAAAAATTGGAGGTCCATGATGCATATTGAACATGTCAATATGATCATTAAGCGAGTTTTCGGGTTCGATTCCCGATGCCGAATAGCGTGGCTGACGATAAGCGGCTGGGCAACGACGAAGCTCCAGATACAGGACGTACGACCTACGACTGTAGCTGTGCGCCCGGCGTTGTTTACAGTCAGCTATCGCTTAGACTAGCTCCGGTATCGTGGAAGAGAACTCGGAAACAACGGATAAGTGAGGCGCCCGTAACTCTTCGGAGATCGGTGTAACAAATACAATATATATATATATATATATATATATATATATATATATATATATATATATATATATATATATAATTTTTTTTACGATGGGTATAGTGAAAAGTTAGTCTATAGATAGTAGCTTTAAATACCCAGGTGAAAAATTTTCAGCTTCATTGCATTTTTTCTTGAGGTCGCTCATCGCGTATTTCTGTTCCGCATTTGATTAACATACCAAGTGCATGACTTCTCCATTCAGAAGAGGATAACTCCGCGAGTTTTATACGTCGATCTCGTTAGTCCCATTTCGTGAAGCTCTTCTAAAAAAAATACGTGTCCAGTGTGCACAGTCCAGAGTATATTCTGGATTTTTTTTAGATAAATCGAAAGTGACATACCGACCGAACAAAATTATTTTCGTAAATTTTTTATGAAAATGGTCATTTTTTAGACTCGAGAAAATTTCAAAAATAAATTTTTCACAAAGTTTATATAAAACTGCAACTTTTTCGTCCGAAATATTTTCCTTATCACTCGTATGGTTTTAAGATATGGAACGGTACTTAGAAAATTTTGAAATTAAAGTATACGTTAACCCGTAATGGTCACACTGGGTCCCGCGAACCCAAGGCAATTTTTTAATTAATGTGACTCCCAAAATCTAGTTCCCAATGGAACGTGTGGCGCCATTTGTTGTTGTTCAAAGGTTCCGCAACAGTCTCCATTAGTTTTTCAAAACCGTTGCGGCGTCAGTGCGTCGGTTGGCATGATTTGGGTGGCCGTGTTTTTCGTTCGGGTCCGCTGGACCCACTTCTCGATTTTATGATATTTTTTGCTTAATAGTATGTATATACTATTTCGAGAGTACAACCCAACAAGATTTTGGGATTTATCAAAAAAATTGAAAATTTTGCGATTTTTTTAGTAAAAAAAGACAATTAAAAAAAAAATTATTCTCGCGTTTGTTTGTAAAAATACAAATTATTTAAAGAGAAAAAAATAATTGGATTATAAAGAGGAAGTCTCAAACTCCATTCTCGTACAAGATCAAAGTCAATACATGAAAAAAGAACGCAAATGGCAACTGTTTTTCTGCGTAGAGCCCGCCGGACCCACTGTCACCATTACTCAATTTTTTGGAGGTGTGACCATTACGGGTTAATTCATGCCGATACAGTCGAATGCACGAGTTTCATTTTCCCAGTCGAGCAGGCGGTAGATAGAAATGATTTTGATTTTTTTCCAACTAATATCCAGAGGTTTGGACCTAAAAGAAATTATAAAATGCCATCGCTTTAAATGAGAACGGAGCTTAAATCTCACGTCGATCGTCAAAATTGTTTTAACATGAATGTATAATGAGGTTAAATCGCCAGCGGGTAAGATAACCATTTAAGGCTCATATTTGAACCAATTGATATAACGAGTAGCCGTTCATGAGGTAAGTCGTGGTCGATAATGCGCAACTTTTGTATTTGGTTATACTGCCGCATCTGCATTGTTACAATTTTTACAGCGGCATAAGCATTTGGAGCGATATGAAAAAAAAAAATCTGTCTTGATGGTTGGTCAAAGTTGTAAAAATCGGGCTTTAAAAAATTCGGTGATTCTTTTCTTGGAACAGCGATTCTTGATTAACCCGAATCCTAAAATGATTTTCCGATTTTTGCGTGTTTTTTTTCTTCGGATCACGTGACTGTTGCGAAAAACAGTGTTTGGGGATAAACAACCAGGCAACCGGTGCGGTAAAAAGGCCACGCGTCCCCGCAACGTTGAAGTGCGTCCAAGGAAATAATAATTATTTCCCTAGCAAAGACAAATAGCTGAGGGAGCTGAGCGAGCTGAGAACATTTTGTTAAAGTTGTTAGGGAAATAAATAGGAACCGCCAGAACAATAGTAGCATCATAGCCAGGACCACACCGATAATTAATGCTGGAAATTATTTTTCAAAATCTTCTTAAAGATTAACAGAATAAGTTATAAATGATAAAAAACATTGAAACAACAAGTTCAAATTCTAATTCGTCCCGAAACGAAGTGGTTTTATTACCCCACCGGGTGGGGTAGTAAAACCACTTTTTACTTTTTTTTCAAATGGAGTTGCTCAATAATAAATTACAGTTACATCGAAATTTGCTAGATAAATTTTGTAGCTAAAGGTTTATACTTTGAGAAAAAAAATTATGTTTGGAAATATTTTAATAAATGCAAGTTGCACAGCGTGAAAAGTGAACAAAGGGCAATTTAACCCCATCTCACCCTACGGAACAAAACATCAGAAAATTAGGCATAACTTCTATTGGTCCGGAGATTAACATCATCAGTGAGAAATGTCGTTGGTTCATATATTATCCGGTGCATACCTCTCTAGTCATAACGATGAGGGTGATATTCGCAGGAGTGGTCCCATAAAACGCTTCCATATCTGTAACCTCAACACCACTTTCGGGTTTCCATTCACCGACCTTGACCAGTTCCTCTTTTTTCAACTTCAAAAGATCAAGCTTGAAATTCTTCCGCCTGCCCTCGCTGAATTCTATGTGACCGGTGAGCCCATGCAAGGCAGCCTGATGGCAATAAAACAGAGCAGGTTTGCTTTACGCGATTCAACGAGCATTGATTATCATTTATTTCTCTATCAGGAAGGCTTCTGGACTCGCGTAAAGCGACTTGAGCGCACGGAGAGAAAAAAAATCGAACTGAAAAAAATCTATTAATAAAATCGGTAAAATTACGCATTACCGTTTACCGATCCCACGATATAGACAATACCAAAAATTCCTTTTTCGTATTCAGAATTTGAGGGAATGTTGAAAAAAAAAATAAAAAATACTTTTTCTGAAAAAAAAAATATTTTCGCATATTTTGCCTTGGAACGGACGTTCAACTTGCTCAATAAAATCTTAAGTAATTTTTTTCTAGAAGGTCATAAAAAGACGCACATTTTCGTTTTTTACGAATGTAAATACGTAAAATCCTGCCAACGATACAGCCATTTGAATGGAAAAATAAAAAAAAGTTAATTAACGATAAAACTGTTTAAAAAAATTTAAAAAAACGGCACTCGGTGAATATATTGCAATAAAATAGCTCTATTTTTTTTTTTTAATATTTGTGAAAAAAACATTTTTTTAGTGGCTGAAGTCGCGTTGAATCGCTCATATGCTATCGTATACGTACAGAGTTGATGTAATTGTACAGTGAAAGTCCATCATTCCATGGCTCTTCCTTCTCGCAAGACAGATTAGCAGGACGAAGAACATGGCTACGATCTAGTGCTGATAGGCCGTGAGCAAAAACTTGCACGCTATCGTATATCAGTGCTGGTTCTGCCTGAAACACATTTAAGCTATTTCAAAACGTATTGTGAACAATATTGTGATTCTCAGGCAAAGTGCGTGGGATAACAAATTTATTTCGTGATATATTTGTAACGGCACAGCGGGTGGAACTCGAAATTTAGAACGAGAAGAGTTCAGAAGGGTCGACATTCCGAACGCGCAATGTTTCGATTGACAATGTTTCGAACGTGAAGAATTTCGAAAGCCTACCAGTCACGCGGTTTCTTACATTGCCTGACTTTCGAGCTTCCACACGCGTGAACTATCGATGTTAGATATATGCCGTCATGGACTTTTTTAGTGGAAATTCAACTCTCTACAACATTGTTCATGTAAACTTTCGGCCTATACAGGGTGTCCCAATAACGATTAGGAGCTCAGATATCTTCGAAACTACTAGGTTCACAGAACTATTTGCTGAATTAAAATTGCACAGCACGAAGGGAGCGATCCAATGATACCAAAGTGCCTACCTCCACCCCCACCCCCAGCCCAGGGGGTGGGGCAACTTGAAAATCTTAAATGGGAACCCCCATTTTTTATTGCAGATTCGGATTCCCCATGCAAAAATACGTAACTTTTATGTCAACATTTTTTTTCGATTCGTGATAGATGGCGCTGTAATCGCAAGAAAATCCCCGAAAGGACAAGTTTCGGTGGTAAATCAAATTACTACGTACATAGTAAGCGTTCGAAATGACGACCATTAGTATAGATGCAACATTGAATTCTTTTTTCGATTGATTGACCTGCAAGTTCTACAGCGTCGGAACTCATTGATGCACAGGCTGCAATTATTCTTCGTTGCATATCTTCACGTGTAGTTGGTACTTCCTTGTAAACGTTATCTTTTAATGTTCCCCATAGAAAGAAGACAAGGCGTGAAGTCTGGGAAACGAGCCGGCCACGATATTGGACCGCCGCGTCGGATCCAATGATTTCGAAATTTTATTACAGCGCCATCTATCACGAATCGAAAAAAAATTGAAATAAAAGTTACGTATTTTTTTATGGCGAATCCGAATCTGCAATGCAAGATGGGGATTCCCATTTAAGATTTTCAAGTTGCACCACCCCCTGGGCTGGGGGTGGGGGTGGGAGTAAGCACTTTGGTACCATTGGATGGCCCCCTTCGTGCTGTGCAATTTCGATTTCGCAAATAGTTCTGTGAACCCAGTAGTTTCGAAGATATCTGAGGTCCTAATAGTTATTGGGACACCCTGTGTACCGTTGTTTATCGAGCGTTTTAATTGGAAGGTAAAAATTCGAATTTAAAAAATTTAAAAAAACTCCCGACTGAAAAAAGGATAATATGAAAAGTATATTGAATAAAAATACATATATATATTCAATAAATGAAAATTTAAAAAGGATGAAATAATTCAAGATATAATCCTAGTTGATCCATAGTTCGAATTATGATCGGGCATTTCGGTGAATCCAATATTTTGAACTAGATTAATTTCCTTAGTGCCCTATATGCAGTCGGGAGACGTCCTCTTCCGCATCGTCAAATATCTATATTCAATATCATGTTTCTGTGCAATCAATGACGTCTCCCGACTGCATATAGGGCACTAAGGAAATTAATCTAGTTCAAAATATTGGATTCACCGAAATGCCCGATCATAATTCGAACTATGGATCAACTAGGATTATATCTTGAATTATTTCATTCTTTTTAAATTTTCATGCATTGATTATATATGTATTTTTATTCAATATACTTCTCATATTATCCTTTGTTCAGTCGGGAGTTTTTTTTAAATTTTTTAAATTTAAATTTATTTCAAAATTTTTATCATGTTAGTTCTATGCGTTTTTCTATTTTTAACGGCTGCATGTTTATTTTCTTTTTTCTAAATTAATACTAGCGTCGATGTGTCCTATAATCGAATTAAATTGAGCGGACAAGGGGCACACGAGTTTTTGTTTTTTTTTTCTACCGGAACGCGTGGCTCTTTTCGCAAAGCGTGGTTTTTTTTCGCAAAGCGTCTGCCGCGTAATATAGCACAGCGTTGACAGTCGGGTGAGAATATTTGAACCATATAACGGGTCGTAGCTGTCGAACTGGACCTAGTTCTTAAGGCTGACTGTACCTGCCCAGCCAATCAGCGGGCCCGACAATTCCGAGCGAGCCAGCTGATCGTCTGCTTGGCATGGCAAGCGGACGACCCAGTATCGGAATGAAGCAGGTTACGAACGATGCGAGTATTACTCAGCCAATCAGCGGGCTCGCTTAAGCTCTGCTCTGGTGAATTGCGATATGGAAAATTTGAAAATCGAAGTGTTTTTTCAACATTTAATATCTCTACGAGTTCACATCCGATTAGAATATGATGATTTCAAAACCATCTGTGGGACCCACGGAACCGATGCGCAAAAATCTGTTAGAAGCAGATTAACCGTTTGGGCGTTATGCTCTTACAATGGATTACGCCAATTCACGTCGGTACGACGAAACACATAACTCCCTTTTTTCAGTCGGGAGTTAAAAATAAGAAGAACATCAATACATTCGACGTTCCCGTCTAAACGCTGTCTAAACAACGCTATATACATAGATTAAAAGTTCACATAAACAATGTTGTAGAGAATTGAATTTCCTATAAAAAAAGTCAGTGACGGCATGCATCTAACTTTGATAATTTACGCGTGGGAAAGCTTGGAAGTCAGGAAATGTTCGGGATTTTGACGATTCGTACCAATTTTTATTTTGGGCGGCGACCGTTCGTAACATTGTCATTCAAAGCATTGCGCGTTCGAAATTTTGGCCCTTCTCTGAACATTGCTCGTTCTGATTTTCGAGCCCCAACCGCATAGCGGTAGCTGCGCTTCCTCACACCAACCTCGATAACGTTCTCCTTGTTGAGAATAGCTTGACCAATTGGCTGAAAACGTTCCATGTGCCTTAAAATTTCAGCCACCCGAGGCTCTGCCAAATCCACCAAACGAAAAGCACTCATGTTTACATTATTGTACTTGAAATCTTCGAGATCAAATGTTTCAATATCCTGCAAACAAATTAATAAAATATATTCACTCTAAAAATATTTTCCAGTCATTGGAAAATTATTTATCGCCTAACGGAAAATAAGTGATTAAAGTCATTCCGATGTTTTTCGACCGAATAGTTTTAGGGCATTTCTGGATCCCAAATTATCTGAACGTACGGGATACAAAGGTTCATAAGAATTTTTGAACAAATAAATGTAGATAAAATTTTCGATGATTCTGTAACCGTAGCAGCATCAAAATAAATAATTCTTCGAATAATTAAAATAATACTCACGAACGTCGTGAACATATAATGATAGCGGTGATCATTCATTTGCAATTGTAAGACCTGGAACATAAAACGCGAATTATGCCTTGTAAGTCGAAAAAAACACCTAATAATATGCATAATAATATATGTAAGAAGAGATGGGGTACATTAGACCAAATTCGACAAATCGTACTCCAGACCTCGCTGGAAGTTTAACAATGACCGGTTTTGAAATTTTTGTTAGTAGTTCAACATCCCCGCTAGCAAAATCAAGCAAAAAAAATACGATACAGCAGAAAGTTCGATTCAAAATATATTTCATATGAAGCAGTCGTCTTTTCATAGTTTTTTGGGGGGTGCATGGAGACTAGAGTGAAGGAGCACGATCGCTTATGGCGGAATCGTCCCAAACGTGACCCGAAAAAGCGAGGAAAGATGTTAGTTCAAATTGAGCCGCGTTAAGCGCTCTTGTCGCTCGGAGCTCACTGTGGAGTGTAGAGTTGGTGATGCAATGACGTGAGCGGGACATAGACACATCTTGTGTTGCATGTGACGTAAACTTTACGAAGAATTTACTTTACGAAAACTAAATTCATCGTTTTTGGTACGATTGGCGACGGTTTCAAGAAAGATGTCGAAAAAACAAAAAAAAAAGGCACAGTGAAATCAATATTATAACCAGCAGGTAAGAAAAAAGTTTTTTGTCACAATTCGCGAATTGAATGTCAATTGAATTGAGGATGTGATGCTATGTGGCGTCTATTTTCCACGCTCGGAGCCAGCGTGAAATTTTTCTCCACCGAAGAAAAATAAACCATTTGCAGTATCGATCGCTTCCAAGTCTAAAAATGACTGACAAATTATTATTTCATAATTTGAATAAAAGCTTAGCAATATTACTCATCAATTATAAGCTGCGCTAATCAGACAAAATGGACGACAAATCGCGCGCTTGGTGGTCCCGAGCAGAAGTAGCGCCGCCAGGCGGTTCAATCCATCGGATCTTTCCTCGCTTTTTCCGACCATTTTTTTAACATTGCGATCGAGCTCCTTTACACTAGTCTCCATGGGGGGGGGGTGTTTGTGGGAGTGAAGGTAGGCGTTTGCGTGACTATCAACTGTCAGTATCGAAAACAGTACAGAAAAGTGCCGCCGAGAGTCCTAGTACTGCAAAATCCATGACCCGTCGCTGTTGGGCGGTTAGCAAGATTTTTTTCGACTTTTTTTTCCCACGAATAGATCTGCATACAAGAGACCGTAGTCGAGCGGCCCATCAGCACCACCAGGCAGCAGGAATGAGCGATTCAGCCTACATTCGTTAACATGGAGGGGTCGTCGAATGTGCCCATAATCGTATTGGTCGAACGTACCCCAATCGCTGTTTTTGTGATAAGGGTGATAAAAAATATTGGTCGTCGATATTTGGAAAAAAAACTACAGGCAATCATCAAACTATAGTAGCCGAGAATTCCCAAGCATCACAGTTCATAAAAATTGAAACATAGAATAATTTTGAGGAGTGTAAAAAGTGCTCCCAAATTCCATAAAAAGTGAAATACGTGTTCTCCCCTCTTGTCTATTTCCAGTTCTGGGTAGTGGTGCTCTCACCAACATATAAGCGATTCCACGTGACTTCAGCCAATAAAAAAAATGTTCCACAGATAATTTTAAAAAATTGAGTTTTTTTATTGCAACATATTCACCGAGTGCCGATTTTTTTGAAATTTTTCTGACAGTTTTATCGTTAATTAACTTTTTTGTTTCCCATTCAAATGGCTGTATCTTTGGCCGGATTTGACGTATTCACTTTGTGAAAAACGAAAATGTGCGTCTTCTTATAGCTTTCCAGAACAAAATTACTTTAGATTTTATTGAGCAAGTTGAACGTCCGCTTGCGGCAAAAATATGCAAAAATATTTTTTTTCTCAAAAAATGCACTCGGTATTTTAGCTTTTAAAATTTCCCCAAATTCTGAATACGGAAGAAGAATTTTTGGTATTTTTTGCTTCCTCATAGAGGAAGCTTTGTTCCCGTGAAAATTTTTTTTTTCGAGATTTTCATGAAAACGTGTTCAGTATGTCTTGAAACACCTAAAAAACACATTTAGAAAAAATGTCCGGATGTGTGTGTGTGTGTGCGTGTGTGTGTGCGTGTGCGTGTGTGCGTGTGCGTGTGCGTGTGTGTGTGCGTGTGCGTGTGCGTGTGCGTGTGCGTGTGCGTGTGCGTGTGCGTGTGCGTGTGCGTGCGTGCGTGCGTGCGTGCGTGCGTGCGTGCGTGCGTGCGTGCGTGCGTGCGTGCGTGCGTACGTGCGTGCGTGTGTGTGTGTGTGTGTGTGTGTGTGTGTGTGTGTGTGTGTGTAGTAATGGTTAACCGCTCACAACTTGAGAACGGCTCGAGATATCAAGCTGAAATTTGTCACACATGTGAAGGGTTCACGGCGCATAGCACAATTTAATTTTTGGGAAAATCTATCAAGTTATTTTGTTTTCACAGCATTTTTTCAAAATTCAAAAAATTATTTTTGGTCTCTAGCTCCCACAATTTTAGTGATATCGAGCTCAAATTCAGTATAATGTTGTACGAGTACAGGGAGATGCTCGATACCGAATTTGGAAAAAATCAACGCACTGCTTTACTTTTAAAGCATTTTTCAATGTGAAAAAAACGATCTTCACACTCTAACTGAAGCAATTTTTGAGATATCGGACTTAAATTTAGTACGAAGTTGTGCAATGATCCTAAGAGAAACCCGATTGAATTTGGGCAAAATCCATCAAGCCATTAATATTTTATGGCGTTTTGAATTTTTTCCAAAAATCAATGTAACAGCTCTGGCTTCCATAATTTTTGAGATATCTGGCTGGAATTTAGTACGAAGTTGCACTACCATCGAAAGGGATTTCCTATTGAATTTGGATAAAATCTAACAAGGAGTTCAGATTTTATGCGAATTATAATTTTTCAAATTTAACATGAATTGCCCTATGTATATTGATTTCGACTTACATCACGCTCAGAAGGAGCCGTCAACGTCACGAAAGTGAACAAGGGTGCAAAGTAGAACCTTGCACATTGCTTCCTTATAGTTTTGTACCGTTTTTAAATTATTGAGATGTAAAGTAGAACCTTGCTTATGGCTTCCTTATCTTCTTACATTTGCCAAAGCTTCCTCTATGAGGAAGCCAAAATTGATCGACACATGGTTTCTTATAGGGGAAGCTTTGGCAAATGTGTAAGAAGATAAGGAAGCCATAAGCAAGGTTCTACTTTACATCTCAATAATTTAAAAACGGTACAAAACTATGAGGAAGCAATGTGCAAGGTTCTACTTTGCACCCTTGTTATATCATAGGATCGATAATGGGTAATGCGTAATTTTACCCATTTTATTAATAGATTTTTTTTCAATTTGATTTTTTTTTCATGTGCTCCAGTCGCTTTACGCGACTTCAGAAGCCTCCCTGGAAGAGAAATTAATGATCATCAATGCTCGTTAAATCGCGTAAAACGATTGGAGCACATGGAAAAAAATCAAACTGAAAAAAATAATTTATTAATAAAATCGGTGAAATTACGCGTTACCGATTACAGACAATACGTAAAATCCTGCCAAAGATACAGCCATTTGAATAGAAAAATAAAAAAACGTTAATTAACGATAAAACGGTCGGAAAAATAAAAAAAAATAATCGGCACTCGGTGAATATATTGCAATAAAATGGCTCAATTTTCAAAAATTATTTGTGGAACGCTTTTTTTTCAGTGGCTGAAGTCACGTGGAATCGCTTATATTTAAAGGATTTTGCGCCAAATTCAAAACTACGACTTCTAGGTCCAATGGTTGAATGTACCTCGTGGTTGAATGGACCCCATGTCCCCTTACACGCAAAAACGTTTACACACAAAGACGCCCTATAGGAATCGGGTCCATTGTCCACGTAACTAACTTCTGTCAATAATCAAATTTTATCAATTGTCAAATTGTCGATGATTTGATAATTCAGCACAATATAATGGAATTCCAACGACCAACAAATTATATATCGCCTGATTGAAAAAATGATCCTGTCTACATTAAAGTAGTTGAGTATTACTTATGCTTAGTGCCCAATGTGGAGACTCACGTAGGTGTGAACAGATTGTAAAACTCACGGCTCGAAAAAATTGTTGCATGTTCGCTGGATCCGTGTCGACGACGAGTTTGTAAATTTCCTTGTGTCTGATTTCACGGAGAACGTGTCTGTAAGAGCCAGGACCAGCCTGACGAATGTACATTTCAATCTTTGACGAAGGTGGCGACTTGACAAGATCCTGGAGCTTAAAGAGTCCTAGAAATATACGAAATAAAAAACTGTGTGTGGTGAGCAAATAAGTGAGAAGCGAAGACGTTGCTTCATGGATAATAACTCGAGGTTCAAGGAAAGAATATATTGAGGGAAAAAAATCCTGAAAATACAATCTAAGGTCGGAATGCGGGAACGTGCACGGCTATACACACGAGGGGTTGGGCTCGAAATTTGGAACGAGCAACGTTCGAAAGGGCCGAAATTCCGAACGCGCATTACTCGGGATGAAAATGCTCGGAACGGTCAAAAGTTGGAATATTATATATAGGTATAGTTGCATACCTCGTCCGTCGGCTACGTGACTACATTGCTCGACTTTCGAGCTTTCCTACGCGTAAACTATCAATGTTAGATGTATGCCGTCGCACACTTTTTTGTAGGAAATTTACTTCTCTACAACATTGTTCATGTAAACTTTTGGTCTATATTGCGCTGTTCAGCCAGCGTTTGGACGGGAAGGTAAAAATGTATTGATTTTCTTTAATTTTTTTATCTCCCTGTTCAAACGCTGGCTGAACAACGCTAGCTTGATCTCGGAGATGGTCGTCAATTTCTCGTGCTCTGTTACTTCGTCGAAGTGGTGGGTCGGGCTCAAAATTCAAAACGAGCAAAGTTCAGGAGGGTAAACATTTCGAACGCACAATGTTTCAAATGACAATGTTACGAACCGTCGTGGCGTACAACGACATTGCAGCGAATCATCAAAATTCAGAATGACATTGTAGCAAACGTACAATATTCCGAACGCCTACCAGTCGGCGCGGTTTTGAACGGTTCCCGACTTTTGAGCTTTCCCACGCGTAAATTATCAAAGTTAGTTGCATGCCGTCGCTGACTTTTTTGATAGGAAATTCAATTGTCTGTAACATTGTTTATGTGAACTTTTGGTCTGTATGGTGGTCTATAGCGTTGATTATCCAGCGTTTGGACGGGAATATAAAAATGCATTTATTTTCTTATTGTTTTAATCGAATGCTAGATAAACAACGCTATGAATTGTTGGTATGTATAACGTTTAGTCTAGCGTTTCACTTTAGCGTTGAGTAATTTATAGCGTTGTTTATCTAGCATTTAATTAAAACAATGAAAAAATAAATGGGGTAGGTCTCGAAGTTTCGAATTTTCAATGTTTCGAAGGCTCATAAGTTCGAAAAGTTTTTATTCGAATTTTAATGTTTCGACCTTGCACGGCTTCGAAAGTCCATTAATCCGAACGGGCAAAGTTTCGAACGGTCATAGTTTCGAAAAAAAAATAATTTAAAATGCAATTTATCGAAAGCGCAATTTTTCGACGGGTCACGGATTCGACTCGCCAATGTTTCTCCGATTCAATGTCTCGACGAGCCAAAAGTTCGAAACGTATATATAGGTATAGTGGCGTGAAGAATGCGGGAGCTGCAATCTTCAAGCGCCAATGTTTCTCCGATTCAATGTCTCGATGAGCCAAAAGTTCGAAACGTATATATAGGTATAGTGGCGTGAAGAATGCGGGAGCTACAATCTTCAAGCGGTTGAACGAGCTGCTACGTCGCTATACCTATATAAACGTTGTCTAACTTTTGATCCGTCGAAGAATTGACCGTTCGAATCATTGGCGAGTCGAAAACATTTATTTTGCGAGTCGTTGAGATTTCGATATATTGACCGCTTGGACATTTGATCGTTCGAATTTTTAAAAAATTCTGTTACATGACTAGTCGAAATGAATAAATTCGGAGATTTGATTTTCCGATAAATTAAAATTCGAATAAAAAAAATCAACCTTACGAGCGTTCGAAACATTAAAAATTCGAAACTTCGAGACCCACCTAATAAATGCATTTTCACCTTCCCGTCCAAACGCTGAGTAATCAACGCTATATAGACCAAAAGTTCACATAAACAATGTTACAGATAATTGAATTTCCTATAGAAAAAGTCAGCGACGTCATACATCTAACTTTGATAACTTACGCCACCCTCAGTCGATTTTTCTCGAGGAGGTGATCGGATTACTTGCCCAGATTTGATTGTATATATAGTTGAATATAGACCTCAAGAGGCGCGCGTGCCTCGTCACGTGAGTGTCATCTTCGTCTCTTTTTGACATCTTATTACTGATGTTTGCTTCTGAGCGATGATCGAGTTACCTTTACCCATTAGGTCGGCTGGATATGGGAAATATTGAGAAGCTCGCGTGAGTGATCGAGTGCGCGTCTTCTTCGTGAAGCGGGTATCGAATTGCATATGCTTGTTAATTCGGGGAGGGAAAGAGAATTTTGCTAAACGCGGAGCGATGATATTTTGCTTATTTCTCGGAAAGCTGATTTCGCCAATTTACGTAAGGAAGAACACGATTTCGATTTTAATCGGGATGGAACAAATATATCGCCAAATATATGCAAACCCAGTCTGTGGATCGATAACGACTGGAAATGTGAAATAATCGGAAGAATAAAACGGGGAATTTTGAGTGCAGTCAAATAAGTAATTCATGAAAATCTACAATGACGTCGCCTTATTTGAGGGGACTGGGCAGCGAGAAAATTCGAATTACATTTTATTTTTTTCGTGTTCTGTTACTGCAATCTCGTCCGGATATTTTGGTGCAAAGCAGAATAAAAAATTCGCAAAAATTGAGCTCAGGAGAGAAAAGAAAACTCCGTACCGTAGGTAATCCGTTGCGGCACCAGAAGTTTAAACGCGTTTATCTCGAAACAGCATTTTGCGCTAGCTCAACCACGATAACTCAAGAACGGTTAAATATATCACCTTGTTTTTTTTTTTAAATAAAGCTATCAATGTTCTCTACCAAGTAAACCGAACTCTATGCAAAAAATTTAATTCGTTATTATTGTTATCACAACAAATGTCAATAAATGTCATCCGTTTTTCGATTTTTTCGAATTTTCGCCGCCATTTCCGTAATTCTCATGGTTTTTCAAAAATTTTAGGTTCAATCTGTGGAGGAACATGTTCCAAAGAGAATGGCGTTTAAAAATTCGCCAGAACTTGAATCGGCCACCCGGAATCGTAGTTAAACGGAAGCAATGCGTGACATGCGTCGCTATCGTTATCAGCCCGTATCTCCTTTGAATATTTTTATTTTTCAAATTGCGATCTGCTAATTTGATAGCCAAAATGTCAATAGAAACATTGCAAAAAAGAAAATTTATGTGCGTTGCTTCATTTCTTCACAAATACCATTTGAATTTTATCGCGTTTTCCGCCTATTCTCGCTGCCTAGTTCCCTTAAGGTGATGGAAGACCTATTCGAGTGCAAGAGAGGAAGCGCTATTGGCGCTCGCAGCGGAGCGAGCGAGAGGGAGAGAATTTTTGTCTTCCATTATCTTAAGGGGACATGTATAGCGTGACGGCCCTAAAATTCAATAATTGATTCTGACTAAACGAATAAAGATATTGACGATTTCTTTTTTTTTTCACTGTCTATTGCATTCATTGGAGAAGCTTCAATAAAATTTCCAAGTAAAAATATCACAAAATAGCGGAGGATATATCCTGGTTCTCCCGGCGGCATTTTTTTGCGAAAGTCACCATATTCCCCAAAATAAGGGTCTGAAATTAAAACGGATGATGGCATATCGTTTTGAAAGTGTTAATCTTGCGAGTAAGGAACGGATTTTTTCTTTTTGGGCGAATGGCAGGTATTTGAACTTTTTTGACGTCTTTGACCCCATTTTTCGTTAGTTTTATGTAAATAGAGCAAGAACAATTTTTTTTAAACAAGCTTTCCTTACTCTCAAGAGAATGCTTTTCTACAGAAGCCCTCAAAATTTGAGCGAAATCGGTCCAGTAAACCTCGTTCAAAGTTTTGACAAAGTTTTCGCTCCCGAGGGCATCGATGAACAAGCATGTAGTTAAAATGAGTTGTAGACTACAATTTCGAACTGATTGAACTTATTTTTTTCCGAATGAGAGCTTATAATATTTCGCACATAAATAATACCACACATTTCATAAAAAAATGGTAGAATTTTGTTTATTTTTCAACAAAAGCAGAAAATAAGATAGCCGCGGCTCGGCGGGAGAGGCCCGTAATTAGCTATTACTCAACCAATTTTTGGAATTTCTCAATGACATATTCAGAAAATACTCTTAAATAGTTCTTCATTCCGAAAATGCAAAAAAAAGAAATGAATTTTTCGCTATATACGTCCTCTTAACGAAACATCATTATGATCGAAGACGGTGTCGACGTAGACGCGGCTGGCCGCAGTTGTTTAAGGTAATATTCTACAAACTGTAAGAGTCAAAAGTAAGCCTAAGATATACCATCTCCTGATTGAGGTACGTAGTATTTTCATGTGGCAACGTCGCGTGTTATGATGTTGATCAGAGCGAGAGAGAGAAAGAGAAGATAGGAAACAAACGCGCAACGTTGCCATGTCTACTGGATCACGAGCAACTCCTGATATAAACTGCATTTCCCCGATGTTTATTTGCTTATTATTATCATCACAGTCTCCTGATCTCTACTGTCAAGTGCCCCAAAATGTTCTCCGAATATTCAACTTGCAGCTTAAGTGTTTTCATTAAAATCTGACGAGGACTTTTTGTATTATATCAAATTGAGCGTGATTCTCCATGAGGCTCCATGTTAAACGTGTGAAAATAAAAGTGTTGATATCTTTTTTCCCGGGCTCCGGAAAGCCATCAAAATTTAACTGAGCCCTTTTCTTATCAATACCTATAAGTATGCCAAGTTTCATAAAAATATGACGAGGAACTCTCTTATTATATTTTTCACCTAAGTGATGTGCTTTATGAATAGATGATCCTTTATTATTTTCATATGCGCTGAATTTTCGACATTTCATTCAAACACATAATCTTGTGAACTACCACGCTGCTCATATGGGACCATTGCCGGCAAAAATAGTTAAGTATATGGCTGCGCGATCATTGTTCATTGTATCGATTCAGACGGTTCGGTTTACCGGATGGCTTGTATGTCTGTTAGGGCCCGAGGGAGGCGATAAATCGATGGGCATTTAATTGGGTGGATTAAGGGGGTACATCTGTGTGGATTGTCGGAAGAATAGGTAAATTTTAGGAATTATTATCTCAAAAACTGTTCGTCCGATTGAATTCAAACTGGTTCTCTACGAAAGTATATACAATGAGGTATGTTGACGAATTTTAGTTTGCATGTATGGCGATTGAGAGCCCTGTTATTCTGGCCGACGTAACGTAACTTTTTCAAAATCTGTTCTCACTTTTGTTTAGATAACCGATTGACCGATTCCTTTAAAATTTGGACACGATATTCACGGAAAGTTAATAAAATAGAATTCGATTGTAAAAAGAAAATCGAACTCTATTTCAAGAGGAATCAATAAATTATAATTCGAAAACGTTTCATTGCCTCTTGCAAAGTTTCTCATTCAAGTAACAATTAATTATTCAAAATTGCCGCTGATAATTATATGTGTAGACTGGCGCTCATTATATTCGCAAGATAATTCAGTCGGTATACGAAAAATAAATTAAAAAAAAAAAACAATTTTAAGCAGAGTAACAGGATTCTGCACGCTCATAGAAACAAATTTGTATCTTGTGAACCCGTTAAGATTTTTCAACTCTTTTCGGAGGAATCGACAGCTAATGTCCCAAAGATTTTTTTTGGGAAATGGCGATTTCTAAAAAAAAGTCTTAGCTCCAGCCGAGCGTCAAAATGGAGGTATGAAATTCTGTAATAATCGGAATGTTTTTTTTGTCTCCTTCACACGATAATTCGCAATGCAGCGATCTAAATCGACTCAACCAGGACTCATCCTACACAGAATTTGATAAGCTTTTTAACGGTTTTTGTGGAAAATCAGTAGCATCATTTTTGACGGAGTTACCGTCTTTCACAGTCGTGACAGGTTTTTCATAAAGCGCGCGGTAAGTGGTCTGATACTTTCTGGCAGTAGTTTAATAATTCCCCAAAATTCACCAATTTTTCCGGCAATATACCCACATGTACCCCCTTAAAAATATGTTGAAACAAAGTTTGATTCAAACTCACCGTAATCTTCCTCGTAAACTATAGCAATCTTGGTCCAGTTGAGAAAGGACATGAGATCCTTGAATGCTCTGTTCAAATGGTCCTGAGCGGGATACAGATTAATGCTGAACTCTTTGAATATTGGTTCGAAGTCGATTCTAGCCTCCAGATGCGGTACGTCTAAGGCCTCGCATATACTCTGAACGTGTGCACCAAGAAAGGGATCCGAAGGCCCGAAGATTCCCTGAACTGGTCTGGATAGCTGCTTACACACTGTAACGCATAAGACAAACAATCCGGCATGCCTGTTAAATTTTAGAATGCGGCAGTGTCAATCTCATATAACAAAAACATGTGACGGTAACAAAAAATTCGTCCAAAACGTTTTGCGATAATTTGTGTGATAAGGGAGAGTTGTTGTTTTCATTTTCCTGTGTTCTTTTGTGTCCTACGAGAAATTTGCGACGAGTGGAGCTCGACTTGTCTTTGTGTTCAGTCATGAAAACGTCAATACTGATTTGTGTGAGACACGATCACGTCCCACTCAACGTAGAAAAAGGTACACCGTTGAAAAAACGTAAGTAATTATATTTTCCCACTAGCCAATATTTAGTATAAGCATTATATCTTACGTATTTTTTTCCGTTTGGAAAGATTAACATTTGTTTTGGTACTAAAGCCATGATTACGCTGAAAATTGAATCGGGTAGCTCCAGCCACCACTTTGGCGGGTAGCGCCGGCCAATCATTCGAAGACATATTGCTTGTCGAAAATTCATAAAACAGGTTTACTGCAATTACCTGTCATTAGTTTTCGTAGGTGGGCGTCAAAATGCCTAAGTTCAAAGAGAAAACCACAAACCGAAGAAATTGGAGCAAAGAAAACATAAAAAGAGCAATAAAAGAAGTTTTTGAACGTAAGTCATCTGAGAGAGCTGGCGCAGAACGAAACAAGATTCCTCGCACCACATTACAGAAATGTCAAGTCCATGAAACAACGACGTTCGTCTCGCCAAAAATCGACTCCAACGCTTAATATCACGCTGGCCGGAGCTACCCGCCACGTTTCTGCGAGAGGCCGAATTCAAGCTAAAGTAAAAAAAAAAAATTTTTCAAGTTTCTGATGATTTATCATTTTTTTGGTACGATATTCTATTAAAATATATCTTAGTAATAATATTTGTGCAGTTCCGATTATTACCCCACCCTTTATTTGCGGCGTAATTATGAAAATAGAAAACTGGCCGGGGCTACCCCCCTTTCCCCTAACTGTTTCGAAATATCGGTGTGTTGTTGACATGTCGAAAACGTGCCGAAACTCCGGGAATATAACAATACACCTAAGATAAAGGGTTAGAAGAAAGACTACGTTCATCGTCGTCGGGTTATCGATTTATAAATCCCCATTGGATGGCGCACCCCTTTCGTGTTTTGGTGTTTCGTTACGTCCCGTTATTGATTTCGTCACTGAAGTGTTTCCCCCGGACGACCCATCTTCCCTTACGAAAGCCGCAACTAGTCTGGCCTATAACGAGCGAAAGCCGACCGGTGACGCATTTGCTACAGCGGTGACGTATAAAATGCTCATCGAAGCTTTTGTGGCTTGCGATATATCCTAACCCACGGTCTTACATACAGCCCTTAAAACTCCACTGAATTTCCAGTGGTGGAGAAAGGTCGGCTTAAACTCACTTCGAAGCTGCCACAAGTAGGACGCCACCGGTAAGATAGTACAGCCGGGATTACGCATGCGCGGGTAACAAACATTATATTTTTAAGGTAGTACCCTCCATGGGATAGTTCCTCGTCAGATTTCTATGAAACTTGGCATACTTATAGCTATTAATAAGAAAAAAGGTTCAGTTAAATTTTTATGGCTTTCCGGATCGCGAGAAAAAATATATTAACACTTTTATTTCCACACGTTTAACATGGAGTGTTATGGAAAATCATGCTCAATTTTATATAATACGAAAAGTCCTCGTCAGATTTTAATAAAAACACTCAAGCTGCAAGTTGAATATTCAGAGAACATTTTGGGCACTCGAAAGTAGAGATCAGGAGACTGTGATGATTATAATAAGCAAATAAACATCGGGAATATACAGTTTATATGAGGAGTTGGTGATCCAGTAGACATGGCGACGTTGCACGTTTGTTTCCCATCTTCTCTCTCTCTCTAATCCGAGATGGTATATCTTAGGCTTGCGTTGACTCTTACAGTTTGTAGGATACGACCTTAAATTGTGATAACCTCGTGCTACTGTTTTGATGTTATCGTAAATGTATTTGTCAAACACAAAAAACGTTAATATTGAAAAGTGGTCATCGTGCCGTCGGTGTGCCTCGTACCTGGCTGTAAAACGGGCCGGAGAGGTGCAAAAATAAAGCGGTCGTTTTTTGACGTACCAAAAAGATAAGAACCTTCGGTAAACATGGATAAAAGCAATTCCTGGCAAGATAAAGTTGCGAGCTTTGGACGTTGTCTGTGATAGACGCTTAGCTTATTAGAAAGAGTTCGACAATCTGCTTCCATCTCCCTTCCGCCTGACCAGATTGGGCAACGTGCCCGCGCATGCGTAATCGCGGCTGTACTATACTACTGGTGGCGCCCTACTTGTGGCAGTTTCGAAAAACCAGAACTGAGTTTTAGCCGACCGTCCCCGACCACCGGAGTTTCAAAACCTGTATGTAAGACCGTGGCCTATCGTATATTTGATAACAAATGTGCACTGCAGCGACATTTGAAGGATCGCGCAGGAAAAAAAAATTTGATTTCAGCTGTTTATACGCAAAGTCGACTTAAAAAAAGCATGCCGTTCGTCAGTTGCATCAGGCAAATAGGGCTTACCTTTTTTCGACGTCTTGAACGAATCGTCCTTCGGTACGTATTGAATATCGTAAACCAAAGTTGTGTTTGGTAATAGATTCTTATCCTTATTGATTCTATATACTGCATACTTGAATGCCATTTCAGTAGATGAGTCTTTCTGGTTTTCCGTAAAAATAGCACCTGCAACATAAAATAAACAACATTCTGACTGCTGCAAAAAATATTATTTCATAGTTTCCTTGGGAGTAACCGTATTTACGGGAGTCGGAATTATTGATATTTCCCATCGACATAACAAGCGCAAATTAGTTCAAGACTAAACAAAGACATTTCTTTTTTTCATTTTATCTTGTGAAAACTTTCGACAGCTAGAAGTAAACAGGTAAAATTGAATTTTGAATAGAACAAATTATTTGTTACTGAAATCTAAAACAGTCTAAGACATTTTTGTTACAGCTAGAACTTCATCAGAAATTCAAAACTGAGTAATTGACTTGCCATTTTAATTAAAAACAGTGCGAAGACAGTCACCGAATATCGCCACAGGTTGCAAGAGACCAATCACACTCCGCGCAATGTCCGTGCATCAATAAAGCGATAGTTCGGTTTCGCCGAGCATTGAACTACCTATTTGAATACCATTGAACTACAAGTTTATGGCCGCATTATATATAAATTAGAGTGGTCGTTAAAAAATTGATTTTCGATTCTTGTCCCGAAATCAAAAGTTTACCTCATAAAATTAAAGTTCTTGAAATTTGAGCCTCTTATCATAAAGCGAAGGGGTGCCTCTATAATGTTTATTATTATTTTTATCGAATTAATTTTTTTTTTTTCAAGTTGAACAATCTGAAGTTGATCTCAAAAAGAACAAGTTTATTTTTTTTATTAAGTCCAACAATCTGAAGTTCACCTCAAGAGAAGAAGATGCTCCAAATTACCGATCTCTATCTTAATATTAGAGCGTGCCCGTGAATTTTTTAGTTTATTCAAATATTTAATTTGATTTTTTTTTAATTTCAAATAATACGATTTCTCGGTAATAGACGACTCATAAGACGTAAAAAATACAGTTTTTTCGAAAATGGCTTTTATTTGAAACTGAATTCGAATATTCACGCGATTTCTTACTTGCGTAAAATTCTTAATTGCGTAAAAATTGAAATTCATTTTTAAATAAAATCTGTTTTCGTAAAAACTATTTTTTTATGTCTTATGAATCGTCTACTACCGAGAGATCGTATTATTTAAAATGAAAAAAAAACAAGTTAAATATTTGAATAAACTAAAAAATTCACGGACACGCTTCAATATTGAGATAGAAATATGTAATTTGGGGCATCTTCTTTTCTTGAGGTCAACTTCAGATTGTAGAACTTGAAAAAAAAAAATAAATAAAAAAAAATCAAAGTTAATATAAACAAGGGTGCAAAGTAGAACCATGCACATTGCTTCCTCATAAATTTGTACGGTTTTTAAATTATTGAGATGTAAAGTTGAACCTTGATCATGGCTTCCTTATCATTTTACACATTTGCCAAAGATTCCTCTATGAGAAACCATGTGTCGATCAATTTTGGCTTTCTCATAGAGGAAGCTTTGGCAAATGTGTAAGAAGATAAGGAAGCCATAAGCAAGGTTCTCCTTTACATCTCAATAATTTAAAAACGGTAGAAAACTATGAGGAAGCAATGTGCAAGGTTCTACTTTGCACCCTTGTTCACTTTCGTGACGTTGAGGGCTCCTTGTAAGAGTGATGTAAGTCGAAATCAATATACATAGGGCAATTCATGTGAAATTTGAAAAATTATAATTCGCATAAAATCTGAACTGCTTGTTAGATTTTATCCAAATTCAATAGGAAATCCCTTTTGATGATAGTGCAACTTCGTACTAAATTTTAGCCGGATATCTAGAAAATTATGGAAGTTAGAGCAGTTACATTGATTTTTGGAAAAATTTCAAAACGCCATAAAATATGAATGGCTCGATGGATTTTGCCCAAATTCAATCGGGTTTCTCTTTGGATCATTGCACAACTTCGTACCAAATTTAAGTCCGATATCTCAAAAATTGCTCCAGTTAGAGTGTAAAGATCGTTTTTTATACATTAAAAAACGCTTTAAAAGTAAAGCAATGCGTGGATTTTTTCCAAATTCGGTATCGAGCATCTCCCTGTACTCGTACAACATTATACTGAATTTGAGCTCGACATCTCTAAAATTGTGGGAGCTAGAGACCAAAAATAATTTTTTGAATTTCGAAAAAATGATGTGAAAACAAAATAACTTGATAGATTTTTCCAAAAATTGAATTGTGCTATGCGCCGTGAACCCTTCACATGTGTGACAAATTTCAGCTTGGTATCTCGAACCGTTCTCAAGTTGTGAGCGGTCAACCATTACTACACACACACACACACACACACACACACACACACACACACACACACACACACACACACACATACATACATCCGGACATTTTTTCTAAATGTGTTTTTTAGGTGTTTTGAGACATACTGAACACGTTTTCATGAACATCTCGAAAAAAAAAAATTTCACGAAAACAAAGCTTCCTCTATGAGGAAGCAAAACGTACAAATTTATGAGGAAGCAATGTGCAAGGTTCTACTTTGCACCCTTGTTTACGTTTGTGACGTTGAGGGCTCCTTGTGAGTGTGATGTAAGTCGAAATCAATATACATAGGGCAATTCATGTGAAATTTGAAAAATTCTAATTGCCATAAAATCTGAACGTCTTGTTCGATTTCGTCCAAATTCAATACGAAACCTCTTTCGCTGAAAGTGCAACATCGTACTAAATTTCAGCCGGATATCTAAAAAAATTTAGAAGCTAGAGCACTTACATTGATTTTTGGAAAAATTTCAAAACGCCATAAAATCTGAACGTCTTGTTGGATTTTGTCCAAATTCGATATGAAATCTCTTTCGATGGTAGTGCAACTTCGTACTAAATTTCAGCCAGATATCTTAGAAATTATGGAAGCTAGAGCACTTACATCGATTTTTGGAAAATTTTCAAAACGCCATAAAATATGAATGGCTTGGTGGATTTCGCCCAAATTCAATCGGGTATCTCTTCGGATGATAGGGCAACTTCGTACCAAATTAAAGTCCGATATCTCAGAAATTGCGCCAGTTGTAGTGTAAAGACCATTTTTTTCACATTTAAAAATGCTTTAAAACAAAAGCAATGCGTGGATTTTTCCCAAATTCCGTATCGAGCATCTCCCTGTATTCGTACAACATTACACTGAATTTGAGCTCGATATCTCTAAAATTGTGGGAGTTAGAGATCGAAAATAAATTTTTGCATTCTCAGAAAATGCTGTAAAAACAAACGAACTTGATAGATTTTTCCAAAAATTAAATTGTGCTATGCGCCGTGAACCCTCCACATGTGTGACAAATTTCAGCTTGATATCTCGAGCCGTTCTTAAGTTGTGAGCGTTCAACCAATGTTACACACACACACACACACACACACACACACACACACACACACACACACGCACACACGCACGCACGCACGCACGCACGCACGCACGCACGCACGCACGCACTCACGCACGCACGCACGCACGCACGCACGCACGCACGCACGCACGCACGCACGCACGCACGCACGCACGCACGCACGCACGCACGCACACGCGCACGCGCACGCGCACGCACACGCACACGCACACGCACACGCACACGCACACGCACACGCACACGCACACGCACACGCACACGCACACGCACACGCACACGCACACGCACACGCACACGCGCACACGCACACGCACACGCACACGCACACACACACACACACACACACACACACACACACACACACACACACACACATCCGGACATTTTTTCTAAATGTGTTTTTTAGATGTTTTGAGATATACTGAACACGTTTTCATGAACATCTCGAAAAAAAAAATTTCACGAAAACAAAGCTTCCTCTATGAAGAAGCAAAATGAAAAAAAAAATTCACGAGCACGCCTTAATATTGAGATAGAGAGCTGTAATTTGGGGAACTTGTTCTCTTTGAGATCAACTTTAAATTGTTTAACTTGAAAAAAAACAAATTTTTTTTTTTTTTCAAGTCGATAAAAATAATAATAAACGTTATAGAGGCACCCCTTAGCGTTATGATAAGGGGCTCAAATTTCGAGAACTTTAGTTTTATGAGGTCAACTTTCGATGTCGGGACAAAAATTGAAAATCGATTTTTTAACGACCACTCCAATATATATATATACATTAGGGTGGTCCTTATTTTGGGTTAAAACATTTTTTGGTCCTCCCATGAGCTTAAATGTCTCGAAAAACGTAAATTTCCACGTAGCCGAAGGCCCAGCCTCGTAGACCAATTCTAAGTACCTCCCCAGAACCCTCGAATTTCGCCATTCGATTAACATAGGATTATTGGCACCGGATAGTTTATATTTTTTTCCTTCCGCAATATTTCATCGGAAAATCCCGAACTCCGCACATTTTTTACTTAGGGTAGTAGGTCTTCGACGCGAATTTTAACTATTTTTCAGTGATTGGATTCGGCGAAGAATCGGCAAGTTAAAATAGCTTGTTTCTTAGAAGCTTCGATAGATTTCACAATAACTCGGAAACTATGTGAGATACGATGATAATGCAGATGACCTTTTTTGTAGAAAATTGAATTCTCTACAAAAAAGAATTGATAAGAATTGAAATATTTGCAAAAATGAAGCATTTCATTTTTTCAAATATTTCAAAAACTTTGGGAAAAGGAAAAAATCTTATCAAACCTTTTTTGTAGAGAATTGAATTTCCTGCAAAATAGGTCATTTGCATTATCATCGTATCTCACATAGTTTACGAGTTATTATGAAATTCAAAATTCAATTTTCTACAGAAAGAGGTCATTTGCATTATCATCGTAATCATAATCTTTGACAAAGCCTTGAACGCGTTTATCACGAAACCACATTTTGAAACCGGTAGTCAAGATTTCTCGAAAACTACTCGACCAATTCCGTTCAAATGTTGAGGACTTTGATAGAAAAAGTATTTTCTAGGGCTTAAAACGAGATTTTCAAAAAAGAACTACGTTTTATTTCTCGAAAAATAAATGAAAAATCGGGCCACAAACCTCAAAAGATTTTCAAATACCTGCCATTTACCACAAAAAAAAATCCTCCACTTAAGCTCAAGATTAACTCTTCTAAAACGATAATCAATTAGCCGTTTGGATTCTACATCATTTTTTAGGAAATATCCTGCCTACCACAAAAAAAAGGACTAGCAGAAGAAGCACGATAACTCCGCCAATTCATGATATTTTTACTTGAAAATTATACAGAAGCTTCTTGAATAAATGCACTAACCGTTAAAAAAAGGCAATCGACGATGTCTCTATTCGTGTAGTCAGAAAAGAAAAATTGAATTTTAGGTCCGTCACGCTAGATATACCACCGCAAAACCAGGGATGGGCTTTCATTCAATAAAAATGTATTTCAAATACTTTTCGGACCAAATGACAACAAATTTTACCAGATTTATTGACTAATTCAATTCATTGTAAAATCATAATTCACGTAAATCGGTCATAATATTTTACAGAAATGTGAAAATATTGATTTTTGCGAGATAATTAATCATAGTTATTCGTTTAAAAAAAGGATTTGAAATACATTTCCATTGAATGGATGCCCATCCCCGCGTAAAAGATCACGTAGCAGCGATTGCAAAAAGCATAAGTTCCCCAATATTTATTTTTTCATAATCAGTAATCATTCATTCAATAGGGTAAGATGGGGTTAAATTGCCAGCGGGTAAGATAACCATTTGAGGCTCATATTTAAACCAATTAATATAACGAGTAGCCGTTCATAAGGTAAGTCGTGGTCGATAATGAGCAACTTTTGTTTTTGGTTAGACTGCCGCATCTGCATTTTTACTATTTTTACAGCCGCATAAGCATTTTGAGCGATGGGGAAAAAAAATTTCAGTCTTGATGGTTGGTCAAAGTTGGAAAATTGTGCTTTAAAAAATTCGGAAATTCTTTTCTTGGAACAGCAATTCGTGATTAACCCGAATCCTAAACTGATTTCCCCGTTTTTGCGTTTTTTTTCGGATCACGTGACTTTTGCGAAAAAGAGTGTGTGGGGTTAAACAACCAGGCAACCGGTGGGGTAAAAAAGCCACGCGTCCCCGCAACGTTGAAGTCCGTCCGAGGGAATAATAATTATTTCCCTAGCAAAGACAAATATCTGAGGCAGCTGAGCGAGCTGAGAACATTTTTTAAAACGATAAAAAAATCGATGCATTCTTACCTTCCCGTCAAAACGCTGGTTAAACAACGCTATATAGACCAAAAGTTCACATAAACAATGTTGTAGAGAATTGAATTTCCTATAAAAAAGTCAGTGACGGCATATATCTATCTGTGATAATTTACGAATGGGAAAGCTCGAAAGTCAGGAAATGTCAAAAACCGCGGCGGATTTTTATTTTTTGAAATTATCTTCAATTTAAAAATTAGCGTAAATTATCACAGTTAGATATATGCCGTCACTGACTTTTTTATAGGAAATTCAATTCTCTACAACATTGTTTATGTGAACTTTTGGTCTATATAGCGTTGTTTAACCAGCGTTTTGACGGGAAGGTAAGAAAGCATCGATTTTTTTATCGTTTTATTTTGTTTCTGTCTAAACGCTAGATAAACAACGCTGTATAGACCAAAAGTTCACATAAACAATGTTGTAGAGAAATAAATTTCCTATAAAAAAGTCCGCGACGGCATATCTCTAACTTTCATAATTTACGCGTGGGACAGCTCGAAAGGTAGGCGTGCGGAAGGCTACAATGCGATTCGAAATTTTGACCATTCGAAACAATTTCATTCTACGCCGCAACCATTCGTAACATTGTCGTTCGAAGCATCGCGCGTTCGAAATTTTGGCCTTTCTGGACATTGCTCATTCTGAACTTCGAGCCCCACCCCGAACGTGTATTCATAATGGCGAAATAATGCTCAGCGTGTAGATATCATGTGGGGTACTCACCGATTCTAATAACCGGAGGCAGTGACATAACAGCGGTAACGAAAAGGACGATGATGGCGTAACGCAGCCCCATCATGTCCTGATCACTCTCGCCTAACTTTCTGCACGTTAATTGCAGACGAGCAACTATAACAACACTTGCACACACTTATTTTTAGCACCCCACTGATCCTCGATCGACAATATCTTTAGGATAACACACGGTAACGGTCCGGCAAAACGACTGGCGAAGGTCATCTTCGTCGCCAATAGTCCGACCCACAACTACACATTCTGGATCGTGTGTTCGTGTCTGTTCCGCTATCATTATCGATGATCCTTCCCAAACGTTGTGGGAATACGTGTGAGAACTTGCACGTGATCCTGAAACGAAAAGTTGAAGTTGTTACGAGGCACGGAAAACCATTGACACTGAAAACGTTGAACATATACCGGGTGTCCCATTCAGGGATGGGAAAAATGTATTTAAAAAAAAAAATTCTAAGTGATTTTCCACTCGTTATTTAATTTCGATTTTGAATCACAAGTGATTTTTCACTTGTTATTCGTTTCAATTTTAAATAAAAAGTGTTTTTTCACTTGCCATTTGTTTTGATTTTAAATATCAAGTGATTTTCCACTCGTTATTTAATTTCGATTTTGAATCACAAGTGATTTTTCACTTGTTATTCGTTTCAATTTTAAATAAAAAGTGTTTTTTCACTTGCCATTCGTTTTGATTTTAAATATCAAGTGATTTTTCACTCGTTATTTGTTCCGATTTTAAATACCAAATGATTTTCCACTCGTTTTTTCTTTCGCGTTCAAGTAATGAATTTACTTCCACTCGGCATTTTATTCGAGTTTAAATAACGAAATCGAGATAAATAACGAGTGAGAAATCACTTGGTATTTAATAGTGTATTTAAATACTTTTTCACTCAAGTGCGCCCATCCCTGGTCCCATTTTAATCGATAAGTTAGGTTTCCACGATTAATCAGGGTCCAATTGGAAAATAGTTCAGGTCAAGTTTGTAGGATTTTGAGGGGGCATTCAAAAAATATTTTTGAAAAAACTTTTAAGAAAGCCGAAATGTTTTTTTTTCTAACGAAAACCATATTTTTTTTTCAAATCTTAAAAAATATTTATCATCAATGCTAACAACCGTTGTTTGAAAGATTTTTCGATTAGATCGATGTTTTTTGTATGATACTTATCGATATTTATCGAAATGTTAATTGTTGGTCACTAACACAAATGGTGTGTCAAATAAGGGTCCAATCGAAAAACCGCCCGAGTCGAGGTTATAAGGTTTGGAGAGGGACATCCGAAAAAAATCAAAAGAATTCAAAATGGCGGCGCTATGGCGGACAATATGTTTTTTTATTAATAGAAACCGTATTTTGGAAAAAAAACTTTAAAAATTGTTCTGATCAATACTAACAACTTCCGCATAAACATTTTTCCGATTGCATTGACATTTTGTAAGATACAAGTACTTAAAATTCAAAAAAATTATTTAGTCAGCGCTAGCGCCGCCATTTGGAATTTTTTGAAATTCTTTTATTTAACTTCCCGATTATATATAGGGAAGTTATTGTGATGACCCCGAAAATCGAAAATCGTTTTTTTTTTGCAGATCTTCACGTTTCGAGGTCATTGGGTTCATTTGAGCCTATTTTACGTACGTACGTAAAATAGGCTCAAATCAATTTTTCGTTAACGTTTTCTCCAAAACTAATGAAGCGATCGGGATGATCGATGATGCAATCGATGTGTCTCACCGGAACTTAGAGCTGATTACATTTTGGTCTAGATCGGTCAAGTAGTTTTTTAGTTTGTTAGCAAAAATCATAATTTAAGAACGGAATTTACACTGGAGGGTAGCAATTTGCAAGTGGCTACTGAGTGGCAATAATATAAATATGGTGTTGTTGTTGTTGTTGTTGTTGTTGTTGTTGTTGTTTTTTTTTTTTTTTTTTTTTTTTTCGTTACCGTAAATGAGGCATGGAATTTGGGGACAAAAATTCTGGCACTCCACTTGGGAAAAATAATTTTTTCTTTCGTCATTCTTAAAGGTTTAGATGTGCAAAAGTTTGTAGTGAACGAATTTTCATTCTTAGTCGGAACGAAAAAAAGTTATGGGACTTCAAAAAATGCTCATCCCCCCAAATTTGAAGGAACTCGAATATATTTAGACTCGCGAATCGGGAAGTTACTTGTGCGGCCCGTGAAGGGTCACACACAAAATAAACATGAATAGCTATGGGCATTACTAGCCATAGGCACTACTAGCCATAGGCACTACTAACCATGGGCACTACTAACCATGGGCATTACTAACCATGGGCACTACTAGTTTTTTCGGGTGCCTCCCTCCAAACCCTACACGCTCTACTTGAACTTTTTTTTAATTGGACCCTTATCTTTCGTGGAAACCCAAAGCATAATTAAAAATGGGACACCCTGTAGAATTACACGTACGTGTTCGCAGTCAATAATCTTAATGCAACGATACGCCATACGATTGATAATAGTGTGTAAAAGTTTACACTATTTACATCGCCAGACAAAAATCTGAAAAACATGGTTCTTTTTCACCGAATTAACCTTGCCCCCCCCCCCCTCCCCATTAATGAAACCGTATTGCAATGTAAAATATCTTCCAAATGAAGATCAAATATTTACTCCTCTAGTGATTCGGTAAATAAAGATCGGTGCTGAAATACATTTCACGAGTACGATGGCATAAAAGTAGATTGCACTGTAAAGAAACTGCTGGCATACAGTCGCTGATTAACTTTCCAATAAGTACACAGTAAGTTAACCTGTGATATACTTCGACGCGAATTGCGACCCAAGTATGGAGTCCATAGTACTCTATTCAAGGGGTTAGGCCACTAGAAATTTTGAAAAATCGATTTTGTATTTTTAACTGATCCCTCAGGACCTCAGGAAGTCCCAAAATCTTATGGCTGGGAAAAATCTGTGAGACTCGGTTCCCGAATTTTAGTACTGGGCCGCTTGGTCCGCAGCGATCTCCTTACGTGATCTTGAAACGCGTTTACCTCATAACTGCATTTTTCAAGTTGGCCGGAAACATAACTCAGACAATTTTCGACCGATTCACTTTAAATTTGTTATGTACCTTTGAAAATACTTTGTCTATGGAAGCACTTAGAATTTTTTTAATATCGCACAATTCATTTGTTATTAACAATTTCCTGTGGATATTTTACGCACGTTTTTACTTTTCACTTCAAAAGTGCGCTATTTAGCCAAAAATCAATATATCGAAAAAAAAACAAATCCTACGTACTTCTGATGTTATTTATGATCGAAAAGAATCCATAGGCTCATCATAATTAGAAAATTACAGGAGCTGTTTGTCCGGCCGTGGACCCTGGAAAAACGCTTTAAAAAAAATAATAAAATAAATCGCTTCAAAAAAATTATTGTACACAGTCACTGATATGTATGATCAATATCCTTTTTTGTGAAGTCGATTCATTTGTAGTTCTTTGGACAAAATCCCCAAAAAAGCCTGTTTTTCAGCCTCTGGTGGCCCAACCCCTTAATTTTTGACGGTTCAAGAATATCCCCCATTTTTTATCTAATCGTTAAATCAAATTAAAAACTCTGCCCGTAAGAGTCTGGAAAATTTGAAATATTTTTTCGAGGAACGGTATAAATAATTATTACAACGTGATGGAAAAATAAAAAAAAATGGAAAGGAAATACAACAAAATAATTTTTCCCGAAATGAATCATTATTAACGTACCATGAGGAATATTCTTCGGGATCGCACCAATTTTATTTTCACCTTTGTCTTTTTTTTCCTGCGAAAGTGTCTCGGTACTTCCGAGACGTCGTCCGATGATATAATATTGTCGTGCGATGGGCAAAAATAGCGTTGATGAGATGTCCGGACAGTTGTCATTTGCTCCATCTTCATCGGATTAAGATATCTCCCCGGTAACTCGACTGCGTTTCAATTTCCACAGAATATTCATGCTGTTTATCACCGATGCAGTGTCGTTATCGATGTCGGCTCGTGACGTAATTTCCAAATTTCCTCATCACCATGCGTTCCTGAAATTTATAACTGACCTTGTGATCCACATAAAAATTGTTTGACAAAATTAAAAAAAAAATAGCAAACAGAAAACTTTGATCATAATTTTTTTCATCAAAATAGAAAACGAAGGATAATATTACACTATTAAATATTGCACTATATTTCCGGATCATAACAAACTCGTAAAATCCGCCTATAAACGAGTCGGTGGCGCATATTCCACGTATATAGCATTATATTATTTTCGAAATAATGTCTCGCGGGGCAAGTTATATATTTAAATGCTGTTATTGCGCGCAGAGTTTCAGAAATGGAGTCTGCATACAATTGCTTCGAATGAGTTGAGAAGTTTGAGTGCAAAATTACACTCAACTTACACACATGCAAAATTAAAATAAAGCTGCAAGTTGAAGCTTGCAAATCGCTTCCTCATAATCTAAGGCAAGCTTCAAGTTGAATCGTGCAATTTGCTTCCTCTGAATTGTAAGTAGTGAACGAAGATTCCCTTATGAGGAAGCAAGAATGAGGGTGCTATGAGGGAGCATTTACCTTTTGGCTTCCTCATAAAGGAATCTTCGTTCACTACTTACAATTAGAGGAACCAAATTGCAAGATTCGACTTGCAGCTTGCCTTAGATTATGAAGAAGCGATTTGCAAGTTTCAACTTGCAGCTTTTCTTATTTCTAATCGATCATAGTATTCAATATTCGAATATCACTCAAACTGAAAAACCGTTTAGGAACTGAAAAAGTGTTCAGATTTGTGAACAGAGGAAGCAAATTGCAAGTTTCAACTTGCAGCTTTTTGAATCGGCAGAGGTTTATAATCGAAAAACTGGAATTCCTGTCAAATCCGAACCATTAAACCGATCTCCGTCAAATGGGATGGTAGCTACTAGACTTTCCACAGCTTGACACCGAACAGCCTGACTCCGCTCAACACGGCTCCTGAACAGCCTGACTTCGCTACATCTCAGATAATTCGAGCGTGACGTCATAGCTTCAGATGACGGTTAAGATGTAGCGAAGTCAGGCTGTTCAGGAGCCGCGTTGAGCGGAGTCAGGCTGTTCGGTGTCGAGCTGTGGAAAGTCTAGTAGCTACCATCCCCCGTCAAATTTGATATACATCACGGCTGAACGATGTTCTATACTTTTGTAAAGTTGGTGCTCGATTGGTCAAAGTTAACGAAAGTTATAGCAACAAATTTGATTTTTGGAAAAATTCGAAATATCATAAAATCAAAACTTATTGATGGATTTGGCCCAAATGCAATACCAACCAACCTCGGGTACATATCTCTCTGTCAAGAACTATTCAAACAAGTATCAAAATTTGCGATCTCTAGAGTGATAACGCCCTTTTTTTGGAAATTTGAAAACGACATAAAATCCAAGTCGCAGCTTGAATCATCGCGGAAATTAGAGTCAAGGAAGGGATTACGGAGCTGCACATGTCTGCAAGATTTGGGGGCTGTAGCTAAGAACGTTCTCCAACGAAAACGCGTTCGACGGTTCGGGTTTAATATTTCTTCAATCGGCAAATTTCTTTTTCTTGAAGTCAATATATTTTCGACACATTTTGATGCAATTGTCAACCATTCATGCAAATTACTCGCGCATATCAAGAATCTCGTAATTTTACAAATTACTTACGTTTAGTGCCAAACACTCTCGACAATTTACGTATTGCCCTTCGATCTCTGGTCCGCAACCGTCTCATGTATGCAAGATCCGTTATAAAAAGCTCATGTACCCAGTCACCCGGCATCCATGCAGTTGGTACTATCTCAATCTCATCGTGCAAATGCAACGGTTGCGCACAGGCGTTGTTGACAGTGACCGCTTTTTCTCTGAGCTATCTTGATCATGTGTACCTGTGGATAACAAAAAATATTGTATTTTAATATTCTGCAATAGTGAGATTCTACACAATACCTAATACATAAATATTTGCAAGCAAAAGTCGTTCTATGGTGGAGGTCGCTACAACGACAAAAGTCGGACAAGTGCGAGTTGGACTCGCACCCTAAGGGTGCCGTACCATTATAGATTTTAAGATTTTAGGTCAACTGCAAGTACGTACTTGGTCAAAACCTATAAGGTACCTTATAGGTTTTGATTCAATCAATAACCAAATAAATAATAATAATTGTTCATGGAATTGGAAATTTATAATTTTGCAAATTGTTTCCGTTGCGGGTGGGGCTCGAAGTTTAGAATGAGCAATGTTCAGAAAGGCCAAAATTTCGAACGCGCGATGCTTCGAACGACAATGTTACGAATGGTCGCGGCGTAGAATGAAATTGTTTCGAATGGTCAAAATTTCGAATCGCATTGTAGCCTTCCGAACGCCTACCTTTCGAGCTTTCCCACGGGTAAATTATGAAAGTTAGAGATATGCCGTCGCGGACTTTTTTATAGGAAATTTATTTCTCTACAATATTGTTTATGTGAACTTTTTGTCTATATAGCGTTGTTTATCCAGCGTTTGGACAGAAACAAACAAAACGATAAGAAAATCGATGCATTTTTACCTTCCCGTCAAAACGCTGGTTAAACAACGCTATATAGACCAAAAGTTCACATGAACAATGTTGTAGAGAATTGAATTCCCTATAAAAAAGTCAGTGACAGCATATATCTATCCGTGATAATTTACGTGTGGGAAAGCTCGAAAGCCAGGAAATGTTGAAAACCGCAGCGATTTTCTATTTTTAAAAATTATCGTTAATTTAAAAATTAGCGTAAATTATTACAGTTAGATATACATATGCCGTCACTGACTTTTTTATAGGAAATTCAATTCTCTACACTATTGTTTATGTGAACTTTTGGTCTATATAGCGTTGTTTAACCAGCGTTTTGACGGGAAGGTAAAAATGCATCGATTTCCTTATCGTTTCATTTTTTTCTGTCCAAACGCTGGATAAACAACGCTATATAGACCAAAAGTTCACACGAACAATGTTGCAGAGAATTGAATTTCCTATAAAAAAAGTCAGCGACGGCATATCTCTAACTTTGATAATTTACGCGTGAGAAAGCTCGAAAGGTAGGCGTTCGGAAGGCTTCAATCCGATTCGAAATTTTGACCATTCGAAACAATTTCATTCTACGCCGCGACCATTCGTAACATTGTCGTTCGAAGCATCGCGCGTTCGAAAATTTGGCCTTTCTGAACATTGCTCATTCTGAACTTCGAGCCCCCCCCAATCCTATAGAATACCCTACAGATTTTCATGGCCAGAAATGTGACGGACAGACAACCGAGTGATCGCACAAGGGTTTCGTTTTTACCATTCGGAGATACGGAACTTTAAATACCGGGTTTGGCATCAGCAAATTCTGCGACGAAGGGAAAACAGGAATCATCGAAAATGAGCGATAAGAGGTATAAAATTATTCGCTCCGCATCCAATTTATTCATCAAGTAAATCAATTTCACATGAAATAAAGCAGCCATTCTGAGAGATTTTATTCAGTCTTTTGTTGTTCGCATTCTGCGAGACTCATTAATGACTCCTTACCCGAGTAGACATTTTATAAGGCACTGATCAGGTCCACGTCAGGCTGCTTCTTTTTTTGGTCAGGTCTTGGTGAGGTAGCCTTACCCAGGCCTGATTCGAATGCAACGCAGCGCATGACCAGGGCCTGATAATATAGCCTTAACAGGCTTTATGACTATGATATATAAATATATTTTTGCAACAATTCGTCATGTAGTTATATTAGTTAAATTATTCTACCAATAGTGATGAAAAAAAATTTTCCGCATATTTAATTTGCCCTTCGAGAAGATAGCACACTGCGGGAATTCCAACCTCCGACCTAACGAACCGACCTATCGACCTACCTAACTACCTTACACGCTAACCACTACACCAATCTGACTATCGACATTTGACCATTACTTTAAGCTTATATAACGCACATCAAGCAGGAACACAGGAAGTTTTATTTTTCTCACCTATAGTTATTGGAATAGTCGGGTCGTCAGAGGTAATGTAGAATTAATAAAAGGTGTTTGACCGTTGGTAAAATTCAATTTGTCATAGATGTCACCAAGGTTCTTACACTGGAAAAATCAGTAAACCTAAAATTTTGACATAATCTTAACAAAAAAAGTATTTTAAAAAAAAAATTTGCTAACTGAAAGTCTTTGTACAATCACCGAATTTTTTTGTTACTTTTTGACATGGGTTTTCACGATAAATTTTTTTCTAAATTTTTTTACTGGCTGCGTGACATCTAAAAAAATTCAATGTCGATTTCCATTTAATTTTTGTAGGTTATGTTTGCCGGACGGCTGCTAACATTTTTTAGTGTCTTCGTGGTATATTTTTTTATAGTACATATTTTTTTCAGATTGGAAGCATTACGTAGGGGGTAGGGCTGCCACATAAAACATTGATTAGTCCCCGATATTATCAATTAGGGCATGCCTTCTCTAAGGTTGCTGTGGATGCCAATTGTTAGGCCCCGACGTGGTGAAATTACGACATATCTGTCTTAAGGTTGCCATAGATGCCACATATTTATGCCTGATCCGGCTTGCCCTATGTAAAGTTGCCTGAGCTGAATCTTTCCCGGGCCAGATCCGCCGAAAATTCGGCTCACCTTACATAAGGTTTCCTCAACTGAACCTTACTCGGGCCTAGTCCGGTTAATGTCTGGCTTGCCTTATATAAGGATGCCTTGGCTAAAACTGATCCGGCCCTTATGTGACATCAGGCAAGCCTTGACAAATTTCTACTCGGGTATTGACCGAGAGGATAATACATCATCTCTCCTGCGTGACGTTTGACTCTCAACAGTTGTGATTGCCATGTTAATTTCGATCAAAGGGGACTCGTTAGGGGTAACGAAAGGCATCACTCCCGAAGCTTGCTCATTAACACCCAACGCCTTCGTCCCTAGCGACAGACCTCAGTAGAGGCGCAAACAGTGTGGAAATCAAAGGCGCACTAACTGTGAACCGCGTTCCTTTGATGTATCCTTGCAGGTCATCCGTACATGAGCCGCATACACTGGATAACATCACCATTTAGCGGAATTTGACCGGGAACGGTTGGCGGAGTTGTTTTTTTCAGCATATCAAGTTGTGCTTCCGCACAAAGATTCTTAATGTCTTCCAATTAACCTCCATAATCATTCGAATTTATTAGTATCAGGAATGGGGTGGGGCTCGAAAATCAGAATGAGTAATGTTCAGAATGGTAAAACTTGCGAACGCGCAATGCTTCGAATGACAATGTTACGAACGGTCGCGGCGTACAATGACATTGCAGCGAATCGTCATAGATCAAAATGACATTGCAGCGGATCGTCATAGATCAAAATGACATTGCAGCGAACGTACCATATGCCAAATGCCTTACAGTCGGCGCGGGTTTTAACATTTTCTGAATTTCGAGCTTTACCACGCGTTAACTATCGAAGTTAGATGTATGCCTTCAATGACTTTTTTATAGGAGACTTAATTCTCTTCAACATTTTTCATATGAACTTTCGGTCTATATACCGTTGTTTATCCAGCGTTTTAATGGAAAGGTAGAAATAAGAAGAAAATCAATACATTTTGCTTTCTCATAAAGGAAGCTATGTGACGGTGGGAATTTTTTTTTCGAGATCTTCATGTCACCACGTTTAGAATGTGCCAAAACGTCGAGGGAACACATTTGTAGAAAATGTCCGGATGTATGTGTGTGTGTGTGTGTGTGTGTGTGTGTGTGTGTGTGTGTGCGTGCGTGCGTGCGTGCGTGCGTGCGTGCGTGCGTGTTTGTGTTTGTGTTTGTGTTTGTGTTTGTGTTTGTGTTTGTGTTTGTGTTTGTGTTTGTGTTTGTGTTTGTGTTTGTGTTTGTGTTTGTGTTTGTGTTTGTGTTTGTGTTTGTGTTTGTGTTTGTGTTTGTGTTTGTGTTTGTGTTTGTGTTTGTGTTTGTGTTTGTGTTTGTGTTTGTGTTTGTGTTTGTGTTTGTGTTTGTGTTTGTGTCTGTGTCTGTGTCTGTGTCTGTGTCTGTGTCTGTGTTTGTGTCTGTGTCTGTGTTTGTGTTTGTGTTTGTGTTTGTGTTTGTGTTTGTGTTTGTGTTTGTGTTTGTGTTTGTGTTTGTGTTTGTGTTTGTGTTTGTGTTTGTGTTTGTGTTTGTGTTTGTGTTTGTGTTTGTGTTTGTGTTTGTGTTTGTGTTCGTGCGTGCGTGCGTGCGTGCGTGCGTGTGTGCGTGTGTGTGTGTGTGTGTGTGTGTGTGTGTGTGTGTGTGTGTGTGTGTGTGTGTGTGTGTGTGTGTGTGTGTGTGTGTGTGTGTGTGTGTGTGTGTGTGTGTGTGTGTGTGTGTGTGTGTGTGTGTGTGTGTGTGTGTGTGTGTGTGTGTGTGTGTGTGTGTGTGTGTGTGTGTGTGTGTGTGTGTGTGTGTGCGGGTGTGTGTGTATGTGTGTATGTATGTATGTAATGGCCTCCCAAAATTAAAACGTGCATAACTCGAGAACGGTTTTAGCTACAGCCCCTAAATTTTGCAGACATATGCAGCTCCGTAATCCCTTCTTTGACTCTAATTTTCGCAATAATTCAAGCTGCGACTCGGATTTTACGTCGAGTTCAAATTCCCAAAAAAAGGGCGTTATCACTTGAGCGATCGCAAATTTCGAGATACTTGTCTAAATAGTTATTAACAAAGAAATATGTACCCGAGGTTGGTTGGTATTGCATTTGGGCCAAATCCATTAACAAGTTTTGATTTTATGATATTTTGAATTTTTCCAAAAATCAAATTTGTTGCGATAACTTTCACTAATCGAGCTTTAACTTAACAAAAGTATAGAACATTATTCAGCCGTAATGTATATCAAATTCGACGGAGATCGGTTGAATGGTTCGGATTTGACAGGAATTCAACTTTTCCGATTAGAAGCCTCTGCCGATTCAAAAAGCTGCAAGTTGAAACTTGCAATTTGCTTTCTCTGTTTATTTGTTCCTAAACAGTTTTTTTACCTCCGCGTCCAAACGCTGTTTAAAAAATGCTATATAGACCATAAGTTCACATAAACAATGTTGTTGAGAATTGAATTTCCTATAAAAAAGTCAGTAACGGCGTATATCAAACTTAGATAATTTACGCGTGGGAAAGCTCGAAAGTCAGGAAATGTTCCCAACTTTTGCTGACTTTAAAGCTTTCCCACCCGTAAATCATCAAAGTTAGATATATTCATTGACTTATTTATAGGAAATTCAATTCTTTACAACATTGTTTATGTCTCACTCCTATCAAACCCAATTTAGATCTTCGGAAAATCAGTTATGGCTATTTGGAAGCAATGGTGCGAACATAAAAAACGGAAATTCTAGTGGATTCCATCACCGCTAAATGAGAAGGGATTGTGACAGAAGTCCATCAATTGGGCGGGCTCGAAATTCGGAACGAGCAATGATCGGAATGGTCAAGATTCGAAAAACTTATATATAGTTATAGTTGCGCACCTCGTCCGCCAGCCGCGAGAATACATTACCCGACTTTCGAGCTTTCCCACGCGTAAACTGTCCATGTTAGATATATGCCGTCCGCGACTTTAATGTAGGAAATTTAATTCTCTACAACATTGTTTGTGGGAACTTTTGGTCTATTCAGCGCTGTTTAACTAGCGTTTGGACGGGAAAGCAAAAATGCTTTGATTTTCTTATCGTTTTATTTCTTTCTGTCCAAACGCTGGATAAACAACGCTACACTGTAAAAAATAGTTCGGTGTAAGCTGCCACAGTGTGCGGGGTAAATAACTCGAGTGTTGATGACAACACAACTATAGAGTAAAATGTACTCCGTGTAAAGTGAAAGAAAAAAATTCGGTGTTACTTTATTCCATCTAACACCATATGGTTTAGAAGGAAATTAACGCCATAAGGGTATATTACTGTCAAAATTCGGTGTTAAAATAAACACCATTTCAACACCAATATTGGTGTATATATAGGTCCATCAATTCTGTGTTAACATTTCTACGATTTCGACACTGTTGTGAGTTCACCTCTCCCGTTCTGTTAAATCCGAGGCGATGATCTATTTACACCGGACGGAATTGTTTTGAACCCCGCTCTCATTCTATGGCAATCACGTGACTACCGACAAGAAAGCAGATAATATGCTTTCTGGCCCCTGATTGGTTCATCGTCATACGATACCTATAGCTATAACTCTGTAGTCCAAGCGGGAAGAATAGTCATAGTCCGAAATTATCGACGGTCGGACGTGGATCGAACGCGAGTGCCCTTCGAAACAGAACAAGAAATGGATGTCGGTGAATCTAACGAGAGTGACGGTGAATCTGCGGCGAAGAAGACAAAACACACCATCGAAAAATTTCATTTCATGTGATAGAGATGAATCGGATTTACCATTATTCTTTAAAATATGCAAGCTATTCATTGACGGTTTTGGAATAATACCTATAATGTGTGAATGAAGATTTTTTATGGATTTCATATTGACACACACAGGTGAACATTTTCACTCAGACTAGTGTCAATAGTCTACACATTCCGGTGTTTTCGAGCGGTTCGGAATGCTTGTGGATGACACCCTTATGTGCTGATAAAGCAACTTGTAGAATTTTATGTTAGCACCAGAATGAGAATGAGCAAATAATAGCACCACCTGGTGCTATTTTTCGATCCAGTTTGATTTTTAGTCTTACACGAAATAGTGTTGATATCACGGTGTTAAAATGACATTCCTAATTTACACCGAGTTTTTTACACCGCCAGTTTACACTGCGACAAAATGCTCTCCTTACACTAAATTGATGGACCTATATACACACCGCGGCGGTGTTAAAACGGTGTTAATATCAACACCGATTTTTTACAGTGTATTTTGATAAATGCAAGTTGCACAGCGTGAAAAGTGAACAAATGGCGATTCAACCCCATCTTACCCTACTGTATCGCTGGAACGGTATATAATAGAGAGTTGACATTTTTCATGGAAGTTCGTATCACACGGTAGGTGCTCACTAAAAAAAAGGATTTTTCGAAAATCAACCCCTAATCGCGTGCTATTGGTGTAGGCTTTTCTAACCATTGTTATTGTATCTCTGGAACGGCGATAGATGGAAAACTGAAATGTTGCATGAAGGTTCGAGTCACACAGTAACCGCTCGCTGAGAAACGTTTTCGATATTGATCGAACGGAAGTGGGTTAAATCTTTTTTCATACAGGAGCGACGGGACGGAACGGAATGGGTTGCGAGAAGTACTGATATTACCGGAACGAACTGGCACATCTCACATACGAAACGTCAATACTCATAAAAGCATGCCCCTCCCCCCACACACACACACAATTGGCTAGCACTCACTTGCCAACAATTGGCTAAGTGTATGTGCTCAGTTTTGAACTATCTCGGGGCTACAAAACACGCCTGAAAGCCCATAATGATCCAGCCCGCGATTATGTAGGTATATATAATGTGTTACACCAGCCCCCAGAGGTTTACGGGCGCCTCGAGTCACGTAACGCTCGTCGCCTCTGGAACCTTGTCGTGGTTTCGGGCTCTATCTCTTCCACGGTGCCGGAGCGGAGCTCGTCCGAGCGATAGCTGACTGGAAACAACGGGCGCCGGGCTACAGTAGGGTGGTCCTTATTTGCCTCAAGATAGTTCTGGAGTTTTCTAAAAATCTAGAGAATCGCCTGAAATTGTAGTATGATGTAGATACAACCTTTATGAACTGGTTCCTAAATTTTTTATTCGATCCACCACTTAGTTTCTGAGCTAATTGCAATCGAAAATCGGTTTTTTTGTACGCGATGCCTATACCTAACACGTGAGTGGATAGGACTTTAGTTACACTTTTTATTATCGACGCTAAACGGAACTATACATTTTCAAATAAAACCACCGGTGTATGCAGTACTATTGTAGGGTTAATTTTAACCCTCAGTCCGTAAACCAGGGAGGTTTTTGTCCTGCCGATAATCAAAAGTTATTGTAACTTATCGAAAAGGCTTCTGTAAAAAAACTTAGGCATCCCAAGGACCTGTCCACCAAGTTTCAGCCCGGTAGTCCTCTTGTGGCCTTCAAGTCAGGTAGTCGAAGTTTGCTCTGGACGAAAACGACCCTGGTTTACGGAGTACGTTGACTGAAACTGTAAGTCATTTTTTTTTATTTTTTTTTATTTTTTATTTTCCGTTTTAAAGTGGTCATTGTGACCGTAAAAGTGCCAAACAAAATTGAGACCACGAAAAAAAAAATAGAAATTTTTTTTTGTCTAGTTTTGTGACAAAATAGCGCAGCGTCCAGTAAAGAAGTCTCCAGGATATTGCGTCCTCGTGAGAAGGACAAAATAAAAAACACATCAAAAAAGAATTATTGTTGATTTCATTCGTAATTTCTAAGGAATTAGATATTTTTCACTGTTATTTCTACGAAATAAGAGGTTGATTTTTACCAATTTTGACATTGCAAAATTAAGTATTTTTTTCCAAAATGATTAAATCGCATATTTTTTCATGGAAGCTACACTATTCCCCTTTAATATCCATTTTGGAACATTTCGATATCTTCATTTTTCAAAAAGTTATGATTTTTTGAATAAACTAATGATTTTGTCCTAGGTTGCCTCATATTTTGTATAAAAAATGTATTTGAAAAATTAATTTTTCATAATTTTATTATTGAGACTTTCAATTGGAGGCTTGAAGAACCTTCGTGAATTTTTTCCAGATTTTTTGCAGCTGTTTAAATGTTTAAAAAAAAAAGGCAAGACGAAAACGACCCTGGTTTACGGATGCCGAAAAGGAGGTGCCGAAAAGATTGGGTTTTACTGTACACTGCGGTCGGAACTTTTAGCTGATACGTGTACCTCCAGAACTACCTTGAGGGGGTACATCTGTGTGGATTGCCGGAAAAATAGGTGAAATTTGCAAAAGTATTGTCTCAGAAACTATTGCTCCAATTGAGTTCATGTTGGTTCTATTCGAAAGTATAGACATCGATGTATGGTGACGAATTTTTGTTTGAATGTACAGTGAATGGGAACCCTGTTATTCTGGCCGGCGTAAAATAACTTTTTCTAAGTCGGCTCCCACTTTTTTTTCAGATGAGGGATTGACCGATTCCTTTAAAATTTGGACGCAATATGCACGGGTAGGTAATGAAGTTCGGCACTTAGGATTTTTTTGTTAACTAATTTATTTACTTTTTTTATCAATCAACAAAGGTCGTAAATTGAGGTTTGAAAGTAAATTTTAATTTCAATCAAGCGCCATTTTGTGAAAAAAAATCCTACATTCCGAACAGTTCGAGACGTTACACTTTAAGAATCTTCTTAAAATTTTTGTTCCAGACCAACGGACTGTTATAAAAAGTGGGAACCGCAAACCGTGCTGACGACAAAGTTATTTTACGCCGGCCAGAATAACAGCGCTCTCATTCACTATACATTCAAACGAAAATTTGTCAACATACCTCAACGTATATGTATACTTTCGAATAAAACCAATTTCGAATTCAATCGGACGAATAGCTTTCGGGATAATAATTCCCAAGTTCACTCCTTTTTCCGGCAATTTACACAGATGTAATCCCTTAAAAGAAAGGCAAGATCCAATATTGGATCCAATATGGTTCGAAAATATCAAAAATTAATTTCAGTAATTTTTCTTCCGATTTTTCTTTCATATTGCTTTGGCTTGCCTGCATCGATGGGAAATTAAATTTTTTCTTTCAACATTTTTCATGCGATTTTCCATTTGAATACTAAAAAGCCAGGAGTAAAATCTGATAAAATGTATATTGTAGAAAGCTATGACAAAAAAAATACCAACAAAATCTAGCAGCTGTACGGCAACATAACGGCAAAAGAATTGAATAAAAACTGACATTGAATTTTTTTTTAAGTGTCACGCAGCCGGTAAAAAAACCAACGAGAAATATATATCGTGAAAAAACGTGTCGAAAGTTGACGAAAAAATGTTGGTGATTGTACAATAGTTTGAAGTTGGCGAAAATAGTATATTACGATACTAGTGCGAAAACAGTTTTTCTGACGAGTGTGAGTTTACAGCACGAGCCGAAGGCGAGCGTTGCAATCACACGAATCAAGAAAACGTTTTTCGCACGAGTGTCGTATACAATTTTATGTCACAACGTGTGCAAAAATGGATTTGCGCACGCGAAGCGTGCGTAAAACCGCATTCTACGCACGGCGTGTCATAAAATTAATCATTTAAAAAAAATGTTTTTCAACTTTTCTATAGTATCAGGGAAACAAAGGCAATGCAAGAAAAATCGGAAAAATACGGAACCTAGTTTTCAATATTGTAGAACCATATGGAGAGTGGAGAACGTGCATTTTTTCTTTAAGGACCACCCTAAGCCACAGCCGTACGTCGTACGTTTTGTATCTGGACCTTCGTCGTTGCCCAGCTGCTTATCGTCGGATAATTCATATGATGGTCAATTTGATCATGGACCGAAATTTTTTTAACAATGGGTTCCGAACCACGAGAGAACACGGAAAGAAAACACATTAAGGTAGTACCCTCCATACGAGAGTTTACCGTCAGATTTTCATGAAACTTTGCATACTTATAGGTATTGATGAGAAAAAGGTACAGTTAAATTTTTATGGCTCTCCGGAGCGCAAGAAAAAAGATATAAAAACTTTGATTTTCACACATTTAACATGGAGCCTCATGGAGGATCACGCTCAATTTGATATAATACAAAAAGTCGCCGTCAGATTTTATTGGGAACACTTGAGCTGCAAGTTGAATATTCGGAGCACATTTTGGGCACTTGACAGTAGAGATCAGGAGACGGTGATGATAATAATAAGCAAATAAACATCGGAAAATATCGTCTCTCTCTCTTTCTCTCTAATCGACATCATACCACGCGTCTTTGTCACACACAGGTACTACGTAACTCATTTGGAGATGTTATATCTTAAGGCCTGCTTTGACTCTTACGGTTTGTGTGATACTACCTTAAACATTCGACTATTGATGTCAGCGGGAAATTGATCCTGAGACTCACCGATTGAGATCCCAGCACGTTACTCTAGCAGAATGTAGGTCGAAGCTATTGTAGCAATGTTCAATCGTTCGGTTATCAGTTTTGGAGTACGGTCTCGAAACTACTTAACTCGAACTTACAGTGAGAATTTTTTGATCAACGAAAAATAATGCACAGGGCATATGCGGAAATGGATGGGTACACTTTTGCCAATCCTAGTAAATACGAGTGCAGTAGAGACGGTGACAAAGGCTGGAAAAAAAGTTAAGGACAGGGTAAGGTGTAACAATTTTTTTTGCATTTTTTTTATTCCTTCAACTGAATGCAATAATATCCCAAGAATATTGTGTCAAAATTTCACGTCGATTGGAGCAAAATTGACGACGTTATGATTATTTGAGCGTCCGTTGCTCAGGGCCACGCGACGAGTGCGCAAAACTTCGAAGCGTTTTCTTGAAACTTGACATTTTTTAAGTACGTGTTCAGGATAACGCAAAATCTACTGCGACCGATCGTTTTGAAATTTTGCGCACTACTTTTTCACATAATTGACCGGGTATTGTCGAGAGTTATTTTCTGATAATTATTAATTTTAGAGCACGAAATTAGCTCATTTTTATGGCGAAAATCAGATTTTTCGCTTCCAAGTGCTACGAAAAAATCAAACAGACAAAAAAAATCCCCTCGTTATTACCTCGAGAAATATCTCCTTCAACGAATGCATTTTCATTTTTTTGTTTCAGATGATTCTTTTGCGAGTTATGATGGACACCACAAAGGAACTTTTTATCGAGGCGCTTCCAGAGATTTTTTTCAGTTTGGTTTTTTTTTCATGCGCTTCAACCGCTTTACGCGAGTCCAGAAGCCTCCCTGAAAGAGAAATTAATGATAATCAATGCTCGTTGAATCGCGTAAAGCGAAAAAATCAAACTGAAAAAATCTATTAATAAAATCGGTAAAATTACGCATCACCGTTTACCGATCCCACGATATAAGAAATACCAAATATTATTTTTTTGGTATTCAGTATTTGGAGAAATTTTGGAAACTCAAATAGCGAGAGCATTTTTTAAGAAAAAAATATTTTTGCGTATTTTGCCCTGAAACGGACGTTCAACTTGTTCAATAAAATCTAGAGTATATTTTTTCCGGAAGGCCATAATAAGACGCACATTTTCGTTTTTTACAAATGTAAATACGTCGAATCCTGCCAAAGACACAGCCATTTGAATCGAAAAATGAAAAAAAAGTTAATCAACGATAAAACCGTCAGAAAATTTTTAAATAAATCGGCACTCGGTGAATATATTGCAATAAAATAAATCAATTTTTTAAAATTATTTGTGGACATTTTTTTTCCTCGAGTGGCTGAAGTCACGTGGAATCGCTTATATATAGGTATAGTTGCCTACTTCATCTGCCATCCGCAAGACTACATTGCCCGAATTTCGAGCTTTCCCACGCGTAAGCTATCAATGTTAGATATATGCCGTCGCGGACTTTTCTGTAGGAAATTTGCTTCTCTACAACTTTGTTTATGTAAACGTTTGATCTATGTAGCGTTATTCACAACCAGAGTTTGGACTGGAAGACAAAAATGTATTAAAGAAAATCAATGCATTTTTATCTTGGGGAATCGTGTTGGCGTGTTATTTTATGTTTTCTGTATATCTTGCAATTAAGAGGTGGAAAACACCCACGAGTTCTCAATGATATTGCACCAAACTTAACTTATTGTTTCCCGACTATAATCCGTTGAGGGGAGCGAGATAGAATAAAAGTTACACCGTGAAACGATTTGTTTCTTTCATACGTCATATGCGTAATAAGATGATTATTGGTTATTTAAATTACTCGCCATCACTTCAGAATAGGTAAGATGGGGTCAAATCGCTAGCGGATAAATTAACCATTTGAGGCTCATATTTGAACCAATTACTATGACGAGTAGCAGTTCATAAGGTAAGTCGTGGTCGATAATGCGCAACTTTTGCATTTGGTTAGACTGCCGCATCTGCATTGTTACAATTTTTACAGCGGCATAAGCATTTAGTGCGATATGAAAAAAAAATTCTGTCTTGATGGTTGGTCAAAGTTGTAAAAATCGGGCTTTGAAAAATCCGGTAATTCTTTTCTTGGAACAGCGATTCTTGATTAACCCGAATCCTAAAATGATTTTCCGATTTTTGCGTTTTCTTTTCTTCGGATCACGTGACTTTTGCGAAAAACAGTGTGTGGGGTTAAACAACCAGGCAACCGGTGGGGTAAAAAAGCCACGCGTCCCCGCAACGTTGAAGTGCGTCCAAGGGAATAATAATTATTTCCCTAGCAAAGACAAATATCTGAGGCAGCTGACCGAGCTGAGAACATTTTGTTAAAGTTGTTAGGGAAATGAATAGGAACCGCCAGAACCATAGTAGCATCTCGCCATTCCAGACGTGCCCGAGTCGAAATTTCCAACCTCCCTTGGCCCGATTCACCCCGAGTTCCAACGTTTCGGCTGCGAAGTGTACGAGACTGGCGGAGGGTATGGCCTGGCGAAATTATATACAAGCTTCGACCTACCCTCGGCCTGAAAGTGGCATAACGAGAACAGATAGGCGAGCTTAGGCTCGCGGAGGGCGACACCCGCCTCCTCTCACAGCCGTCGTTATCCTAAGACCGCCTGCCTACAGTCTCCGCTACCCGCCGTCAGCCTGCCATACAGTCTCCACTACCCGCCGTCAGCCTGCCATACAGTCTCCGTTACCGGCCGTTAGTCTGCCGTACAGCCGCCGCTGACCTCCCTCAGTCTGCAGTACAGCCTCCGTTAGCCTCTGCTACCCTTGGTCATCCGACCATCTAACCAGTTAATTGTAATATAATTAATATTGAAATTCATTATGCATATGAGGATGTATATTTTTGCAACATTCAGTCATGCAGTAATATTTAATAGAATTATTTAGATAATTTAGAAAAAAAATGTCTGGTTATTCGCACTTTGAGAAGATATGGGGCTGTGGGGATTCGAACCTGCGACCTAACGAACCGCTCTACCTATCTATCCTGCCCAACCACCTACTGCTAACCACTACGCTATTCTAACTATTGAAGTCTCTGTAACTTTAATCTCATATGTATAAGGTACATCTGGGATGACAGTCACGAGACTTATTCTTTTTTTTTACTCACCTGAATACCAACATTTGATATAGTCTATATATAAACTGTATATGGGATTAGCTCTATATATATATATATATATATATATATATATATATATATTATATATATATATATAAATATATATAAAATATATATTTATATTATATTTATATTTATATTTTATATATATATAAATATATATATATATAAAATATATATTATATATATATATATATATATATATTTTACTGGTTCTTAGCAAGGGTCATTTTTTAATAAAAATAGAAACGCCCCCCACATAGTTCCCAAATAATTTTAAATGAATATTCGCAAAGGGCCTCTCACCTATCTCAATATTAACCCAAGTCTAAGTAATTTTGTATTTTTTGTCATTTAATAACATGCATTGCTTATCGGATTAATTTATTGTAGCTAAAATATCAACAGAAGACAAATTTGCCCAATATGCTTTCTTTATCAGAAGGATGCGGACTTTTCTTTAAAAAATTGTTCATCACCAAAAACAAAATAGCTGAACTAATATGTCGGCTTGAAAATTTGAAATCATTCGTAAATTCTGTAGCTAAAGGTTTATACTTTGAAAAAAAAATTATGTTTGGGAATATTTTGATAAATGCAGGTTGCACGGCGTGAAAAGTGAACAAATGGCGATTTAACCCCATCTTACTCTATATGTAATGAACATCATATTCGCAGGTATATAAGAGATGGGGGAAAAAACACGAGAAGTGGGACTCGATCGAATGTTCTCGCGGTTACCAATCCGGCGCGCGCTGCTCTCTGCGTTACGCCGACTTCAGTAAATACCGTATCATTTATCTGGTATAAAAGCGGGTGGCGGAATTTTACCCGCTTCTTTTACGAAGACGGCCAACCATAGTGACTTAGGAAATTCAACCGAAAAGTTTTCGCCGTAATTCGAAACATCGGACTTACGATGTATTATCACATTATGGCGTTTATTTCAAGGTTGAGCGCGTCAATAAGTAGGAATAAACTTGTAGGGTATGACCCTACTCTACAATCTTAGTTATTGCCATTTTTTATTATCTACGATTAATATCACTGAAACTTTGAAACAAACAATGTAATGCGACAATTGAATTTTTGAAAAATTTCAATCGCAGAGAAAAAATTGTAAAATTACTGAAGTTGTAGAAAACTGAATTTTTTACAACTTTTGTTATGTGCGTTCTCAGTCAAAAGTTGTAAATAGGTGAGTTATTCTACGAAAACGAATTCCCACCTCAAATCCAAGACGGCGGTGAATGCAGTCGGGTTCGAATGTCGAAAACCCGATTCGACGGGTTAAGCTCGAAACTCGGAACGAGCAACGTTCGGAAAGGCCAAAATTCGGGATGCGCAATGCTCGGAACGGTCAAAAGTTGGAATATTATATATAGGTATAGTTGCGTACCTCGTCCGCCGGCCGCGAGACTTTCGAGCTTTCCTACGCGTGAACTATCAATGTTAGATATATGCCGTCGCGAACTTTTTTGTGGGAAATTTAATTCTCCACAAAAATGTTCGTGTAAACTTTTGGTCTATATATCGTTGTTCAGCCAGCGTTTCGACAGGAAGATAAAAAATTGAAGAAAATCAATACATTTTTACCTTCCGGTCCGAACGCTGGCTGAACAACGCTATATAGACCAGAAGTTTACATGAACAACGTTGTAGAGAATTAAATTTCCTAGAAAAAAAGTCCGCGACGGCATGCATCTGCCATTGACAGTTTACGCGTAGGAAAGCTTTAAAGTCGAGAAATGTAGTCACGCGGCCGGCGGACGAGGTACGCAAATACCTATGGGGAAAAACGGCCGAAATCACCGGACTGAAACCCTTCTATTCTCCGATGTGGTCGCTGATTTTTTTCTAGTATCTTTGGGATCCCACAACCTCACTAATTTTTTTTTAGTTTTTTTAGACCCCTCCTCCCCCTGCCCCCACCACCCTTTTTTTATCAAGGGGTAACTGCTATTTTCCCCCTTTTTATTTTGATACATTTTTTTTCCTAGATACTTTATTGAAATTGAAGAACTTTTTTCATAAAATTGGAGTGGGTGTCGGATTGCTAATATTTTTTTTCTTTTTTTTAATTTTGGAAAAATTCGAGTTTTTCCAAAATTTCAACATATGATAATGGATTCCTATCTCAAAAAAATAAAAGAAAAATGAAATCTGTCTTTCGAAAAATCGATATTTCGATTATTTTCGAAAGTAAATCGATTTTTTGAGTATAAATTGATTTAATTATGAAAAATATATTTTTTAATCGATTTTCTATCGAAAATAATCGAAATATCGATTTTTCGCCAAATGGATTTCATTTTTTTTTTTTTTTCATAGGAAACTATTATCATATATTGGAATTTCGGAAAAACTAACATTTTTTCAAAATTAAAGAAAAAAAAATAATATTAACAACCCGACTGCCACTCCAATTTTATGAAAAAAGTTCATCAACTTCGTTAAAGTATCTAGAGAAAAAATGTCATTCAAATGAAAAGAGGGAGAATAGCAGTTACCTCTTGATTAAAAAAAAAGTGGCGGGGAAAGGGGGAGGAGGGGTCTAAAAAATCTAAAGAATATTATTGTATCGTTTGGATTCGACGACATCGCTAATTTTTTTGTTTCAGATTTTTTAGACCCCTTTTCTTTTTTTTTATCAAGAGGTAACTGCTATTCTCCCTCATTGGGACAATTTTTTCCCTCATACTTAATCGAAATTGAAGAACTTTTTTTATAAAGTTGGAGTGGCAGTCGGATTGCTAATATTTTATTTATTTTTTTCAATTTTTTTATCGAGAGGTCACTGCAATTTTCCCCCTTTTCATTTCCACGACAATTTTTGTCCTGCTACTTGATCGAAATTGAAGAACTTTTTTTTATAAAATTGGAGTGGCAGTAGGATTGCTAATATTTTATTTATTTATTTTTTCAATTTTTTTATCAAGAGGTAACTGCAATTTGCCCCCTTCTTTTTTCCACCACAATTTTTTCCCTCTTACTTAATCGAAATTGAAGAACTTTTTTTATAAAATTGGAGTGGCAGTCGGATTGCTAATATTTTATTTATTTTTTTTTAATTTCTTTATCAAGAGGTAACTGCAATTTTCCCCCTTTTTACTTCCACCACAATTTTTTCCCTTATACTTAATCGAAATTGAAGAACTTTTTTCATAAAATTGGAGTGGCAGTCGGGTTGCTAATATTATTTTTTTTTCTTTAATTTTGAAAAAATGTTAGTTTTTCCGAAATTCCAATATATGATAATAGTTTCCTATAAAAAAAAAAGAAAAATGAAATCCAGTTGGCGAAAAATCGATATTTCGATTATTTCCGATAGAAAATCGATTAAAAAATATATTTTTCATAATCAAATCAATTTATACTCAAAAAATCGATTTACTTTCGAAAATAATCGAAATATCGATTTTTCGCAAGACAGATTTCATTTTTCTTTTATTTATTTGAGATAGGAATCCATTATCATATGTTGAAATTTTGGAAAAACTCGAATTTTTCCAACATTAAAAAAAATAAAAAAAAATATTAGCAATCCGACACCCACTCCAATTTTATGAAAAAAGTTCTTCAATTTCAATAAAGTGTCTAGGAAAAAAAATGTATCAAAATAAAAAGGGGGAAAATAGCAGTTACCCCTTGATAAAAAAAAGGGTGGTGGGGGCAGGGGGAGGAGGGGTCTAAAAAAACTAAAAAAAAATTAGTGAGGTCGTGGGATCCCAAAGATACTAGAAAAAAATCAGCGACCACATCGGAGGATAGAAGGGTTTCAGTCCGGTTATTTCGGCCGTATTTTCCCCTATATATATACAACATTCCAACTTTTGACCGTTCCGAGCATTTTCGTCCCAAGCATTGCGCGTCCCGAATTTTGGCCCTTCCGAACGTTGCGTGTTCCGAGTTTCGGGCCCAACCCGAAAAATTTCAAAACGACATGGAATATGAATGGCTCAATGGATTTTGCCCAAATTGAATCTGAAACACCTTCTAATAATAATGCAACTTTGTGCCAATTTTTAGTCCGATATTTCTTAAAAACAACATTTCAAAATTTCTTAAAAAACAAGCACCCCATGGATTTTTCTCAAATTCAGTAACGAGCATCTCCCTGTAGTCGTTCAACATTATACATTATAATTTACACGTACTATAACTTTGCTGTTGAAACTTTTTGTCCATCTCAGTTCGTTTACGAGTTATAATTGGAAACGAAAAATCATCAAATTTTCAGGGGTGCATTTTAGCCTCTAGATGTGGGATTACGCAGATCAGAAAAAAATGCGTGTCGAATTTTTTGACCGACTCCACATTACTGCAAGGTTTTATCAAAATCAGACGGAGATATGCAGGAACGTTTTCCGTGTTAATTGGGCCGGGATTATTGTCATGAATGGACCGAGATCAACCACCGATCCAGCAGTTATCCCCCTTGCTCGTTGATATCCCAATCACGGCTCCCATTAGTATACCATGGATTGAGAGTCAGCCACCGTTCAAGGCCTAATATTCGGTGGATTACTGCCCCCCCCCCTCCGATAAGCTCATGTGCATGTACTACAGTGGAACAGCATGAATACCAAAGCACAATCCGTTCCCTCGTGAGCTAATTGCTCGTCATGTAATTTACGAAAAGGGGGAGTAGGGGATACGGGGGCCAGTTGTAACATTTTTCGCAAAAATCTGAACATTTTGCGAGACCCACTCGGTATATGCACTAGGTTCTTGTGGTATATTATTTATTGGTTATTAGACTATGATAGGATTTGAAAAATCTTTAATGACCCAAAACTGGAAAGTGATTAAAAATAAAAATTGTAAATGTGAAATAATCGGAAGAATAAAAGTCAAATATTGGGTGCAGTCATTAAGGTAGTATCCTACATTCTGTAAGAGTCAAAGCAAGCCTAAGATATATCATCGCCTGATTGAGGTACGTAGTACTTTGAGGTGGCAACGTCGCGTGTTATGATGTCGATCGGAGAGAGAGTGAGAGAGAAGATGGGAAATAAACGCGCAACGTTGCCATGTCTACTGGATCACGACCAACTCCTGATATAAACTATATTTTCCCAATGTTTATTTTATCATCACAGTCTCCTGATCCCTACTGTCAAGTGCCCAAAATATTCTCCGAATATTCAACTTGCAGCTTAAGTGTTTTAATTAAAATCTGACGAGGACTTTTTGTATTATATCAAATCGAGCGTGATTCTCCATGAGGCTCCATGTTAAACGTGTGAAAATAAAAGTGTTGATATACTTTTTCTCGCGCTCCGGAAACCCATGAAAATTTAACTGAACTTTTTTCTTATCAGTACCTATGAGTATGCCAAGTTTCATGAAAATCTGACGAGGAACACTCTTATGGAGGGTACTACCTTAAGTAATTCATGAAAATCTACAATTAGTTATGGCCTTTTCAGCGAAACGTTATTATGAACGGTGTCGACGTAGACGCGGCTGGCGATGAGGCACGTGCGCAGTTGTTTAACGAACGTTCCCGAACTTGAACCATGCATCTCACTTTCTTGCTTCGAGAGTAATCGCACAGTTACAACTTACCCCTGTTACTTCTGGCCCCGGTCTCCCCTACAACTCTGATACGCATATAACTATAAATACATCATGGAAAATCGTTTCTCATAAGCTCGAAAGCTCTACTTCAGTAATGAAAGTACGTTACAGCTTCTTCATGAGAATCATCTTCATGGAAAATGTTCTTAGGGCTTCGGATAAGACCGGATGAGATGGCGCACCTTTTAACTTCCTCAGTTATAGTTGTGCGATCGTCGATCCACTTACAGCGATATTGGGTCATGAATGCCGCGAGGTAAGTAACAACATTGTTTTTCTTCTGATATTACTCATATTCGTAAAAATTATTTTTTTTCCTGAGTTTGCAAATGCGTCAAGCCCCCAGTAGTTGCAATCTCGAAACATAAAGTAATTCCTACAATGGGGCTGCCGGACCCGATAGATTTTCAAACGCTCGTATCTTCGAGGCAAATCAACATTCGATGTCGTGTCTTTTTTACTAATCAAACGCCGAAGCCTGGGAAAAACGAATATGCAGACCAGAATTTCCCAAATCCGATAGCTTTTTAGATATTTTAAAAAGTATGGAAAAACTTATGCGCGAAATCACGTTTTTTTTTGTCAAAATTCCATATCTCCACTGAAAAACAGCATAACTAAACTTTCTCGGTGGTGATTCAGAAGGTCTTGAGTAGTACTTTGAGACTGCCATAACCGTTTTTCGATTCATTCCGAAAAACACGTTTTTGATGCAAAATGGAAATCAGCACATGACTACTTTATTGACTATTTTACGTAATGAATTTTTTTAAGTTTAACGTGCATCTGCACTAGAAAAAAAGTATCCAGAAACGTTTCCTCATGAAAATTTTGTGTAATAATAATGAACGAAGCATTTTCAACGATAAACAAACGAATAAATAAATAATGATATATAACGCTGTTCAGCCAGCGTTTGGACAGGAAGATAAAAATGTACTGACATTCTTCAATACGTTTTTATCATCCTGTCCAAACGCTGGCTAAACAACGCTATATAGACCAAAAAATCACATGAACAATGTCGTAGGAAATTAAATATCTTACAAAAAAGTCCGTGACAGCATATATCTGACATTGATAGTTTACTCGTGGGAAAGCTCGAAAGTCGGGCAATGTACACTTTACATATATTGACGTATTCCGAATCTTGATCGTTCCGAGCATTGGTCGTTCCAAACGTTGCGCGTTCACGATTTTAGCCTTTCCGAACATCTTTCGTTCCGAATATCAGGCCCAGCCCAGAGATAAAGCCATGCTCCAGAATGCGAGTGAACGGGCAAAATATGTAGCGCATCCATTTAACCCTCTAATGCCTCTGACCGCCTCTAGGCGGGGTACACCTTACGAGTGATTACACGTGTCGGTAACATTTTTCATCGGAACTGTTCAGTCCTGCTCATAGTCGAAGGATCAGTTTTACTTTTAGCGTTTGTCGCGTTGTCCTAGTGCGTTTCGTTTTCGAGCAACTTTAATTGAAAGACAAAATTGACAGCGTAAACACGAAAATAAATATTTTTCTCCAAACACGACTTACGCATGTAAATAGTAATTTTGACAAAAAAAATAGTAATTTTGGTCGTATCGATTTTAAAAAAATACATAGGTGAGTAGATAGAAGTGTATTCTATCGAATGGCGAACGAGGTGTCAGACTTTTAATGATTCTTCTATAAAATATTTGAGCGAATATTGAAAGCGAATTTCGCCTGCGATATGCCTATTTTTACTTGTAAAAGCTTAAGGTTCACCAAATTGGAAAACGGACTTCAGATTCGTTCTTTGTGTGTGTCTATATTAGTCTATACTGATTTATTGACGCAAATGAGAAAATAAGGAGAGGGTTAAAAATTGTCATGCATGGCAAAAGATAGTCAGATGAAATAAACCTCGCGGTTTTATCGTGGACAGCGATGAATTCACGTATAATAGACGACCAAGAGAAATTAGAAACAACCAGTAAGAAACGCAACAAACAAAGTAGAACCTGTAAAAAACAGCAACGAGAGATTACCTATGTGCGGCAAAAAAAGCCACCAGTACAACGAAGGGAAGCGAATCCTCGTGGAAAGTTCGAGTCCTGTAGAAGCAATGTAGAAATTATTTCGAAGATTGAAATTCTCAAAAACGTACAACGCTGCTCCATATCCAGCCCCGCTTAGGACATGTACTATTTTTGATAACCAGCGCATTAATTGTCCCAGTAAGGTGATAAGAGATCGTAAAAAATCAGACTGCGTTTCACTCAAATTTCATGTATCTGCAAAAATGCTTAGCATGCTAATTTGTTTAATTCGAGTGACAAATAAACGAATAAAGATTGTTTGTGCGTTAAAGTTCTAATTTTAATTCATCAAAATCTAAAAAGCTGGTTTCATTCAAATATTATAACAAGGTATCATCTCTCCTGCAAAATTTGTATTACCTCAACTTTACAACTTTTTACAAAACCGAAGTTAACTGAAGTTATACATGTAAAGGGTTCACGGCACACAGCACAATTCAATTTTCGGAAAAATCTATCAAGTTCCTTTGTTTTTACAGCATTTTTTAAAAATTCAAAAGTTGATTTTCGGTCTCTAGCTCCCACAAATTTAGAGATATCGAGCTCAACTTCAGTATAATGTTGTACGAGTACAGGAAGATGCTGGATACCGAATTTGGAAAAAATCCACGCATTGCCTTTGTTTTAAAGCATTTTTCAATGTCAAAAAAACGGTATTCACACTCTAACTGGCGCAATTTCTGCGATATCGGACTTAAATTTGGTACGAAGTTACGCTATTATCCAAAGAGATACCCTATTGTATTTGGGTAAAACCCATGAAGATATTCATATTTTACGGCGTTTTGAAATTTTCCCAAAAATCAATGTAAGTGCTCTAGCTTCCATAATTTTCCAGATGTCCGGCTGAAATTTAGTACGAAGTTGCACTATCATCGAAAGAGGTTTCACATTGAATTTGGACGAAATCTAACAAGACGTTCAGATTTTATGCGAATTAGAATTTTTCAAACTTCACATGAATTGCCCCATGTACATTGATTTCGACTTACATCACACTCACAAGGAGCCCTCAACGTCACAAAAGTAAACAAGGGTGCAGAGTAGAACCTTGCACATTGCTTTCACATAATTTTGTACCGTTTCTAAATTATTGAGATGTAATTTAGAACCTTGCTCATGGCTTCCTTATCATTTTGCACATTTGCCAAAGCTTCCTCTACGAGGAAGCCAAAATTGATCAACACATGGTTCCTCATAGAGGAATCCTTGGCAAATGTGTAAAATGATAAGGAAGCCATGAGAAAGCTTCTACTTTACATCTCAATAATTTAAAAACGGTACAGAATTATGAGAAAGTAATTTGCAAGGTTTTTTAATTTCATTTAATTTAATTATACCGTGACGATTTTATAAACCAATGTGTGCCATCTAACCCGGACTTACTTTAGGTTAAGTATTTCCAAGATATCCGTGTCGAGTTGTCGACAGTTTATCGGTTCGAAATTATTTGTATTGCACGCTGGATGCTGCTTGAAATGACATCCAAGGACACGGTAATGGCCGAGACCACAGTAAGAAAATCGTTTCCGAATCTTTCCTGAAGTTTTTTTTACTCTGAACTCTTTCAATGCAGTTTAATATTTAAAAAAAAGAGTGCAAAGTAGAACCTTGCACATTGTTTCCTCATAGTTTTGTACCGTTTTCAAATTATTGAGATGTAAAGTAGAACCTTGCTCATGGCTTCATCATCTTCTTACACATTTGCCAAAGCTTCTTCTATGAGGAACCATGTGTCGATCAATTTTGGCTTCCTCATAGAGGAAGCTTTGGCAAATGTGTAAGAAGATGATGAAGCCATGAGCAAGGTTCTACTTTACATCTTAATAATTTAAATAAAGAAGCCATGAGCAAGGTTCTACTTTACATCTCAATAATTTGAAAACGGTACAAAACTATGAGGAAGCAATGCGCAAGGTTCTACTTTGCACCCTTGTTTACTCTTGTGACGTTGAGGGCTCCTCGTCAGTGTGATGTGATGATGTAAGTCGAAATCAATATACATGGGGCAATTGATGTGAAATTTGAAAAATTATAATTCTTATAAAATCTGAACTCCTTGTTAGATTTTGTCCAAATTCAATAGGAAATCCCTTTGGATGATAGTGCAACTTCGTACTAAATTTCAGCCGGATATCTAGAAAATTATGGAAGCTAGAGCACTTACATTGAATTTTGGAAAAATTTCAAAATGCCAAAAAATCTGAACGTCTCGTTGGATTTTGTCCAAATTTGATACGAAACCTCTTTCGATGGTAGTGCAACTTCGTACAAAATTCTAGCCAGATATCTTAAAAATTATGGAAGCTAGAGCAGTTACATTGATTTTTGGAAAAATTTCAAAACGCCATAAAATATGAATGGCTTGATGGATTTCGCCCAAATACAATCGGGTTTCTCTCTGGATAATTGGGCAACTTCGTACCAAATTCAAGTCCGATATCTCAAAAATTGCTCCAGTTAGAGTGTAAAGATCGTTTTTTTAACATTTAAAAATGCTTAAAAAGTAAAGAAATGCGTGGATTTTTTCAAAATTCGGTATCGAGCATCTCCCTGTACTCGTACAACATTATACTGAATTTGAGCTCGATATCTCTAAAATTGTGGGAGCTAGAGACCAAAAATGATTTTTTGAATTTTGAAAAAATGCTGTAAAAACAAAATAACTTAGATAGATTAGATAGATTTTTCTAAAAATTGAATTGGGGTATGCGCCGTGAACCCTTTATATGTGTGACAAATTTCAGCTTGATATCTCGAGCCGTTCTCAAGTTGTGAGCGGTCAACCATTACTACACACACACACACACACACACACACACACACACACACACACACACACACACACACACACACACACACACACACACACACACACACACACACACACACACACACACACACACACACACACACACACACACACACACACACACACACACACACACACACACACACACACACACACACACACACACACACACACACACACACACACACACACACACACACACACACACACACACACACACACACACATACATACATCCGGACATTTTTTCTAAATGTGTTTTTTAGGTGTTTTGAGACATACTGAACACGTTTTCATGAACATCTCGAAAAAAAAAAATTTCACGAAAACAAGGCTTCCTCTATGAGGAAGCAAAAATTGTTTAAAACAAACCCGCAATACAGAGGACTACTTTCACAACACTGAATGCACTTACACATCCAAAACAGTCACGTTCGGTTGCTTCGATGAGCGTCGAGATCATTGAAAGAACAAACCGTTCCAATTTCTCACTCAGGCCCAGTTTTGGAAAAAAAAACATACGTTACAATCAATCGTAGTTATCACGTTCGAGAATATTGAGCGTGAGAAATGATAGCCAAGTCTGTGTTGCCATTATCATTGCATTAACCGATCAAACACTCGCGAACGTCACTGACCAGTGCCCGGCACGAGGTGAAGACGCTTACACTCATGTCCTAGCATAAAACACTAACTAACACGAATATCGATTGATCAAAGCCAGATGGAATCAAAGCAAGATAAAAGCCACATGAAATTCCCTTAATTCTCCATCGTTTTTCAAATTTTCACTTCACATTTTAACTTGTTTCACCTCGTGTCCTGAAATTGAAAGTTTATGTGAGATTGAAATGATTTTTTTAACCCTCGTTTCAACTTCAATGTGATGTTGACATTTTTATTTTTCACCTCTGTTCCACATCTCTGAGTGAAGATGACATTTTTTTCTTTCGTTGTTTCACCTTCGTCTCGCCTTCCGAGTGACGGTAAATATTTTTTACTTCGTCCGTTAATTTCACCTTCGTTTCACCTTCGACACTTCAAGAATGTACAAATAACTGCAAATTTTTTATGACGAAATGAAGTTGAAACGCACAGCATCGAATAGCTTCTGACTTCGTCCTGAATTTCAAACTCCTTCACCCCGAAAGTGACGTTGAAGCAAAATTGGAAAATTTGATATCGTGTTTATGATATACGACAAAAAGTTACGCAAGAAAAGTGCACCGTCGCGAAATCAAACAGACACACTCATGGCGCCTCTAACTCAAATGCACTCTGTAGTTGGAAACAATTCCGATTGGTGCTCACGCGGTGACTCACTTAAGGCAATGTGATTGTTATTGTTTGTTTGTTTTTTTTCTTTCAAAATTACGACTCGCTGATTAACTTGATTGGCCTGAAAACCCAAAGCGTCATCACCGCCACAATATTCACCAGGGATATCTGGATTATCGAAAACTATTCAGTTTTGCAGTATCCGCTTGTAGTCTATTTGGCCAAAAGAACTCATATTCTGTGAGTGTGTGCAATGCAATTCCTCTCGATCTACGAGTGATCCGGGATCGTCCATTGCAATTTATATTTCGGGTCTTCGATGACTGTGACTGCTTTATACTGCCAATTGAATTAAAACGATCTGTAACGATCCGAGATATTCCGCTTCGAAGCCGGGGGGGGGGGGGCGGTCACGGATATGGCTGTTCGAGCGGCGCTGGTATTTATAGGGCTTCGGAAAGCGAATATAAGTGCGTTCGTCTCATGATTTTGATAACCATAGTCCATAGCTCGGACCTCGTTTCGTTTTTCATCGTGTCCCCCCTCCTTCCCGCCTTGCTGGCTTCGCGTTAAATCCTCGCGAAAAATCGGACTTTCGGTATTGTTGATGTTATCGTGCGTAAATTAATTGTTCCGTGGTTTGTGAGGTTGGGAAGGCAATTTGTGTGTGTCGTTCGTATTGCGAATGGCGATGGGTTCCGACTGTCGCGAAAGACGCGCGTGTACTGGCCGCGGATGAACCAACACCGTTTCTACGTGTGCGTCGGAAATTCAATGCTCGGGGGGGGGGGGGGGGGGTTGTACGACGGGGGTTGGCAACCTCCCAGAAGCGCGCGCAGTTCACCCTCCGTTGCCATTCTCACACGAGGAGAATCACCGGGCACAGAGGCAAAATTATATTCCCTGGCTCGCGGTCGATCCGGGTTCGATTGCTTCCGGGAACAAACGGAAAAGCTTTTTGGGCGTTTTTTGTTTTTGCTTCTTCATAGAGGAAGCTTTGTTTTCGTGAAATTTCTTTTTTTCGAGATGTTCATGAAAACGTGTTCCGTATGTCTCAAAACATCTAAAAAACACATTTAGAAAAAATGTCCGGATGTATGTATGTGTGTGTGTGTGTGTGTGTGTGTAGTATTGGTTGAACGCTCACAACTTGAGAACGGCTCGAGATATCAAGCTGAAATTTGTCACACATGTAAAGGGTTCACGGCGCATAGCACAATTCAATTTTTGGAAAAATCTATCAAGTTCTTTCGTTTTTACAGCATTTTTTAAAAATTCAAAAATTTATTTTCGGTCTCTAGCTCCAACGATTTTCGAGATATCGAGCTCAAATTCAGTATAATATTGTACGAGTACAGGGAGATGCTCGATACCGAATTTGGAAAAAAATCCACGCATTGCTTTTGTTTCAAAGCATTTTTAAATGTTAAAAAAAGGGTCTTTACACTCTAACTGACGCAATTTCTGAGATATCGGACTTCAATTTGGTACGAAGTTGCACTATCATCGAAAGAGGTTTCGTATTAAATTTGGACAAAATCTAACAAGGAGTTCAAATTTGATGCGAATTAGAAGTTTTCAAATTTCACATGAATTGCCCCATGTACATTGATTTCCACTTACAGCACACTCACAAGGAGCCCTCAACGTCACAAAAGTAAACAAAGGTGCAAAGTAGAACCTTGCCCATTGCTTCCACATCATTTTGTACCATTTTTTAAATTATTGAGATGTAAAGTAGAACCTTGCTCATGGCTTCCTTATCATTTTACACATTTGCCAAAGCTAATCTAATCGTCTAGCTAATCGTCTATGAGGAAGCCAAAATTGATCGACACTTGGTTCCTCATAGAAGAATCTTTGGCAAATGTGTGAAATCATAAGGAAGCCATAAGCAAGGTTATACTTTTTTTGTTGCTTTCTGCGCTTCATCTGGTTGCTGGAAGCCATCGTTAGGAAATGGTCAGGTTCCCGTTTAATTTGCGATAATTCGATGATATATATTTCGGTCGATGGGCGAAGGTCAAAGGCCTACTACGGAGTACTCGGAGTAGCGACCAGTGCGTCAACCGCAAGCCACATTTGCCGTATGTCTATCGATTCCCTTGTTGCAGCTCAACCGCGGGTCGTCGATAAATTCTGGACGCGGCCGATACATTTTAAGCGGGTATATCCAGCGTGACGGTTCTGAAATTCAATATTTTTTTTATGGCTCTAGGAATGAAGATATTTTGACGATTACTTTTTTAAAGGGGGCACCATCTGTGTGGATTTCCGGAAAAATAGGTGGATTTTGGAAAATTATCATCTCAAAAACTATTGGACCGATTGGATTCAAGTCGGTTTTGTTTGAAAGTACATACATTGAGGTATGTCGTCGAATTTTTGTTTGGGTGTATAGTTAATGGGAGCGCTGTTATTCTGGCCGGTGTAAAATAACTTTGTTGCCGGCGGGTTTGCGGTTTCCAATTTTTCCGGCGGTCCGTTGGTCGAAAACTAAAATTTCAGGAAGATTCTTAAAGTGTAACGTCTTGATCTGTTCGGCACGTAGGATTTGTTTTTTCACAAAATGGCGCTTGATTGAAATTGAAATTCACTTTTAAATCTCAATTTACGACCTTTGTTGATTGATAAAAAAATAAATGAATTAGTTAACAAAAAGAATCTCCAAATTTTAAAGGAATCGGTCAATCCCTTATCAAAAAAGAAAGTGGGAACCGACTTTGAAAAAGTTATTTCACGCCGGCCAGAATAACAGCGCTCCCATTCACTATACATTCGAATAAAAATTCGTCACCATACCTCGATGTCTATACTTTCGAATAAAACCAACGTGAATTCAATCGGACGAATAGTTTTTGAGATAATAATTCCCGAAATTCATTTATTTTTTCAGCAATCTACACAGATAGACCCCCTTAACCGATCGGTGCATTTATTCAACAAGCTTCCATATAATTTTTCAGTGAAAATGTCAAAAAATGGCTGAGTTATCGTGCTTCTCCCGGTGTCCCTTTTTTTGCGGTAGGCAGGATATTTTTCAAAAAAACTATTTACGATCAAAACGGGGGATTGATTATCGTTTTAGAAGAGTCAAACTGGAGCTTGAGAGAAAGATTTTTTTTGGGAATAAGGCAGGTATTTGAACATTTTTAGAAGGTTTCCGCCCGATTTTCCATTAATTTTTTATAAATAAAGCGAAAAGAATTTTTTCTTGCGGAACAGCTCGTAATGCGCTCTAGAAAATACTCGTTTACAAAAGCCCTCCAAATTTGAAGCAGGGATGGGCATCCATTCAATGAAAATGTATCTAAAATACTTTTTGAAACAAATATGATTAATTATCACGTATAAATCAATATTTTTACGGTCCTGTAATAATTACGACCAATTAACGTAAATTATTATTTCACAATGAATATAGGTAAATATTTTATAAATCCGGTTGAATTAATTATCATTTAGTTCGAAAAGTATTTAAAATACATTTTCATTGGGTGAATGCCCATCCCTGATTTAAAGAAAATCGGTCAAGTTCATCTTGAGAAGTCTTGACTGCCGATTTCAAAATATAGTTATGCGTGATAAACGCGGTCAAAGTTTCGACAAAGTTTTCGCTGCTGAGGGCATTCGAAAACACGTTCAAGTGAATAAAGTGAGTTTATAGGAGTGTAAACTACAATTTTGAACCGATTTCGAGTTTTTTTTTAATGAAAGCTTATAATATTTCTCACATGAGTAATATATCACAGGTTACATGAAAAAGAAGGTGAATTTCGTTTATTTATAGACAAAATTAATTTTCGAAATTTCTTTATGTGATTTTCAGGAAATACTTTTCAGAAATTGTTTTTTTTTCAAAAATGCAAAAAAAAAATCTATTTTTCGCTAGATATAACCCCTTAACGCGATGCCCGTGTGTTCCGTCTCTTATTTGGATGAATTATCGTTTCTCAAAAGTAAATTTTATCGCAGAGTTTTTTTGTTTGTTAAACCCGCTACATAATTTCGGCCAATGAGCTAACAAATATAAGACATAATAATATGCGTTTGTATATTTCTCAATGTAAAACTCAGATCTCTTGGATCCGGTCGCATGTAACTGAGAGGCGGTCGAGAGTCATATATTTACCGTAGCAGAACATCGGCTGCTGCAACTCGAAATCGATCAACCCTGTTTGAGAAACAACAGATCTTTTAGCTCTCGAAGCTGACGTACTAACGACCCCCATCGCCTTAAGGGATCATCGTAGTGTGACATCTTTTGATAATCGATTTTTTTCTTTTCATTATCCGATAGTATACACTGTAATAAACATTCTTACCAATTTTAAAATCGAAATTTAAATTATTTCGATCGCGACAGCATTTCTCAGCAAAAAGGATTATAGCGTAACCTGGCGCGTCCGTCCGCCGTTAAACCGTTTTCGCTTTCGATATTCAGTATGGATACGCCTAAAAAATGTGTAACGATGCATAGAAAAGACTCGAGGAGTAGACCGACACGACAGGAAGCAAAAAGGTCCGTAGTGTTCCTTGTACGGACCTGGCATCGCCGATTGATCGTAAGTAGACGATTAATATGAAAATTCCTCACTCCAAACTTCAATCGCGTTTTGCTCGGAATGGTGTTTTCAAAAACGGTTATTTTGTTTCGGTCCAAACGCTGGATCAACAACGCTATATAGACCAAAATTTCACATAAACAATGTTGTAGAGAATTAAATTTCCTATAAAAAAGTCAGCGACGGCATATATCTAACTTTGATAGTTTACGCGTGAGAAAGCTCGAAAGTCAGGAAATGTTGAAAACCGCGCCGACTGCTAGGCGTTCGACATATAATACGTTCGCTACAATCTCATTCGGGATTTTTACCGTTCGGGACATTTCCATTCGAAGCATTGCGCGTTCGGGATTTTGCCCTTTCTAAACATTGCTCGTTCTGGATTTCGACCCCAACCCGTTATTTGTTTTATAAAGTATTTAAAATACATTTCCATTGAATGGATGCCCATCCCTGGAAGCCATGAGCAAGGTTCTACTTTACATCTCAATAATTTAAAAACGGTACAAAATTATGACGAAGCAATGTGCAAGGTTCTACGTTGACCCCTTGTTTACTTTCGTGACGTTGAGGGCTTCTTGTGAGTGTGATGTAAGTCGAAATCAATGTACATGGGGCAATTCATGTGAAATTTTAAAAATTTTGATTCGCATAAAATCTGAACTCCTTGTTAGATTTTGTCCAAATTCAATATGAAACCTCTTTCGATGATAGTGTAACTTCGTACTAAATTTCAGCCAGATATCTCAAAAATTATAGAAGCTAGAGCACTTACATTGATTTTTAGAAAATTTTGGAAACGCCATAAAATATGAATAGCTTGATGGATTTCGCCCAAATTCAATATGGTATTCCTTTAAATAATAGCGCAACTTCGTACCAAATTTAAGTCCGATATCTCGGAAATTGCGCCAGTTAGAGTGTAAACACCGTTTTTTTCACATTAAACAATGCTTTAAAACGAAAGCAATGCGTGGATTTTTTCCGAATTCGGTATCGAGCATCTCCCTGTACTCGTACAACATTATCCTGAATTTGAGCTCGATATCTCCAAGATTGTGGGAGCTAGAGACCGAAAATAAATATTTGAATTTTTAAAAAATGCTGTAAAAACGAAAGAACTTGACAGATTTTTCCAAAAATTGAATTGTGCGATGCGCCGTGAACCCTTTACATGTGTGACAAATTTCAGCTTGATATCTCGAGCCGTTCTCAAGTTGTGAGCGTTTAACCAATACTACACACACACACACACACACGCACATACGGGCACATGTCTAAAAAACCTTGTCAAAATGCCTTGCGACAAAAAAAACCCCGTCCAAAAAAACCTCGTTTCAAAAAAACGCCACCCGAAAAAAACCCGCTCCAAAAAAACTCCACCCAAAAAAACCCCGATCCAAAAGAACTTCGCCTAAAAAAACCGCGTTCCGAAAAAACCCGGACAAAAACATTTTTATCTTCAACAATTTCTTGGCAAAATAACTCATCAACATTAACGCCGACAATCTGCAAATTTCAATGTGAAGGATAATACAAACACATAAATCAAGTGTATGTGAGAAATTTAATAACATTGCACAGTAAAAAAACTCGATCTACAAGAACGACAATATAAGTATTCGAAAACCACCGGGCTTTGTCGATGACCTATGCGCTCTGCCATGACACTTGTCACTAACATAGCTTACACAACGCCAAAAAACCTCAACAGAACACTGTGAGGATTTGGAATATAAAAAACCTCGTGAAGATAACAAACGGTTTATTCTTCTGACTCAACACGAATTTGAGACCCATCATTTATCATCAGTATTCTACTACTAGCTCCCGTGAACTAATAAGTTGACCTAATCGAAAATAAACGCGGAACCCAGTCACTACAAGACCGATTATCCGTACTAGACTGAGCCCGAGCCCAATCAAAACAAATAATGACAGTTTAATATTATTATTCCGAAAGATACAGACACATACAAAAGTTTTCCAAACTACTTTCTTTAGGCAGAATTGTTTATGGAGAAAACGTTTTATGCATGCGTTGTTATAGTACAGGTTGTCTATGAAAAGAGTCTACTTTGTCAGGAGTTATTTTTTACGGAGTTTTTTTGACCAGGAGTTATTTTTTACCAAGTTTTTTTGACCACAAGTTATTTTTTACCAAGTTTTTTTGACCAAGATATTTTGACGGGGTTTTTTTGTCGCAAGGCGTTTAGACGTGCTCCCGCACACACATACATACATCCGGACATTTTTTCTGAATGTGTTTTTTGGATGTTTTAAGACATACTAAACACGTTTTCATGAACATCGCGAAAAACAAAAATTTCACGAAAACAAAGTTTTCCCTATGAGGAAGCAAAAATGGAAACAATGTTAAAAATAAATAAATCGATTTGAAAAAATTATTTTGTATTGTTCAATAGTGCTGTAATTTGTAAAAAAAATCAGACCGATTAGTTTATCCTAACCATAAAAAAAAATCGCGAAAATCTGCTATTTTTCGGGGGGTCACACTAGGTTGATCCCTTAATTTCGTCAGATGCCCGACGAATGAGTTTACATAATACAGTGATTCCGTAGATACAATAATAACAATGTACTGTGGCTTCTCTTTTTTCACCTCTTGAAATAACTATTTTCTTTATATTAACCATAACCGCATTCTTCACATAATTCTCTAGCGTACCGTTCAGGTGGCTGAGTCACCTGAATATTGGATTTTTTTTTTGTCGCATGATCAATCTAAATTATGAGATGGACGACGTGACCAACATATCCTTATCCATCAAAAACACCTATCCCAACCAACTAATGGGACGGCTCCCCAGAGTCCAACAAAGTTGGATACCGCAACCAATTCAAGGGTGGACCGACCAATTCTTTTTTTCAGTGATAAAAATCTATCTTATCCTCATGGAAAACAGATACTTAGCTAACTTTCTCAATTTTTACCAGAGCCATATGAAGCATCTGAATGCCGTGAGATTCGTTACGAAATGTTTTACTTGTTATAGCTTTTGCACCATGCGACTCGATGAATTTTTGAATTCTGACGTCTCATTTCCTTCGTAACGGAATTTATTTCTGTAATAGTGCAAAATTTTACCGAATTTGAGCACGATATCTTAAAATTGTGCGAGCTAGAGAGCGCAAATCGATTTTCGAAGAATTTCGAAATCACGCGAAAACAAAAGAACTGCATGGATTTTTCTAAAAATTAAATCAAGCAACGCCGCCTGGAACCCGTCACATGTGTGATAAGTTTCAGCTTGCTATCTCAAGTCGTTGTGGTATCCTACATAGTGTAAGAGTCAAAGCAAGCCTAAGATATACCATCTCCTGATTGAGGTACGTAGTACTTTGATGTGACAACGTCGTGTGTTACGATGGCGATTAGTGAGAGAGAGAGAAGATGGGAAACAAACGCGCAACGTTGCAATGTCTACTGGATCACGACCAACTCCTCATATAAACTGTATTTTCCCAATGTTTATTCGCTTATTATTATCATCACAGTCTCCTGATCTCTACCTTCAAGTGCCCAAAATGTTCTCTGACTATTCAACTTACAGTTTAAGTGTTTTCATTAAAATCTGGCGAGGACTTTTTGTATTATATCAAATTGAGCGTGATTCTCCATAAGGTTCCATGTTAAACGTATGAAAATAAAAGTATTGATATATTCACTCTGGCGCTCCGGAAAGCCATGAAAATTAAACTGAACCGTTTTTCTCATCAATACCCATAAGTTTGCCAAGTTTCATGAAAATCTGACGGGAAACTCTCTTATGGAGGGTACTCCATCACTACCTTGAGTAGCGAACACACACACACATACATCCGGATATTTTTTCCAAATGTGATTTGTAGAAGTTTAGCGACATTCTTCACACGTTTTCATGGAAATCTAGGAAAAAAAAATACCAGAACAAAGCTTTCTCTATGAGGAAAATAAATTTATCGAAATTTCGTGATTCACTCCGGGCATATAATTACCATGGAATATTAAGGAAAATCTGGCGATCTGCGTATGAAGATTACTCATTTCTCGACCAGAATTATCATCCAAGCACCTCCTATGGATCACCGAACCATCAACATTTATGCTCAGTAACAACAAGTCAGCGTCATTTTATTCTTCATTTACTCGCCTGAATGAATGGCTGATTATGTAATGAATATTATGTGTGTGTTTTCGTGTGTGTGTGTGATTGTATCAGGACGGGTTGCATGACCTTGAAATATTCTGATTTAGACCAAAATTATAATAATTATGTATATACGGTGTGGCTGCTGGCTCATCGAACATATGACACTTTGTATATTCCAATCAGAATTTTTTCAAATTTTGGGTTCTTCACTCTTTCTGGCTGCCATTTCTCAAAATGCACCGAGGCATAGTGTGATTCCAAAAAATATGTACCTTGTTTCCATTTTTTTACGAATTGTGTTTTTTGTGGGACATATATTATTCTGATGATTTATCGTACTACTTTAAGGTACCCTCGATAAGAGAGTTTCTCGTCAGATTTTCATGAAACCCGGCATACTTATAGGTATTGATAAGAAAAAGGTTCAGTTAAATTTCTATGGCTTTTCGGAGCGCGAGAAAAAAATATATCAACACGTTTATTTTCACACGTTCAACATGGAGCCTTATGGAGAATCACGCTCAATTTGATATAATACAAGAAGTCCTCGTCAGATTTTAATGAAAACACTTAAGCTGCAAGTTGAATATTCGGAGAACATTTTGGGCACTTGACAGTAGAGATCAGGAGACTGTGATGATAATAATAAGCAAACAAACATTGGGAAAATACAGTTTATATGAGGAGTTGGTCGTGATCCAGTAAACATGGCAACGTTGTGCGTTTGTTTCCCATCTTCTCTCTCTCTTACTAATCGCCATCATAACACACGACGTTGTCACATCAAAATACTACGTACCTCAATCAGGAGATGGTATATCCTGGGCTTGCTTTGACTCTTACAGTTTGTGGGATACTACCTTGATCATAAATAAAATGAGCGAAATTATCTTACAACATACGAATGCAACTCGACGATATAGTGAATAACGTCACTTTGGCTATCAGTCACTTCCTCTCCGCTAAAGTAATATTCTTTTTTATTCTATAAAATAAAATAATTTATCTTCGTTCATTAAAACGAAGATTCAGTTCTATGAAGTTTTAACGCATTAACAATACTGTCCATGTGCATGTACACAACAAGAAACATCAATAAATAAATTTATTTGTATTTTTCAACACACCAGTACAACACAAAATACAGCTGTTTGTTCTACACAACATTTCCGCTTAATAAAAAAACTTACATCGAAACACAATAATTCCCATTGTCCGATACATATTAACCCTGGAATTGTTAACTAGGGTAGTGGGAATGTTGTGGGAATCGCAACCAAATTGACCAAAACAACGTTTCCGATTGCCGCAAAAATCCTTTCGAGAGGCGTTGATAACATCATAAAAATTCCAAGTGTGTGTAAAATCCTTTGAACTGTTGCAAGAAAAAAATAAAAACAATAAAAAATCGATACATTTTTCCTGTCCAAACGCTGGCTAAACAACGCCATATGGACCAAAAGTTCACATGAACAATGTTGTAGAGAATTTAATTTCCTACAAATAAGTCCACGACAGCATACATCTAACATCGATAGTTTACACGTGGGAAAGATCAAAAGTCGGGCAATGTGAGAAACGGCGTAAATCGTAGGCGTCCAGAATTCTGTACGTTCGAAACATTGCGCGTCCGGAATTTTAACTCTTCTGAACTTTGCTAGTTCTCAATTTCCAGCCTCACCTGTCGGTGACCTCAACTGAAATTCAAAGTGCGCGCCTAAATAAGGTTCATTTCCGGTCCGGAACCCTAACCATAATGCACTTTGAGTATCCGACTGTCGAACTGTGTAAGTCAGCGAGTGCATTAGTATCTTGAGTGTTTTGTGTAGAATCGCTAAAAATCCTTGGGGCATCGAACTAGCCCAGTTACCTATTAACGTTCGAAAAATTATCTTGCTAAGTGAATTTCAGTTTCATTTTTGTTGAAACGATTTCGTTGGACGTTTGTAGCGTGGATTTAAAAGTTCGAAGTGTAAAAAATGGTCTCTAATAGATATAAGAAAAAATTAGAACCATTAAATATATTGTTACGTCTCCGTAACGTCACTACTGCAACGCCTGTAGGACTGCAACCTTCAAAGCACAGGCGCAGGAGTATACCTTTTCAAGGGGCCTGAATAGATGTAAGGGAGTTCTTGGCTCTTCAACTCCAAAAATATTTATGCGACTTTCCCCATCTTTTCCGAATAACTAACAAGTGGGAAACGAGAAATTTCAGCCAATGAGATGCAAATAAACTGGGTTGGACTCGAGACTCGGAATGAGCAACGTTCGGAAGGGCCAAAATTCGGAATATTATATATAGGTATAGAGTTGACGGTCGGTAGAGACGGTCAAAAGTTGGAATATTATATATAGGTATAGAGTTGCGTACCTCGTCCGCTGGCCGCGTGACTACATTGCTCGACTTTCGAGCTTTCCTACGCGTAAACTATCAATGTTAGGTGTATGCTGTCACGGACTCTTTTGTAGGAAATTTAATTCTCTTCAACATTATTCATGTACACAAGAGACGCAGTGACCCGGTTGGTTTCGTGCCCGGTTCCCGACCCAAGGGTCCCGGGTTCGAATCCCGGCGTCGACACCAATGGAAAAATTTTTTCTATGTGTTTTTTTCTGTGTTCTCCCGGTGGTTCGGAATCCACCATTGAATAAATTGCAGGTCCATGATGCATATTGAACATGTCAATATGATCATTAAGCGAGTTTTCGGGTTCGATTCCCGATGCCGAATAGCGTGGCTGACGATGAGCGGCTGGGCAACGACGAAGCTCCAGATACAGGACGTACGACCTACGCACAGCTACAGTCGTAGCTGTGCGCCCGGCGTTGTTTACAGTCAGCTATCGCTTGGACTAGCTCCGGTATCGAGGAAGAGAACTCGGAAACAACGGATAAGTGAGGCGCCCGTAACTCTTCGGAGATCGGTGTAACAAATACAATACATTATTCATGTACACTTTTGGTCTATATAGCGTTGTTCAGCCAGCGTTTGGACAGGAAGATAAAAGAATTGAAGAAAATCGATACATTTTTACCTTCCCGTCCAAACGATGGCTGAACAATGCTATATAGACCAAAAGTTTACATGAACAATGTTGTAGAGAATTAAATTTCCTACAAAAGAGTCCGCGGCGGAAAGCTCGAAAGTCGGGCAATGTAGCCTCGCGGCCGGCGGACGAGGTACGCAACTATACCTATATATAATATTCCAACCTTTTACCGTTCTCACTCACTCTTTCCTACCCTTACGACTCAGAACTTGGGTACAGAAGCACGAATTTTTTGGAAAATCACCACTCAACGAACATCACCACTGACGACAAGTATTCTTTATTAAAGGGTTGGGTCACTCTAGAGGACGAAAAAACAGGCTTTTTGGGGATTTTTCACAGAAAAACTGCCAAATAAATCGAGATTACAAAAAAAGGTGTTCATCATACGTATCAGTGACTGTATAGAATGATTTTTTTTTCAAGCGATTAATTTTAGAATGGCGGTTGTGCAGCGTTCTTGCGATGACATCTCCGTTCTTCCAGGGCCCACGGCCGGACGGACTGCTTCTGTAATTTTTAAATTAAGATGAACCAATGATTTTTTTCGATTATATACATAGCAAAAAATTCGACTAAAAGTCATCAGAAAGTTGTTAATAACAAATGAACTATGAACAATTTAAGAAAAAAAATCCTACGTACTTCCATAAAAGAAGATTTACAACTATATATTCGAAGCTTCAAGTGAAACGGTTGAAAATCGTCTGAGTTACGTTACCGGCCAACTTGAAAAATGCAGATTTGAGATATATAAACGCGTTAAAGCTCACAAGAGGAGCTCTCCGCGGACCAGGCGGCCGTGTACTAAAATTCGAAAACTGAGCACTTGCAAAATTTTCCCGGCCACAATCTTTTCGGACATTATTTTTGAGCTCCTACGGGACCATTTGAAGAAAACAAATTTTCGACAATTTTAGAGTGGTCTTACCCCTCAACCATCGAGGTTGGAGGACAGAAGACCGAAATATGGGTACAACATCTGGTCAGAAAACCTGTAAAGCCAGAAGACTAGAGACCAGGAGACCGAACTCCACTACTTCGGGTGAAACCGTACATAGCTGCGTTGGTGGCGCTGCGATCGAGGGGGTACTGACCAATGAGGTACTCGCATTGACCCGGCTAGTTCAAGTCATCCGCGAAGGTCTCTACGGTACGTCAAAATAACCCCTAACAATTCGCAATAGTTGTTTCTCCGTGATTCATGAATAATTATGAGGTGCAAAAATGCCCAAATCTTGTTCTATAGTAAATTGCGGAAGCAAATATCTCTGTTTGAGGTTCCAAAGGTGAGTGCATTTTTCAATCGAAGTGAATGAATCATACTTATATGTACTGTACCACCTTTTTCCAGGGAACGTCACAAAACGTCTCCTCGGCCGGTAAATTTAATATTTAATAAAAAATATCTGGGCGCCAGCCACGCTTATAGCGTGACCCGACCGGAATGAAAAATAAATTTCAGATGTTAAATTGAGAAACGCAAAAGGTTTGCCAGGCTAGACCGCAGCCATCACACGGGTAGAGGGGCGGTTCGGGAAAGTGCGTTGTCGGGAGAATTATTCGCAAGAACGAGACAAAATTATCAACAGGTATTTAAAATCACGAACGATCCGGGATCGTTGTGTATATTTCATAGTGAAAAATCAAATACAAAAACACGAAAAAAAAACTAATAATCCACGCAACTTTTTGTAATGCAAGGGACGACACTTTACAATTTGCCCTACTATAATCGAGCGCCGCTACTCGGTCCACGGCGTCGATGACCTATACGAAACGCAACAAAAAAAAAATATATGACACAAAAAAAAATATATAAATTCGCGAACGCGGGACTAAGAAACGAACTGTTATTTTTTTTTCTCCTTTCAACACCCAAACCCTACTATGTTCCGTTATTCGCGCGGAACGAATTTTTCCTAGTTTCCGGTAACGCGAAAACACACACGATCCGATGAATTCCGAAAATTAATGCACCAATAACGAAACGCAGAATAACAGCAAACGTACGCCGGTTGCGCGACCGATGCTCGCGCGCACAAAATTAACCGTCGCACTTGAGGTTGTTGTGAAGTTAGACCGAAATGATGCCACTGAAATGAAAATTTTTGTGAACGTTCATGATCCCTTTACTAATCAACCTGACAAATTTCAAAACCATCCACAGTACCGTTATTTAGAAAAAAATCGCAAAGTTGGGGTATTTGGTGTCCTTATTACATTGTGCTTATGGGAATGTTCCGAACATTTTTCAGTATATCATGTATATCTGCCGAGAAAATGATGCCACGGAGTTGAAAAATCAGATACGGTCAAATGGAATATCGGACTAACTTTTGGTGCCTTGAAAATAATAATTTACAGTACCGATTCAGAGTTATTCATGATTTTAATCGCGAATTTTCCAAAAATTGAGCACACAAAACATAAGGCTTCGGAAGCATGGCAACAGCATAGCCGGCACAAGCGCTCCCTACCTTAGCGACATTTGATAATTATGAATGTGGCCATCAAGTTAATTCAGACAGAAATTTTCTTCCCGGACCGATGTTTATGGTTGATAAACAAAAACGCCGATTTTGAGGCTAGGAACGGGGCGCGTATATGACAGCTGTGCGACACTGCTGCTCAACCTAAGCATATTATCGTGGGTCATAATTTACGTTGTTGCCAGTTCATCTTGCAATAATTGATCTCTAACGAATTATCGAAAACAATGCCATAAGCTAATATAAATAATTCCTGTAACCATAACTTTGTCAAAAATGCATATTCTTTCAAACTGATGTGAATTTCTTCCTCGATGAATGACATTAAATACGACGATAATTTGACGACAAACAGTTGAGAACCATTCGTCGGTTCTGTGCATAAGCATAGGGCGCGGACAGGCGCCTCGATATTCTACCAAAATAAATCCAAAAATGAATACGAGACTCTACCTGCCAAACCCTTTACCCGAAATGCCGAAAACGTTAAGTTTCCACGATACCAAAAAAAAACCCAAAAATCACGTGACACTTTTCCCGGTAACAATAATTCTGAAATCGCTCGAACGGCGGTGACAATGGAAAAGTCTTACCTTGTCTCTCTGCTCGCTCTTTTCGATATTGCCAAAATATTAATGTTCCTCGGGATCCCTCAATCGAACGGTACTCAAACAAAAAAGCCAAAATTCCAATAATCAAAATCGTCCGGTCTCCTCGGGATTTTCTCGTCTCCGTAAGCGTCTTAACGGTCGTCTGGGACTCTCTCCCACCCTCTCCTCTCTTTTTCGCGTCTTGCCGCGCTCGGAACCAAACGTAGATTGCCCCAAATTTTTCTGCTCTCGGTACGCGCAACGGCTACTTGCCCCCACCTATTTTTACTTAACGTATTCGCGCGGACTGGACGCTGCTGTCGATTAGTGTGAAATTTCGATCCTAATTACACCCGGGAGTATTACTATATCGATCGATATCGATTGCCGTTGTGCTCATCCTCGATAACCTCCGTCCTCGGGGAAGATTGGCTATTTCGAATCTTGGATCTCCGATCCGTCCTTGACAGGAAATAAATGGACCGGTAATCATGTCCATTGGTGGCTGCGGCAATCTCCTCGTAAATTCGTCCTAGTCACATACAAAAAAAGTATTTAAAAAAATTATGAATAACATTTCTGGATATTTTGAGTTGCCCTGACGAACATGTCCGATCGCTGCCGTGGGGAACGGGGAGAGCGTCGGGGAAAAAGCCAGAAATTCGGCGGCATGATTGTAACGCTCGTTTTATGCGTTACAGTACAAAATGACTTCGAAACGTATTTTTAGTTAGAAAATATTAAATATTGAACCTCTAATAATTTTTCAAAAATGCAATTAATACATATGTACGTCGCTTACATGGACTTTCACAGTTCTCTTTATTCTCTCCATATATATCAAGGAATTTTTTTTTCAAATTCTCTTATCATACATTTTAATTACAATTATATATTACTTTCATTTCAATCACGACTTACGGCTTCAACCAGTTTGCGTATAAAATGCCAGCGCGTCACACACAAGGGTTATGTTCGCTTGCTTTACACCAGGGGGCTGACACTGCTCGTCTACCGTGTCCCCGTTATTGTCGCGGCGGTAAACTAAACCACCACGCGGCGCTAGTAGTCACCCGCATGACCCCCCACTCCAGTCGCGCAGCGTCTGCATAATTTGCATTCGACGCGTTCGGATAATTCGTTTTTTAGGTTAAAATTCAAAAGTATATGCGTATAAGGAAAGGACGGAAAGGAACAGAAGGAATAAAATAGTTACACTTGTTGAAATGCGGTGTATTATTGAAATATTTATTAAACAAAATAAACGAACATTATTTTTTCTAAATAATGATTTTTTTAAATAATTTTTAAAAATCACGTTTTACAATATTTTATTATTCAGAAAAAAACCTCCAAAAACCACAATTGTTTTTTTTTATCACAACACGCACTAAAATTGTTTTTTTTTATTTTATGGCTTGTAAAAAAATATCCACTAATCCACTTGGTCCACCACGTGTCGAAAAAGATGACGAAATAATACGAAGAGGCGCTTTCCGTGGGGCGGTTTGCAGAGTGGCGGTGGTGGGGGTCATGCGGGTGACTACTAGCGCCGCGTGGTGGTTTAGTTTACCGCCGCGACACTAACGGGGACACGTTAAGATAATTAGTCCCAGTGTCAGCCCCCTGCTTTACACGTATGTGAGGGCAGCTTGGCAAATGGTGAGCAAGATAGCACCGATTGGTCGGTACCCTCTCGACCGCAGCGCCACCGCTTGCAGCTATATTTCGGCTTACCCCCACCACCAAATTTGTAAGGAGTTCGGTCTCCTGGACTCTAGTCTGCTTGTGTACAAGTAATTGGTCACGTGACAAATAAGCGGTCACGTGATCGGTTTTTGTCGCCGGCCGCGCTTCTGTTGGGCAATTCTCTTATACTACGGTTCTGTGCGGTAGCCGGGTAGCTGGGTATCAAGTGGGATTACATACGATGGGAAAGCGAAACGCGAAATGGAACGACTGATTGCGTAGCTTTTCCAAAGACTATAATGTAACTTGCGAAATTTGTATAATGTGTAGAGGCTTATTGGTCTACAGAAAAGCGAACTAAAGTATTGAGCATTTTATATTTTTTATCATATGATTAAACAATTATTTCTTTCCATAGTTATTTGAATCACATCATTCAGTCAATTGGACCAGAAATAAAAAATTGGTTTTAATCACACTTCTCCAATCAAATGATATCAGAATTATATCAAAACACTTAACATCGATGATACGGATATATCCGATTCATCGTATTTATATTATTTAGTGTATCGCTTATTTATCGGATTACAATCCTCACCGGTTTTATGAAGCATTTGCTATGAGAGTAATGTATAAATATGTCAATTACTTCATCTATGAACCAATATATAGTTATATTATGTGAAGGGTAAAATTCGGCATTTGGCAAAGGCAGCGCTCTTCTCCGCGCCAGTCGAACTCAAAGGTTGTACAGCTTTTTTTATCAGATTTTAAAGCAAGATCTTGGCAAGTTCGGTCTCCTGGGGTAGGTCTCGAAGTTTCGAATTTTCAATGTTCCGAAGGCTTATAAGTTCGAATTTTTTCAATTCGAATTTTAATGTTTCGACCTTATACGGTTTCGAAAGTTCATTAATCCAAAACGACAAAGTTTCCAACAGTTTCCAACAGTCATAGTTTCAAAAAAAAAAAAATTCGAAATGCAATTCATCGAAAGCGCAATTTTTCGACGAGTCACGGATTCGACTCACCAATGTTTCGACGATTCAATATTTCGAAGGATTGAAAGTTCGAAACGTATATATAGGTTGTAACGCATAAAACGAGCGTTACAATCATGCCGCCGAATTTCTGGCTTTTTCCCCGACGCTCTCCCCGTTCCCCACGGCAGCGATCGGACATGTTCGTCAGGGCAACTCAAAATATCCAGAAATGTTATTCAAAATTTTTTTTCAATACTTTTTTTTATGTGACTGGGACGAATTTACGAGGAGATCGCCGCAGCCACCCATGGACATGCTTCCCGGTCCATTTATCCCCCGTCGAGGACGGATCGGAGATCCAAGATTCGAAATAGCCAATATTCCCCGAGGACGGAGGTTACCGAGGATGAGCACAACGGCGATCGATATCGATCGATATAGTAATAGTCCCGGGTGTAATTAGGATCGAAATTTGACACTAGGCGACAGCAGCGTCCAGTCCGCGCGAATAGGTTAGGTAAAAAGGGGTGGGGGGCAAGTAGCCGGTGCGCGTACCGGGAGCAGAAAAATTTTGGGCAATCTACGTTTGGTTCCGAGCGCGACAAGACGCGAAAAAGAGAAGAGAGCGTGGGAGAGAGTCCCAGACGACCGTTAAGACGCTTACGGAGACGAGAAAATCCCGAGGAGAACGGACGATTTGGATTATTGGAATTTTGGATTTTTTTTGTTTCAGTACCGTTCGATTGAGGGATCCCGAGGAATATTAATATTTTGGCAATATCGAAAAGAGCGAGCAGAGAGACAAGGTAAGACTTTTCCATTGTCACCGCCGTTCGAACGATTTTTGAATTATTATTCTCGGAAAAGTGTCGCGTGAGTTTTGGGTTTTTTTTGGTGTATCGCGGACACGTAACGTTTTCGGCATTTCGGGTAAAGGGTTCGGCAGGTAGAGTCTCGTATTCATTTTTGGATTTATTTCGGTCGAATATCGAGGCGCCTGTCCGTAAAGCCTGAGAGAAAAAGCGTCAAGGTCGTGGGGATATCGCTCGCTAATTTATCGTACGTCGTGTTTTTTTTTGTGTCACCGCGTATCGGGTGGCCAACGTAAGAACGCGTAAAATCTATTGTATGCACCGCTTTTGTTGAATTCGTGTGGGCGAGCTCGATCACAACTTTTCCTTGTTTCGCGGCGGCGATTTCAAATTGAGTGCGACGGTTAATTTTTGTGCCCGTGAGCATTGGTCGCGCAACCGGTGTACGTTTGCTGTTATTCTGCGTTTCGTTATTGGTGCATTAATTTTCGGAATTCATCGGATCGTGTGTTTTCGCGTTACCGGAAACTCGGAAAAATTCGTTCCGCGCGAATAACGGAACATAGTAGGGTTTTGGTGTCGAAAGGAAAAAATAACAGTTCGTTTCTTAGTCCCGCGTTCGCGAATTTATATTTTTGTTGTGTCATGTATTTTTTTTGCGTTTCGTGTAGGTAATCGACGCCGTGGACAGAGTAGCGGCGCTCGATTATAGTAGGGCAAATTGTAAAGTGTCGTCCCTTCCATTACAAAAATTCGCGTGGATTATTATTTTTTTTTGTGTTTTTGTATTTGATTTTTCACCACGAAATATATACAACGATCCCGGATCATTCGTGATTTTAAATACCTGTTGATAATTTTGTCTCGTTCTTGCAAATAATTCTCCCGACAACGCACTTTCCCGAACCGCCCCTCTACCCGTGTGATGGCTGCGGTCTAGCCTGGCAAACCCTATGCGTTTCTCAATTTAACATCTGAAATTTATTTTTCATTCCGGTCGGGTCACGCTATAAGCGTGGCTGGCGCCCAGATATTTTTTTTTATAACATATTAAAATTTACCGGCCGAGGAGACGTTTTGTGACGTTCCCTGGAAAAAGGCGTTACAAATTTGGCGCCCAACGTAGGGAAATTTCCATCAAAGTGCATTGTCGAAGTTTTTTTTGCGAAACGAGTTAAATTTAAATTATTTGAGTCCGTGGATCGTGTGATTGAAAATTTGTGAATTTTCGATTTTTCGAGTTAAACGTGACAGCGCGGAGCCAGCGAGGCGTAACGGCGAGCGAGCGCGCGGTGTGTTTACGTTTTTTTGTTGTTGTCGTGTTCGTCGCTCGGAAAGCAAAAGCTCGCGATCTGTCCGAAATAAGACACGTTAGAAATTAGCACGGAGAATATTCCGCGTCGAAATATTATTTCATAAATCACCGAAATTTGCGAAATTCTTTTTCCTCGTCGATACGGCTGCGAACCGCGCCGATCGATCACGACAGTGAATCTGAACCATCCCGATATTACCGACACCAACATATATTTGAATTTGTGGATGCCCGATTGATATGTATTTGATGTTTTTTTTTATTGTTGAATAATTTATTTGTCATCGTTTTTTTTTTATTGTGGAATCATTCATTTTGTTTATTGCGACTTTTCGTCCAAGTCGGGTTTTTTTTTGTATTCATTAATTCATTTTACCCTTGACTTCGTTTTTCTTATATTTTTTTTTCTCTCGAACGGTTCTCTTTTTTTTTAAATCTCTTTTTGTTTATCAGTAGCTTCGATTTTAGCTTTTGGACGAGATTGCATTTTCTTTCTGGCAGTACATTATACCTGGAATTTATATTTTTTTTAAATCTTTGACCACTTGTTATTTATTTATTTATTTATGTTTTTTTGAAATTTTATCCAGTGAGATCCTTTTTTTTTATTCATTGATTACCGTAAATTACTCTTGGATTACCGTTCGCTTTTACCGATTGACGTTTAATTCCGTTCAATACTTTGATTTATTGCGCAATTAAATTTCGTTTTTTTTTAAATCTTTTTTTTTTTGAATTTTTCGGTTTTACTCATGAACGTTATTGATTTTACGAATTGACTTTTTCTTGCTATTGATGTTTCGTTATACGGATTGAGTCATTGTCCTATTTATTAGATTATTTATTCGGTGTTATTTATTCGTTGTCCAAACATTTATCGTGTTAATTAAACACCCGTTATCATGTCGGAATCGAGATTAACCATTGCTGTTGAGGACTTGTCGTCCAACCAACTACGGGACGCACTTGAAAACCGTGGGTTACCGGTTGAAGGCCCGCGAGATATTTTAATAGAAAGGCTACTGCGAGCTATGAATAATCCCATTCGATCTATGGATCTCGCACCGACTGACTTCGAAATATCGCGAACACATCCCGACGCTTTTCGAGATTACGGGAATGGTACTCAAGATTCGATTAATCGTAGTACATGTCGTGCACGTTACCCAGTTGCTGCGTCGTTCGAAAATTTTTCTGAAAATGACACGGGTTATATGTCGAATCATAGGGGAGCAATCCCTCGGATAGCGGATGTTGCTCCTAGCTTTCGGTTACATACTGTTCCGGAACAAGTTACCTCCCAATCCGTAGATCAGCCGATGGACTTGCGGGTAAATCGAGTCGAGCAGAACGAGACACCATACATGAATTTATCGCGACGGCCTACGGCACCTATCGCGACGAGTACAGTACAAGTCCCCCGCAGGACCCCGTCGTTTCACATCCCACCAATTCACCAATCGGCACCGTTACCGGAATGGTACGACCAACCAAGGACAGTCCCGGTCCCGACCGCGAATAGTCAATCAACTGTCACGCAACTCCCTCCATTATCCACAAGGAACGAGATCCCGTATGAGGCTCAGTTGAACCCGCCTCCGTATACTTCGAGATATAACGAATTTCCGGTACCGAATGCACGATCGTCACCCATTCACGCGACGAATCCAGACGCATTTCGGGAACGTCATCCGGAACCGCGGATCGAACCAGGTGCTTTCCGCCCACGCGTTACCGGTGGGGCAGTTTATGATTTGATGCACAAATGGAATCTCGCATTTTCGGGTGAGCGAGGCGAGGACGTAGAAGACTTTTTGATTCGAATTGAGGAGGGTCGTTCGTTGATCCCAGTGAGTGACACCGATTTATTGAGTTGTCTACCGTTCTTTCTGAAAGGTATCGCATTACATTGGTTCCGGAATGAACGTAGAAAATGGAATACTTGGGCCGAATGTGCACACGCGTGGCGTAGACGTTTCGGCGACCCCGATTTACAATTTTCTCTCCGCGAAGAGATCCTTCGAAGGACACAGGGTATACGTGAGCCGGTTACCGATTATCTGACATGCTTGCGCGCTTTGTTCGACAGATTAGACCCGCCGATGAGCGAAAACGAGCAATTGGCATACGCGCACCGTAACTTGCTTCCCCGATACCGAGTTGCGATCGCACGAGCCGAAATTCCAACTCTGGCGGCGTTAGAGGATATAACCGCGAGGATTGAGAGGAGCTTCGAGGCCGCTGAGTATTATCAGGCTCCACCACCTCCCGAAAAATCCCGATTTCCGAAATTGGCCTACCATCACCCACCGACGGCTACGAGACAATCAAACGTGACGTTCAGTATTCTTGACGGATCGTATGCAGAGTCGCCAGCGAGTGCGACCGCGCAACCTCACGAAGAGAATCTTACGGATAAATATTACCGCGAACCAGCTACCGTTGCACCGATTTCGCGAACGCCGCGTTATGATTCCCGACCAACGCCTAAGCGACCGCCTTTTGCGAAACCACAACCTTTTCGGAATAATGAGGGGAAAGGTTCACGGAAACCGACAGAACAAAGTACTCGCCCGGCGAATAATTTACCGTCCGATCCCGTATGTTGGAATTGCGACACGAAAGGACATTTCGCTCAAGGTTGCCCGAAACCCAGACGGATTTATCGTTATAAATGTGGCAAACGAGACGTAAAGGCGTCAACACCACACGATTGTCCGGGAAACGAGCCGCGGAGCCGCTCACAGGGGTGAACGCGACTCCGTTAGTGCCCCGAAAACCCCCTATTATTGCTACCGAATATTTATGCAGTCCCATGACTGACGAAGGTATTAGAACTGCTCTTGTCATCCAGCTAGATGTTCAAGACCATGCTCTTTCCGCCCTAGTCGACAGTGGGGCAACGCATTCGTTCATTGGTCCAGCGGGTATTCTCGTAGCGGCCAAACTAGGCTTTTCTCGGCGTCAATCGCAAGGCAAGCCCAGCACCATCGCCAATGGCGAGAAAATCGTTTGTCAAGAGGAGATCGAATTGGTGGCAACGCTCAAAGGTCGAACGCGCACCATAGTCGCAAGGGTTTTTCCGGAGTTGCCAGTTCCACTATTACTGGGACTCGATTCCTTGGCGAAATTTGGTATCGTAGTAGACCACGCAGAACATATTTGGTATTTTTCCGGCCATCACCAACAACGGTTCGACTTTGAGAGAGTAGAAGGTCCCGATAGCGTTGACGTTTGTGCCGCAATCTCCACTCTCACGCCAAGTGAAACGGTACGCCTAGCAGAATTTCTAGCGCAAGAGATCCCGCGTCTCGAGAGTGCACCTGGTCTCACAACACTTATCGAGCATAAAATAAACGTTGGAAATAGTCTCCCGGTTAAACAGCGTTACTATCCGGTGACTCCCGTGGTAAGAAAGGAGATGTACCAGGAACTCGATCGTATGCTAGCCGCTGGTGTCGTCGAACGTTCGGACAGTGATTGGAGTACTCCAGTCGTAATGATCAAGAAACCCAACAACACATACCGGTTTTGTCTCGATTTCCGAAAAGTAAACGATGTGGCAAAGAAAGATGCGTACCCACTCCCGTACATGGATTCGATTTTAGACAAGCTGCGTCTCGCAAAATACATTTCGACGCTCGACCTCAGTCAAGCGTACCACCAAATCCCGTTAGAGGAACAGTCACGTCCGATAACTGCTTTTACCGTCCCTGGACGAGGTTTATTCCAATTTAAACGTATGCCCTACGGACTTTCGAGTGCTCCAGCCACCTTTCAGCGTTTGCTGGATCGTTTAATCGGGGCTGATATGGAACCTCATGCATTTGCATATCTCGACGATATTATTATTGTCGCAGAGACGTTCGAGGAACATCTGAAGTGGCTAAAAATCGTTATGGATCGGATTGTCTCAGCTGGATTATTAATCAACGCCGCAAAGTGCGAATTTTGTCGTCCTCAGGTTAAATACCTTGGGTTCGTCGTCAACCAACACGGTTTACAGGTTGATCCGGAGAAAACTGTCGCGGTTCGCGAATTCCCGGTACCTCAGACCGTCACGCAAGTTCGACGCTTTTTGGGCATGGCTTCTTGGTATCGGCGATTCATACGAGAGTTCGCCACGATCGCGGAGCCATTATCCCGGCTGACGAAGAAAAAGCTATCGTGGAAATGGGGGGCAGAACAACAGGTTGCTTTCGAAAAACTGAAAAGCGCTCTATCGAATCCACCAACGCTCGCGCGTCCTGATTTCTCGGTTCCATTCGTGCTACAAACGGACGCCAGTTCCTGTGGTTTGGGGGCTGTGCTAACGCAGACGGTGGAGGGGGAAGAGCATCCTATTGCCTATGCGAGTCGTACCCTATCGGCACCGGAAAAGAACTATACGGTGTCCGAACAGGAGTGCTTAGCCATCTTGTGGTCGGTAGATAAGTTTCGCGCGTACCTGGATGGATATCATTTTACGGTAATTACGGATCACAGCAGTTTATGTTGGTTACGGTCATTAAAAGATCCCAGAGGACGCTTGGCGAGATGGGCGTACGCACTCATGCAGTATGACTTCGACGTGGTCCATCGAAAAGGAGCGTTAAATAAAGTCCCCGACGCACTCTCACGGATGTTTGAATCTGAAACACTTCCCGAAGAAACGGGACAAGAGACGTCGTCCCAGGTAATGGTAGTAAGTGAACAAAATCCCCGATTGGAGGTAAAGCGTTTACAGGCTCGTGTCCCAGAAGATCTTTGGTATTCCCGGCGATTCAGCGAAGTCGAGGGAAATCCCAAACGTTTTCCGGACTGGCGAATTGAGGAAGATAGATTATATATCCGACGGCGAATCATTCGAAAATTAACCGCCGAACCTGATGATTCCGAATGGAAATTGGTCGTACCGGTACCGCATCGCCTCCAGATAATGCAGGAAAATCACGACTTTCCACAAGCCGGTCATCTGGGAACGGACAAGACCTTTAGACGGATAGCAGATGCGTATTTCTGGCCGAAAATGTTGCGTGATGTGATGCGATACGTGCAACGTTGCGACATCTGCCAACTCACGAAGCCATCGCAGTGTCCACCGTTGGGACTGATGGGAAGACGAGTTGTTGAACAACCGTGGACGGTTGTGGCGGCGGACATCATGGGACCTTTTCCACCCAGTCGGGCTGGATTTGCTTATGTCCTCGTGATCCAGGATCTTTTCAGCAAGTGGGTAGAGTGTTGCCCCCTGCGCAAGGCTACCGGTAAGAAGATCAAAGAGGCCCTAGAAGAGCTTGTTATCTCCCGGTGGGGGACTCCGGAGGTCCTATTAACGGACAATGGGACAGAGTTCGTCAACCAGACACTACGCAGCTTGGCCGAAGAATATGGAATTTTTCACACTAACACCCCGCCATACCATCCGCAAGCGAACCCGGTGGAAAGAGTAAATCGGATCTTGAAAACGATGATAGTTTCATTTCTGGGAAGCGATCACCGAGCATGGGACGAGCACCTCCCGGAATTTCGATTTGCGTATAACACCGCGTATCACTCGTCAATAAATTGTAGTCCCGCCTATCTGAACTTGGGTCGAGAACCGCGTCCACACCAGTTTTTCCGGCGAGAACCAGGGGAAAAAGAAGTGATACCGATGTCCGTCGAACAGTGGTCCAAACATATGAAACGTCTAACGCCATTTCGGGAAAGAATCCAGTACGAGCTAGACGAAGCCTACCAGCGTCAGGCCCTACAATACAATAAGCATCGCACCGTAACGTCGTTTAAGGTCGGAGATATTGTAAAACGACGCGTGAGAATTTTGTCGTCGTCAGCGCAACACATTGCAGCGAAATTAGCGAAACGATACGAAGGTCCCTGTACCGTAACTAAAGTCTTGTCACCCGTTATCTACGAAGTAACTGATAAAGATAGCTTGCGTGTTACGAAAGTTTCGATCGAAGATTTACGACCGTTTTACGAAACTGAAAGTCCCGGACAAGAGTAGTCGAGTTCTCTATGTTAATTATTTTGTGCTCGTCGTATTCGAGGTGTTGGGAAATTTGTTTTTTTTGTTCAACTAATGTTTTACGCCGAGGAGCTTGACCTGACGAACTTGCCCGAAAATTGCCGAAAAGAAAAAAAAAATAAAGAAAATAATTTAGCGAAAAATCGAACGGCGGAGGCGGTGGAGGAGTCTTGCGGCTGAGGACAGCCTTTGTGAAGGAAGGGGGCCATTTGTAACGCATAAAACGAGCGTTACAATCATGCCGCCGAATTTCTGGCTTTTTCCCCGACGCTCTCCCCGTTCCCCACGGCAGCGATCGGACATGTTCGTCAGGGCAACTCAAAATATCCAGAAATGTTATTCAAAATTTTTTTTCAATACTTTTTTTTATGTGACTGGGACGAATTTACGAGGAGATCGCCGCAGCCACCCATGGACATGCTTCCCGGTCCATTTATCCCCCGTCGAGGACGGATCGGAGATCCAAGATTCGAAATAGCCAATATTCCCCGAGGACGGAGGTTACCGAGGATGAGCACAACGGCGATCGATATCGATCGATATAGTAATAGTCCCGGGTGTAATTAGGATCGAAATTTGACACTAGGCGACAGCAGCGTCCAGTCCGCGCGAATAGGTTAGGTAAAAAGGGGTGGGGGGCAAGTAGCCGGTGCGCGTACCGGGAGCAGAAAAATTTTGGGCAATCTACGTTTGGTTCCGAGCGCGACAAGACGCGAAAAAGAGAAGAGAGCGTGGGAGAGAGTCCCAGACGACCGTTAAGACGCTTACGGAGACGAGAAAATCCCGAGGAGAACGGACGATTTGGATTATTGGAATTTTGGATTTTTTTTGTTTCAGTACCGTTCGATTGAGGGATCCCGAGGAATATTAATATTTTGGCAATATCGAAAAGAGCGAGCAGAGAGACAAGGTAAGACTTTTCCATTGTCACCGCCGTTCGAACGATTTTTGAATTATTATTCTCGGAAAAGTGTCGCGTGAGTTTTGGGTTTTTTTTGGTGTATCGCGGACACGTAACGTTTTCGGCATTTCGGGTAAAGGGTTCGGCAGGTAGAGTCTCGTATTCATTTTTGGATTTATTTCGGTCGAATATCGAGGCGCCTGTCCGTAAAGCCTGAGAGAAAAAGCGTCAAGGTCGTGGGGATATCGCTCGCTAATTTATCGTACGTCGTGTTTTTTTTTGTGTCACCGCGTATCGGGTGGCCAACGTAAGAACGCGTAAAATCTATTGTATGCACCGCTTTTGTTGAATTCGTGTGGGCGAGCTCGATCGCAACTTTTTCTTGTTTCGCGGCGGCGATTTCAAATTGAGTGCGACGGTTAAATTTTGTGCCCGTGAGCATTGGTCGCGCAACCGGTGTACGTTTGCTGTTATTCTGCGTTTCGTTATTGGTGCATTAATTTTCGGAATTCATCGGATCGTGTGTGTTTTCGCGTTACCGGAAACTCGGAAAAATTCGTTCCGCGCGAATAACGGAACATAGTAGGGTTTTGGTGTCGAAAGGAAAAAATAACAGTTCGTTTCTTAGTCCCGCGTTCGCGAATTTATATTTTTGTTGTGTCATGTATTTTTTTTGCGTTTCGTGTAGGTAATCGACGCCGTGGACAGAGTAGCGGCGCTCGATTATAGTAGGGCAAATTGTAAAGTGTCGTCCCTTCCATTACAAAAATTCGCGTGGATTATTATTTTTTTTTGTGTTTTTGTATTTGATTTTTCACCACGAAATATATACAACGATCCCGGATCATTCGTGATTTTAAATACCTGTTGATAATTTTGTCTCGTTCTTGCAAATAATTCTCCCGACAACGCACTTTCCCGAACCGCCCCTCTACCCGTGTGATGGCTGCGGTCTAGCCTGGCAAACCCTATGCGTTTCTCAATTTAACATCTGAAATTTATTTTTCATTCCGGTCGGGTCACGCTATAAGCGTGGCTGGCGCCCAGATATTTTTTTTTATAAAATATTAAAATTTACCGGCCGAGGAGACGTTTTGTGACGTTCCCTGGAAAAAGGCGTTACAAATTTGGCGCCCAACGTAGGGAAATTTCCATCAAAGTGCATTGTCGAAGTTTTTTTTGCGAAACGAGTTAAATTTAAATTATTTGAGTCCGTGGATCGTGTGATTGAAAATTTGTGAATTTTCGATTTTTCGAGTTAAACGTGACAGCGCGGAGCCAGCGAGGCGTAACGGCGAGCGAGCGCGCGGTGTGTTTACGTTTTTTTGTTGTTGTCGTGTTCGTCGCTCGGAAAGCAAAAGCTCGCGATCTGTCCGAAATAAGACACGTTAGAAATTAGCACGGAGAATATTCCGCGTCGAAATATTATTTCATAAATCACCGAAATTTGCGAAATTCTTTTTCCTCGTCGATACGGCTGCGAACCGCGCCGATCGATCACGACAGTGAATCTGAACCATCCCGATATTACCGACACCAACATATATTTGAATTTGTGGATGCCCGATTGATATGTATTTGATGTTTTTTTTTATTGTTGAATAATTTATTTGTCATCGTTTTTTTTTTTATTGTGGAATCATTCATTTTGTTTATTGCGACTTTTCGTCCAAGTCGGGTTTTTTTTTGTATTCATTAATTCATTTTACCCTTGACTTCGTTTTTCTTATATTTTTTTTTCTCTCGAACGGTTCTCTTTTTTTTTAAATCTCTTTTTGTTTATCAGTAGCTTCGATTTTAGCTTTTGGACGAGATTGCATTTTCTTTCTGGCAGTACATTATACCTGGAATTTATCTTTTTTTTTAATCTTTGACCACTTGTTATTTATTTATTTATTTATGTTTTTTTGAAATTTTATCCAGTGAGATCCTTTTTTTTATTCATTGATTACCGTAAATTACTCTTGGATTACCGTTCGCTTTTACCGATTGACGTTTAATTCCGTTCAATACTTTGATTTATTGCGCAATTAAATTTCGTTTTTTTTTTAATCTTTTTTTTTTTTGAATTTTTCGGTTTTACTCATGAACGTTATTGATTTTACGAATTGACTTTTTCTTGCTATTGATGTTTCGTTATACGGATTGAGTCATTGTCCTATTTATTAGATTATTTATTCGGTGTTATTTATTCGTTGTCCAAACATTTATCGTGTTAATTAAACACCCGTTATCATGTCGGAATCGAGATTAACCATTGCTGTTGAGGACTTGTCGTCCAACCAACTACGGGACGCACTTGAAAACCGTGGGTTACCGGTTGAAGGCCCGCGAGATATTTTAATAGAAAGGCTACTGCGAGCTATGAATAATCCCATTCGATCTATGGATCTCGCACCGACTGACTTCGAAATATCGCGAACACATCCCGACGCTTTTCGAGATTACGGGAATGGTACTCAAGATTCGATTAATCGTAGTACATGTCGTGCACGTTACCCAGTTGCTGCGTCGTTCGAAAATTTTTCTGAAAATGACACGGGTTATATGTCGAATCATAGGGGAGCAATCCCTCGGATAGCGGATGTTGCTCCTAGCTTTCGGTTACATACTGTTCCGGAACAAGTTACCTCCCAATCCGTAGATCAGCCGATGGACTTGCGGGTAAATCGAGTCGAGCAGAACGAGACACCATACATGAATTTATCGCGACGGCCTACGGCACCTATCGCGACGAGTACAGTACAAGTCCCCCGCAGGACCCCGTCGTTTCACATCCCACCAATTCACCAATCGGCACCGTTACCGGAATGGTACGACCAACCAAGGACAGTCCCGGTCCCGACCGCGAATAGTCAATCAACTGTCACGCAACTCCCTCCATTATCCACAAGGAACGAGATCCCGTATGAGGCTCAGTTGAACCCGCCTCCGTATACTTCGAGATATAACGAATTTCCGGTACCGAATGCACGATCGTCACCCATTCACGCGACGAATCCAGACGCATTTCGGGAACGTCATCCGGAACCGCGGATCGAACCAGGTGCTTTCCGCCCACGCGTTACCGGTGGGGCAGTTTATGATTTGATGCACAAATGGAATCTCGCATTTTCGGGTGAGCGAGGCGAGGACGTAGAAGACTTTTTGATTCGAATTGAGGAGGGTCGTTCGTTGATCCCAGTGAGTGACACCGATTTATTGAGTTGTCTACCGTTCTTTCTGAAAGGTATCGCATTACATTGGTTCCGGAATGAACGTAGAAAATGGAATACTTGGGCCGAATGTGCACACGCGTGGCGTAGACGTTTCGGCGACCCCGATTTACAATTTTCTCTCCGCGAAGAGATCCTTCGAAGGACACAGGGTATACGTGAGCCGGTTACCGATTATCTGACATGCTTGCGCGCTTTGTTCGACAGATTAGACCCGCCGATGAGCGAAAACGAGCAATTGGCATACGCGCACCGTAACTTGCTTCCCCGATACCGAGTTGCGATCGCACGAGCCGAAATTCCAACTCTGGCGGCGTTAGAGGATATAACCGCGAGGATTGAGAGGAGCTTCGAGGCCGCTGAGTATTATCAGGCTCCACCACCTCCCGAAAAATCCCGATTTCCGAAATTGGCCTACCATCACCCACCGACGGCTACGAGACAATCAAACGTGACGTTCAGTATTCTTGACGGATCGTATGCAGAGTCGCCAGCGAGTGCGACCGCGCAACCTCACGAAGAGAATCTTACGGATAAATATTACCGCGAACCAGCTACCGTTGCACCGATTTCGCGAACGCCGCGTTATGATTCCCGACCAACGCCTAAGCGACCGCCTTTTGCGAAACCACAACCTTTTCGGAATAATGAGGGGAAAGGTTCACGGAAACCGACAGAACAAAGTACTCGCCCGGCGAATAATTTACCGTCCGATCCCGTATGTTGGAATTGCGACACGAAAGGACATTTCGCTCAAGGTTGCCCGAAACCCAGACGGATTTATCGTTATAAATGTGGCAAACGAGACGTAAAGGCGTCAACACCACACGATTGTCCGGGAAACGAGCCGCGGAGCCGCTCACAGGGGTGAACGCGACTCCGTTAGTGCCCCGAAAACCCCCTATTATTGCTACCGAATATTTATGCAGTCCCATGACTGACGAAGGTATTAGAACTGCTCTTGTCATCCAGCTAGATGTTCAAGACCATGCTCTTTCCGCCCTAGTCGACAGTGGGGCAACGCATTCGTTCATTGGTCCAGCGGGTATTCTCGTAGCGGCCAAACTAGGCTTTTCTCGGCGTCAATCGCAAGGCAAGCCCAGCACCATCGCCAATGGCGAGAAAATCGTTTGTCAAGAGGAGATCGAATTGGTGGCAACGCTCAAAGGTCGAACGCGCACCATAGTCGCAAGGGTTTTTCCGGAGTTGCCAGTTCCACTATTACTGGGACTCGATTCCTTGGCGAAATTTGGTATCGTAGTAGACCACGCAGAACATATTTGGTATTTTTCCGGCCATCACCAACAACGGTTCGACTTTGAGAGAGTAGAAGGTCCCGATAGCGTTGACGTTTGTGCCGCAATCTCCACTCTCACGCCAAGTGAAACGGTACGCCTAGCAGAATTTCTAGCGCAAGAGATCCCGCGTCTCGAGAGTGCACCTGGTCTCACAACACTTATCGAGCATAAAATAAACGTTGGAAATAGTCTCCCGGTTAAACAGCGTTACTATCCGGTGACTCCCGTGGTAAGAAAGGAGATGTACCAGGAACTCGATCGTATGCTAGCCGCTGGTGTCGTCGAACGTTCGGACAGTGATTGGAGTACTCCAGTCGTAATGATCAAGAAACCCAACAACACATACCGGTTTTGTCTCGATTTCCGAAAAGTAAACGATGTGGCAAATAAAGATGCGTACCCACTCCCGTACATGGATTCGATTTTAGACAAGCTGCGTCTCGCAAAATACATTTCGACGCTCGACCTCAGTCAAGCGTACCACCAAATCCCGTTAGAGGAACAGTCACGTCCGATAACTGCTTTTACCGTCCCTGGACGAGGTTTATTCCAATTTAAACGTATGCCCTACGGACTTTCGAGTGCTCCAGCCACCTTTCAGCGTTTGCTGGATCGTTTAATCGGGGCTGATATGGAACCTCATGCATTTGCATATCTCGACGATATTATTATTGTCGCAGAGACGTTCGAGGAACATCTGAAGTGGCTAAAAATCGTTATGGATCGGATTGTCTCAGCTGGATTATTAATCAACGCCGCAAAGTGCGAATTTTGTCGTCCTCAGGTTAAATACCTTGGGTTCGTCGTCAACCAACACGGTTTACAGGTTGATCCGGAGAAAACTGTCGCGGTTCGCGAATTCCCGGTACCTCAGACCGTCACGCAAGTTCGACGCTTTTTGGGCATGGCTTCTTGGTATCGGCGATTCATACGAGAGTTCGCCACGATCGCGGAGCCATTATCCCGGCTGACGAAGAAAAAGCTATCGTGGAAATGGGGGGCAGAACAACAGGTTGCTTTCGAAAAACTGAAAAGCGCTCTATCGAATCCACCAACGCTCGCGCGTCCTGATTTCTCGGTTCCATTCGTGCTACAAACGGACGCCAGTTCCTGTGGTTTGGGGGCTGTGCTAACGCAGACGGTGGAGGGGGAAGAGCATCCTATTGCCTATGCGAGTCGTACCCTATCGGCACCGGAAAAGAACTATACGGTGTCCGAACAGGAGTGCTTAGCCATCTTGTGGTCGGTAGATAAGTTCCGCGCGTACCTGGATGGATATCATTTTACGGTAATTACGGATCACAGCAGTTTATGTTGGTTACGGTCATTAAAAGATCCCAGAGGACGCTTGGCGAGATGGGCGTACGCACTCATGCAGTATGACTTCGACGTGGTCCATCGAAAAGGAGCGTTAAATAAAGTCCCCGACGCACTCTCACGGATGTTTGAATCTGAAACACTTCCCGAAGAAACGGGACAAGAGACGTCGTCCCAGGTAATGGTAGTAAGTGAACAAAATCCCCGATTGGAGGTAAAGCGTTTACAGGCTCGTGTCCCAGAAGATCTTTGGTATTCCCGGCGATTCAGCGAAGTCGAGGGAAATCCCAAACGTTTTCCGGACTGGCGAATTGAGGAAGATAGATTATATATCCGACGGCGAATCATTCGAAAATTAACCGCCGAACCTGATGATTCCGAATGGAAATTGGTCGTACCGGTACCGCATCGCCTCCAGATAATGCAGGAAAATCACGACTTTCCACAAGCCGGTCATCTGGGAACGGACAAGACCTTTAGACGGATAGCAGATGCGTATTTCTGGCCGAAAATGTTGCGTGATGTGATGCGATACGTGCAACGTTGCGACATCTGCCAACTCACGAAGCCATCGCAGTGTCCACCGTTGGGACTGATGGGAAGACGAGTTGTTGAACAACCGTGGACGGTTGTGGCGGCGGACATCATGGGACCTTTTCCACCCAGTCGGGCTGGATTTGCTTATGTCCTCGTGATCCAGGATCTTTTCAGCAAGTGGGTAGAGTGTTGCCCCCTGCGCAAGGCTACCGGTAAGAAGATCAAAGAGGCCCTAGAAGAGCTTGTTATCTCCCGGTGGGGGACTCCGGAGGTCCTATTAACGGACAATGGGACAGAGTTCGTCAACCAGACACTACGCAGCTTGGCCGAAGAATATGGAATTTTTCACACTAACACCCCGCCATACCATCCGCAAGCGAACCCGGTGGAAAGAGTAAATCGGATCTTGAAAACGATGATAGTTTCATTTCTGGGAAGCGATCACCGAGCATGGGACGAGCACCTCCCGGAATTTCGATTTGCGTATAACACCGCGTATCACTCGTCAATAAATTGTAGTCCCGCCTATCTGAACTTGGGTCGAGAACCGCGTCCACACCAGTTTTTCCGGCGAGAACCAGGGGAAAAAGAAGTGATACCGATGTCCGTCGAACAGTGGTCCAAACATATGAAACGTCTAACGCCATTTCGGGAAAGAATCCAGTACGAGCTAGACGAAGCCTACCAGCGTCAGGCCCTACAATACAATAAGCATCGCACCGTAACGTCGTTTAAGGTCGGAGATATTGTAAAACGACGCGTGAGAATTTTGTCGTCGTCAGCGCAACACATTGCAGCGAAATTAGCGAAACGATACGAAGGTCCCTGTACCGTAACTAAAGTCTTGTCACCCGTTATCTACGAAGTAACTGATAAAGATAGCTTGCGTGTTACGAAAGTTTCGATCGAAGATTTACGACCGTTTTACGAAACTGAAAGTCCCGGACAAGAGTAGTCGAGTTCTCTATGTTAATTATTTTGTGCTCGTCGTATTCGAGGTGTTGGGAAATTTGTTTTTTTTGTTCAACTAATGTTTTACGCCGAGGAGCTTGACCTGACGAACTTGCCCGAAAATTGCCGAAAAGAAAAAAAAATAAAGAAAATAATTTAGCGAAAAATCGAACGGCGGAGGCGGTGGAGGAGTCTTGCGGCTGAGGACAGCCTTTGTGAAGGAAGGGGGCCATTTGTAACGCATAAAACGAGCGTTACAATCATGCCGCCGAATTTCTGGCTTTTTCCCCGACGCTCTCCCCGTTCCCCACGGCAGCGATCGGACATGTTCGTCAGGGCAACTCAAAATATCCAGAAATGTTATTCAAAATTTTTTTTCAATACTTTTTTTTATGTGACTGGGACGAATTTACGAGGAGATCGCCGCAGCCACCCATGGACATGCTTCCCGGTCCATTTATCCCCCGTCGAGGACGGATCGGAGATCCAAGATTCGAAATAGCCAATATTCCCCGAGGACGGAGGTTACCGAGGATGAGCACAACGGCGATCGATATCGATCGATATAGTAATAGTCCCGGGTGTAATTAGGATCGAAATTTGACACTAGGCGACAGCAGCGTCCAGTCCGCGCGAATAGGTTAGGTAAAAAGGGGTGGGGGGCAAGTAGCCGGTGCGCGTACCGGGAGCAGAAAAATTTTGGGCAATCTACGTTTGGTTCCGAGCGCGACAAGACGCGAAAAAGAGAAGAGAGCGTGGGAGAGAGTCCCAGACGACCGTTAAGACGCTTACGGAGACGAGAAAATCCCGAGGAGAACGGACGATTTGGATTATTGGAATTTTGGATTTTTTTTGTTTCAGTACCGTTCGATTGAGGGATCCCGAGGAATATTAATATTTTGGCAATATCGAAAAGAGCGAGCAGAGAGACAAGGTAAGACTTTTCCATTGTCACCGCCGTTCGAACGATTTTTGAATTATTATTCTCGGAAAAGTGTCGCGTGAGTTTTGGGTTTTTTTTGGTGTATCGCGGACACGTAACGTTTTCGGCATTTCGGGTAAAGGGTTCGGCAGGTAGAGTCTCGTATTCATTTTTGGATTTATTTCGGTCGAATATCGAGGCGCCTGTCCGTAAAGCCTGAGAGAAAAAGCGTCAAGGTCGTGGGGATATCGCTCGCTAATTTATCGTACGTCGTGTTTTTTTTTGTGTCACCGCGTATCGGGTGGCCAACGTAAGAACGCGTAAAATCTATTGTATGCACCGCTTTTGTTGAATTCGTGTGGGCGAGCTCGATCGCAACTTTTTCTTGTTTCGCGGCGGCGATTTCAAATTGAGTGCGACGGTTAATTTTTGTGCCCGTGAGCATTGGTCGCGCAACCGGTGTACGTTTGCTGTTATTCTGCGTTTCGTTATTGGTGCATTAATTTTCGGAATTCATCGGATCGTGTGTGTTTTCGCGTTACCGGAAACTCGGAAAAATTCGTTCCGCGCGAATAACGGAACATAGTAGGGTTTTGCTGTCGAAAGGAAAAAATAACAGTTCGTTTCTTAGTCCCGCGTTCGCGAATTTATATTTTTGTTGTGTCATGTATTTTTTTTGCGTTTCGTGTAGGTAATCGACGCCGTGGACAGAGTAGCGGCGCTCGATTATAGTAGGGCAAATTGTAAAGTGTCGTCCCTTCCATTACAAAAATTCGCGTGGATTATTATTTTTTTTTGTGTTTTTGTATTTGATTTTTCACCACGAAATATATACAACGATCCCGGATCATTCGTGATTTTAAATACCTGTTGATAATTTTGTCTCGTTCTTGCAAATAATTCTCCCGACAACGCACTTTCCCGAACCGCCCCTCTACCCGTGTGATGGCTGCGGTCTAGCCTGGCAAACCCTATGCGTTTCTCAATTTAACATCTGAAATTTATTTTTCATTCCGGTCGGGTCACGCTATAAGCGTGGCTGGCGCCCAGATATTTTTTTTTATAAAATATTAAAATTTACCGGCCGAGGAGACGTTTTGTGACGTTCCCTGGAAAAAGGCGTTACAAGGTATAGTGGCGTGAAGATTACGGGAGCTGCAATCTTCAAGCGGTTGAACGAGATGCTACGCCACTATACGTATATATACGTTGTCGAACTTTTGATCCGGCGAAGGATTGACCCAAGGAAACTAGAGTAAAGGACCCCGATCACAATGTTGAAAAAATGGTCGGAAAAAGGGAGGAAAGATCCGATGGATTGCACTGCCTGGCGGTGCCACTTCTGCTCGGGGCCACCAAGCGCGGTGATTTGGAATCTTTGATCCGCGATTTGTCGTACATTTTGTCTGATTAGCTCAGCTTATGATATCGATGAGTAATATTGCTATGCTTTTATTCAAATTATGGAATAATAATTTTTCAGTGATTTTTAGACTTTAAAGCGATCGATACTGCAAATGTTTTATTTTTGTTCGGTGAAGAAAAATTTCACGCTGGCTTCGAGCGTGAAAAATAGACGCCACATAGCATCACAACCTCAATGCAATTGACATTCAATTCGCGAATTGTGACAAAAAACTTTTTTCTTACCTGCTGGTTATAATATATATTTCTCTGTGCCTTTTTTCGTATTCTCGTCACCTTTCTTGAAATTGTCGCCGATCGTACCAAAAACGATGAATTTAGTTTTCGTAAAGTAAATTCTTCGTAAAGTTGACGTCACATGCACCACAAGATGCGTCTATGTTCCGCTCACGTCATTTCATCACGAACGCTACACTTCACAGTGAGCTCCGAGCGACACGAGCGCTTGACGGGGCTCAATTCGAACTAACATCTTTCCTCGCTTTTTCGGGTGACGTTTAGGACGATTCCGCCATAAGCGATCGTGCTCCTTTACTCTAGTCTCCATGGATTGACCGTTCGAAACATTTATTTTCGAATCGTTGAGATTTCGATATATTGACCGGTCGGACATTTGATCGTTCGAATTTTTCAAATTCTGTTACATGACCAATCGAAATAAAAAAATTCGGAGATTTCATTTTTCGATAAATTAAAATTAGAATTGAAAAAATTCGTACTTTTGAGCATTCGAAACATCGAAAATTCGAAACTTCGAAACCCACCCGTCTCTGTCCTCTATCCTCCGGGCCCTCAACCCCCGGGAGTAGGCGAAGCCTCCTGACGTCATCTGTTGAGTGTGGAATCTGTTGAGTTTCCACCATCCCAAAATAATCGCCGGCAAAGCGGTGAACATAGAACGCCGTAGGTGGGGCTGGTTCTTGGACCGAAGCGACGCATAGCGACGACGATCAAAAAGAATCCAGAAAACTTCAGGGAACCACACGGCACTATTGAGATCCGGCTTCGGTTCTAAACCCTCATCAGAGATGAGTTGGGAGATGTCTGGAGGAGGCCTTTTTAGTGGTTCCGCTGGAAGACGTGCGAACCTGGTGGCGAAACCCGAAAGTTGGAGGTTAACAATGGTAATCAACCAAGCAATCTCGGGCGCTCGTCGGATTGCGTTCGCGCGCACGCAGTGGGCGTGGATAAGCGCCACAGACGTGGTGCGGCGAAATTGGAAAGTTGGAGGTTAACAAGGGTACTCAACCAAGCAATCTCGGGCGCTCGTCGAATTGCGCTCGCGCGCACACAGTCAGCGTGTATAATCCAACCGGCAAATTACCGACGGAGTCGATCGATACTTGATATAGCACGCGCGCACGTAAATGCTTGTGGATGACGGCTTCGGTTCGGAGAATTTTTTCGCCGTTTGCGTCTCGTTCGCGACAATCCAGTCGCGCGTTTCGCTTACATTGTAGCTATGTTTACCAGGCTCTCTCGCACCACCGTTATCTTCAATTAGCACCTGCTCACTTGGATTCCGTCTTTCTCATTGCATGAGGTCTACTGCATATTTATACATACACTACCGCTCCGCAGTATCAGACCACTTACCGCGCGCCCAACTAAAAACTGGTCGTGACTTTGAAAGATGGTAGCTCCGTCAAAAATAAAGCCACAGATTTTTTATGCAGACCATCGCAAAGCTTACTCAATTGTGCGTCGAATGAACCCTAGCCAAGTGGATCCGGACTTCTGTATGTCGATAAATCATGTGAGGAAGACAAAAAAATAATTCCGATTTCGACAGAATTTCCTGCCCCAACTTCGACCCAACCCCGATTCTCGGAAATTTTTTTTAAAAATCTGGGAAAATTCCAGAAGCACCGTTAAGACTTCAGCTCTCGATCCGTCGAAAAAAAATCAAAAAATCTCAACGGGTTCTTGAGATATGAGATTATATGTGTGAGCGTGCAGAATCATCATCACGACCGTCGATAGCCCGACTCGAGGTCTTCGCGAGCGCTTCGGCTGTCACGCCAGGGCCGAATATCGAGTAGGGGCTCGCGTGGGCTACTATTACTCCACTCAAAGTTTTTCTTTTCGATTAATTTTTAGAATATTCGCCAAATTATCTTGTGAGAATTATGAACGCTAGTAAACGAATATATTTATCAAGGAGTGTACTGTATAATTGACTGATAATTAAAAGAAAAACTTCTCAAGAGGCAATCTTTCGGATCATTATTCGTCAATTATTCATTGAATAGAAATCGAATTTTAATTAAGAAATCAGAATTATTGAATGCAACAAATTAACGAGCGGTATATTATTTATTATATGTATATGGGGTGTTCCACGCGGAACGCGACCGATTTAGAAAAATTCTTCGAAAAATGGACGAAAAATTCTAAGACACGCGAGCCCCTACTTGATATTCGGCCCTGGCGTGACAGCCGAAGCGCTCGCGGAGACCTCGAGTCGGGCTATCGACGGTCGTGATGACGATTCTGCACGCTCACACATATAATCTCATATCTCAAGAACCCGTTGAGATTTTTTGATTTTTTTTTCGACGGATCGAGAGCTGAAGTCTTAACGGTGCTTCTGGAATTTTCCCAGATTTTTAAAAAAATTTTCCTAGAATCGGGGTTGGGTCGAAGTTGAGGCAGGAAATTCTGTCGAAATCGGAATTATTTTTTTGTCTTCCTCACATGATTTATCGACATACAGAAGTCGGGATCCACTTGGCTAGGGTTCATTCGACGCACAATTGAATAAGCTTTGCGATGGTCTGCATAAAAAATCTGTGGCTTCATTTTTGACGGAGCTACCATCTTTCAAAGTCGCGACCAGTTTTTGGTTGGGCGCGCGGTAAGTGGTCTGATACTGCGGAGCGGTAGTGTATATATATATATATATATATATATATATATCTTTGAGGCATGAACCGTTATATCCACGGTCTTACATACAGGTCTGGAAACGAAGTCAAATTCTGGTAGTGGGGGAGGGTACCTTAGCGTCGACGCATTTAAAACTATCGATGCTACTAGACGGCGCTGTCGTCGGGGGATCAGCCTTAAACATAACCTCACATTTGATGTATAAACATTTACATTTGATATGTAGCAATATTCAGGGGTAAAATATTAATCTAATACATTCAGGGGAATATAACGATCTTCGATCAATTTAATGAAATTACCAGTTTTGGCTCTCCTGTTTTATATTCAATTTTGAATATCGCTCCAGTTTACGCTTTAATAGGTTAGTACCGGGTTAGTATATCATGCGCATGGCGCATGCTATGGTTGATCCCCCGATCGCAGCGCGGCCCTGGTGGCTACAACGTCACCCTCAGTTCGGCGACGTTAAGCGAACTACCCCCACCAGCTTCGTTTCCAGACCTGTATGTAAGACCGTGGTTATATCATATCGCGGAGATATGGCAACGATGTGATCTCATGGTTGCCGAATCTCCGCACCATTCGAACAGCTGTCGGCGAGAATCCGCAAAATCGTGTTTGAGATCACATCGTTGCCATATCTCCGCGATATAATATAACGGTTCATGCCTCAAAGATATATATATATAAATAAATATATATATATATATATATATATATATATATATATATATATATATATGTATAAATATGCAGTAGACCTCATGCAATGAGAAAGACGGAATCCAAGTGAGCAGGTGCTAATTGAAGATAACGGTGGTGCGAGAGAGCCTGGTAAACATAGCTACAATGTAAGCGCAACGCGCGACTGGATTGTCGCGAACGAGACGCAAACGGCGAAAAAATTCTCCGAACCGAAGCCGTCATCCACAAGCATTTACGTGCGCGCGTGCTATATCAAGTATCGATCGACTCCGTCGGTGATTTGCCGGTTGGATTATACACGCTGACTGTGTGCGCGCGAGCGCAATTCGACGAGCGCCCGAGATTGCTTGGTTGAGTACCCTTGTTAACCTCCAACTTTCCAATTTCGCCGCACCACGTCTGTGGCCCTTATCCACGCCCACTGCGTGCGCGCGAACGCAATCCGACGAGCGCCCGAGATTGCTTGGTTGATTACCATTGTTAAACCTCCAACTTTCGGGTTTCGCCACCAGGTTCGCACGTCTTCCAGCGGAACCACTAAAAAGGCCTCCTCCAGACATCTCCCAACTCATCTCTGCCCTCATATGTCAGTTATGTCAGCTATGAGCACGGTCTTACAGACCGGATTCATAACTGCTGTTAACAATTGTAATCATAGAGACTAGAGATAAGGGGCACGAACGACTGTGGAAATCGCGGTTAAAATCTGTTCGCCGAAACGCGGAAATTGATTAATTTTGTAACCGAAGTAAAATTGAGCGATAAGTTGGTAGTCTCCATGATTGATTGGTCTAGCCCCTCATGACGCTAACTTCATCTCGGTACCTATTCCATTTCACTGGTGCTCAGTCCCCAGAAATTGCACGCGATTTCGGTCACGTTTCTGAGCGGTCCGTGCGTACTCTTCACCTCTAGTCTCCATGATCACGATCTTGAAATAGTTGAAACTCCGGTGGTCGGAGAAAGTCGGCTAAAACTCAGTTCTATAGTTTCTCTAAAATCCCACAAGTAGGGCGCCACCGGTATACAGCCGCGATTACGCATGCGCGGACACGTTGCCCAATCAGATCAGGCGAGAGGGAGATGGAAGCAGATCGTCGAACTCTTTCTAATAACCTAAGCGTCCGTCACAGACAACCCCCGAAGCTCGCAACTTTATCTTGCCAGGAATTGCTTTTTTCCATGTTTTCCGAGGGTCCTTGTTTTTTGGTACGTCAAAGAACGACCGTTTCATTTTTACACCTCTCTGGCCCGTTTTTCAGCCAGGTACTCATACCGATGACCACTTTTCAATATTAACGTTTTTTGTAGTTTTTTGACAAATACATTCACGATAACATGAAAATAGTAGCACGAGGTTATCACGATTTCAAAATATAATGTTTCTCACCCGCGCATGCGTAATCGCGGCTGCACTATCGTACCAGTAGCGCTCTAATTGTGGTAGCTTTGAGGAACTAGAACCAGCGATGAGTAGAGAGATCTCCAGGGCTGCGTTCCAATCATGGAGACTAGAGGTAAGGAGTACGCACGACCGTGGAAATTGTGGTTGAAAATTGTTCCCCAAACCGTGTACAATTTCTGGGTACTGAGCACCACTGAAATGGCATAGGTACCGAAGTGAAGTGAGCGATAAGTTGGTAGTCTCCATGATGATTGGTCTAGCTACTCACGACGCTGACTTCATCTCGGTACCTATTCCATTTCAGTGGTGCTCAGTACCCAGAAATTATACACGGTTTTGGTCACGTTTCTGAGCGGTCCGTGCGAACTCCTTACCGCTAGTCTCCATGGTTCTGATATTCCTATCCGGGTAAAGTAAGAGACGAGTCGGGTTAACTCTCGAGTTGACGTATTTCCTGAACGACGAGAGTAAGTATCGAGAGTGAACATGGCGGTCTCCCGTACATCATATACAATGAGACGCAATATGGCGACATGTCAAGTCCGTATCAAACGATGAATCGTCTTCTGTGCATGTCGAGTCTCTCCAATCTCCAACCTACCTCGCCGACGTGGGTCGGAAAAGTTAACTCGAGAGTCGACCCGAAAGGGTTCCTGAACGCCGCTAGTCCGGTCAACTCGGGGTTTCTGAATGGCGCGGGTTAACTATAGTTGACTCGAGTAGGGATTCAGAACGTAGCCTAGTGAAGTCTGTCGCCGTCACTCACTGTCGGTGAGCGTCGTGGCCATATGGTTATTGTAGTCCATATACTATTAAATTATACCCAGGGAAACAGTGTTGAATATTATAATAAATAATAGACTTTATTCGAACGTTGGCGTGAGCCGTAAAGATACATACGAACTCTCTTTTGTGAGTCTGAAAACAAGATGGCCGCCACAGCTATAGCGGGTTTTGGCGGTTGCTTTCTCCTCTCAGCGCAGGCGCGCTTGTTGCGCGTTGCTGGCGATCGTCACGCCTCTGGTGGCTAGCGGCTCAGTCTGAGACTCACGGCTGCCAATGCCACCGTCGGCGTGCGCCGTCTAGCGGGAACGCTTAGCAGATGCGATGAAATCGTCATACCATGACGTCACTCTGCTTGTACCTGGTGGCACGCGCGAAACTCGACAACTCTCGATCTGTTGCTGCGGTACGATGGCTCTTCGTTCGTCTACCCCAGTAAACACATGACCTCCATATGACGTCATAGATAGATCACATAGAGGTCATACAATTTTCACATAGTTATGACTTAAAAATGACTTTGATGTGATGTCATATAGTATGACATCATTATGACATAGTACTGGCCTAAAATTTGACTATTGTACGACGTCATAATTATGAATCAAATATTACGTAAATATTATATCCTATCCCTATCATACTGTGACGTCACATCAACGTCATTAATTTATAGACTATTTACGTAAGAAATAAATCATAAATTTACATAAATAACAAGTCATATTCTGACGTCAAAGTGATATCATAATACCGTCATATGCTTACGTCAGAGACAGCTTATATCGTTACGTAAAATTGAAGTTCGATTAACATCATACTTAGCATCAGCTCCGAGTCAATCTTTTGTATACAACTGACATAATATTAATGTCACGACTGTATGAAAATACACAATGTCCTCATTTGTGTATCAGTTGTATTATGTATTGATTCAAAATTCGATTAGTAAAATTTTGGGTATGACGTTCTCAATTTTTACTTTTATACATAGTGTCTAAATTTCACTCATACCGCGAATTCTCTTTAAATGTAAACATTAAATATATTTTTAACATTGAACAGATCACCGACACCGATAGGTGTGCGGTCGGTGTACGGCTTCGGCGGTCCCACAAGTTAAGCAGCATTTCTTGCGGCCAGTACTTGGATGGGTGACCGCTTAGCCGTGCACCGGCTGGCATATCGATCGGTGAGCGGGAGGCCAGTCCTTCTGGGGCCGTGGTGCCTGCGCTGAAGTGCTACTTCTGCGCATGCGCCACGAAACCAGAAGAACAGGGGCCGACTGTACCGACACGGGTTTTCTGCAGTTTCCCCGTGTCCAAGGCAAATGCGGTACAGCGGTAGGTAAAGTCGTCTGCAGACGCAAAAGGGGAGAGCACATTTTAGGATTTTCATGGGGAACGCGAATATAACGGAGACTAACGTTGTAAAAAACTCAAAAGAGTTGTGCAAGTAAAACTCCAAGTATCGTAGTAACATTGAACAGATCAGGATTATTATACCAATAAAATGTATATACCAATTTCAAATTTAATTATTGTATTGTAATAAAGGTACAGTAACAAAAAAATCACTATTTCTTATCGGAAAATATAAACATTTTGACTGTACAAGGTCTGTTGTAATAGTTATCAATTCTGGATTATTACGCTTTTTTAATGAATGAATATTTAATTCTTTGGAGTCACTAATGTGAATTATTTCTCATGTCAGTTGAATCTCATATTGTTGTAAGCATTCAATAATTCTTCTTACCATGACATCAGAGTTTTGTGATCAAAACTTGAGATATTTTATAATCATGCCATCCATACGTCACAGTGATACACCCGTTTGGACTCTAATTTACATCATTTACATAAATTTATGTCACATATGTGACATCAGCTAAATGACAAGTATGTCAGCGGGACGTCACATTTTTGTAAGCATCCCGTAGCATCTTTACTTTCCTATGACATGTGATTGACATCATTCTGACGCCAGTCAAGTCATAATGATGTCAATCACATGTCATTTTTACGTCATCTATCTTACGTAAAAATCTTACGTCAGGAAGTGGGAAATTATGAGTCATATACGACTCATATATGACTTACATCTTATTACGTAAATCATGACGTGGCATGATGTCATCCTGACATCAGATATACATAATTGTGTTCAGTGGGACCGTAGCGGCCGCAGCGAACCATGCCGATGCCGCGCAACGAAGCGGCAACTACATTAAGGATGCATGCGGCAACTACATTAAGGTCGACGAGCTCTAAAGAGAAGATGAAGTCGGGTCGGCTTCTACCTTCGAATTTAATGTAAACTGTTTGGGTGGGGATGAGTTTCGTTAGAGCTTCGACAGTAGCTTTCGATTTTGGCGTCTGGCTTCGAGAATACAAATAGGGAAAACGATCTGGTCCAGAAATTCTTCGATAGAGATGTCAAATGGTACGCCTCTGATAAGACCTTCACAGAAAATGACCGCGTCTGCGATGAACGCGATCAAGTGATTCTTAGACAAGGTAGACAGAGAGAGAGAGAGAGAGAGAGAGAGATTGATTGATTGATTGATTGATAGGTTTTTATTAGCTTCTGCTACTACTACAGTGTCTGTAGAATATACATGTTCATTTTACAATCTTCGAATCTTTGCTATTATTCTTACTTTTTCATTTCATTTTTGTATCGCATACATTTTCATATCGCATACACATTTGCTATTTTTGTCCTCCCTTCAGACTTCTCCATTCGTTCTCATATATTCTTTTAAGCACCATTTGAAACGTTCAATGTTTTCGACATTCGTGATGGTTCCCGGTATCTCATTATAGATTTTGAATCCTCTATACACGATCGATTTTTCTGCTGCTATTGTTCTCGTTTTTTTAATCGATAATTTCTCTTTGTTTCTCGTATTGTAGCCATGTATTTCGCCTACCGTTTGTACTTTGTTGGTCAAGTACTCGGGCGTTAGTCCGTTTTTCATTCTGTACACTAATACACATATATCGAATTTCACTCTTTGTCTCACACTCATAAATTCCAATACGTACAGCATGTCTTGTACCGGTGTATACAAATTTACCACCAGAATCGCTCGCATTGCACGATTTTGAGTTCTCTGTAGGAGAATCATCTTTTCTTCACTACAGTTCAGCATTACAGAACTGCAGTACCCATAATGTGGCGCTATTATGGCTTTATAAATTGTCACTCTTGTTTGGATACTTAAAAATCTTTTTATCCTGTTCAAAAACCCTATTTTCTTTCCAATTTTCTTAGCTATGTACCATGCATGCGCTCCAAATATCAAATGTTCATCAATCATGATTCCTAAATATTTTGTTTCTCTTACTTCTTCTACTATTTCATTTCCTACCTTAATTACGCATTTATTTCTAACATTCATCTTCCGGGGATCATGAATTATCATAAAAACAGTTTTTTTTACATTGATTTTCAGGGAATTGCATCCTAGCCATTTGTAAAGTTTTTTTAACCCTTCATTAATCTTATTCTCTATAATTTCTAGATTCTCGTCTGATACGTATAGCATCATATCGTCGGCGAACAATTTACATTTACAGCCAGTATTCGTTAAACTTTCTACGATATCATTAATATATACAATAAACAAAATAGGTCCGAGTTTCGATCCCTGCGGTACGCCATAGTTGACTAGACGTTCTTCTGATAAAATCTGATTATATCTCACTCTTTGTGTCCTATTATTCAGGTAAGATTCGAACCAATCTGCCACTTTTCCTCCAATTCCATATTTTTTTAATTTACGAATCATCCGTGCCCTGTCTATAGTCTCAAATGCTCTTTTAAAATCTATAAAAACAACTCCTATGATCTTACTCTCGTCCATTTTCATTCTCCATTCAATCAATGTATCCTGCAACGCTGTTTCACAAGAATGTCCCTTACGGAAACCAGATTGTTCGTCGATCAAGATCTTTTTCTCGTCAAGATATTTCATCAATTGGCTTTTTACTGTTTGTTCTAGAATTTTTTCGTATAATGGAAGAGTATTAATCGGTCTAAGATCCTCAACTTTTTTGCTACCTCTCACTTTCGGTATGGGAGTGATTATAGCCGTTTTACAATTTCGCGGGACTATTCCTTCTTGCATCGATCGGTTAACCAAGTTCATAATGATATTTGGATTTCCTCTCCATATAATTTTAATCGTTTTGGCGGTAATATCACAGTTTGTTCCTTTTTTTGCATCTAAGCTATTTATCACAGAGTTCATTTCTTGCCACGTTATTTCCGTAAATTTCATCATTCCAGTATCATTTTCCACTAATCTATGTGAATTATTTCCATTAGTATTATTCTCAATTTCAGTATCAGTTTCCGACCTGCCTGTTCTTATATCGTCGACTATGTCTTCTACACTGGTTACAAAGAACAAATTTATTTTATTTGCAATTTCTTGTGGTTCGGTGTACGAGACACCATCAAATTCTATTTCTTCGTTAATATCATTTATTCGTTTATCATCAATCAGTTGTTTCAGCGTTCTCCACATCTTTGTCGGGTCACTTTTGTGCGCATCTATATTCTGCTCATAATACATTTTCTTGTTTGTTCGTATCATTTTCACTACTTCGTTTCTCTTTATCCGATACTCATTCCAATTCCTTCGAGTTCTAGTCTCTATCGCTCGTTTGTACACCCTGTCTCGGTCTTTGCATGCTTTTCTTACTCCTTCATCTATCCTTGGCTTATTCATCCATTTAGTTGCTATGACTTTTTTCATTACTGGCGCCATTTCATTCATCGTTTCCACTATATTATTCACTGTACTGTTCGCAAGTTCATCTATCGTAATTCCTCTATTCTGTTGTAGATGCATTTTATTTTCGAGCATTTCATTGAATGTATTTTCAGAAAATGTACTGTAGTCCCTTTTGTAAAAAACGGTTTCTTTGTCATGATTTTTTATATTGATATTTAGTGTTACTTTTACTATGCTATGGTCCGTTATTTTTGGGGTTGCCAATACGTCTGTTTGAATAAAAAAATTTGAGAATACTAAGTCAATTGTTGTTTGTGAGTTATTTGTTATTCTAGTTGGTTTGTCTACATATTGTTTGAGTCCCATTGATAAAAAGTTATTTAATAGTCTATGTACATAATGATTTGCCTTACTGACATCTAAGTTAAAATCTCCCATCACAATCAAGTGTCCTCTATCTATTACTTTTTCACATTCGTTGATAATCATTTCAATGAAATTTCCATCGCTTGTACTTGGCGAGTGATAAGCATTTGCAATGACAATACCTTCATATTTACCTTGTATCTGTATTACGTTCAACCATGTATTTTGTTCATTATTTTTGCTTTCTATTACTTTATAATTCGTTCCCCTTCTAATGTATGTTGACAATCCCCCAGTTCTGTTGTTTTTCGTATCGGTTCTTACTACCTGATAGTTCTTTATATTTAGCTCATTTGCTCTAACATCTTCCGTGGTAGGTGTTTCCGTTAAGCATAATATTCTCGGTTTCTTTTCATTAATTAATTTTTCGATCTCATCCTTATGTTTAATGAATCCTTGCGCATTTAACGTTAAAATATCATTATCCTTATTGCTATACTCTCTGTTATTTTCATTATTTACGTGGTGTTGTCTCTGTGTGGCTAATTGCTATTCGCTACAATATTGTACACGCCTGCTCGCTTTTTCGGTTAATCGCTTGTATATTGGGCATCGATAGTCTGTGGCTTCATGTTCAACGTTTTCTTCCGGTGCTTTATACTTTAAACACATTCGAACACAATTTACACACTTCTTTTTTCTTTCTTCACAGTCCCTACCGTCATGTTCTCCTCCACACTTTCTGCAGCTCAGCGGATTTTCACAGTCCTTAGCAACGTGGTTGTACCCACAACATCTATAGCATCTCAAAACACTGATAAAGTCGAACAATTTACAGTTTTTATATCCCACCTTCATTCTTTCATTCTCGATTAACACTCTGTGTGTTCTCGGATCTACTTCTAGAATTGGAGTCGATCCATTTTCATTAACTTTCATCTTTTTTACGACTCTCATCTGAAAGCCATTTTCTTTGTCATTTAATTTGTTTTGTTTATTTATCATTTTCACGAGTTCTTCTACCTCTATATTGTCTAAGTTTTCCTCTATTCCTATTACCTTCACTTTTGGTAGCTTCTTTTTTGTTTCGATGATTCCGTAGTCCTTGCCAAGATTCTTTTTCAGTTCTTTCCTCAGTAGTTCCTGATCTTGTTTTTGTTGCACATCTATTATAACTTTTCCGTTTGCCCCCCTTATAACCTCGTCGATGCCTATTCCGAGCTGCATCACATCAACTTGCTTCCTTATTTCTCCTTCTGTATCTTTGCACGTTTGTTTATGCACTGGTTTTACTACAACGTAATCTCCATTACTGTTTTTCAATTTTTCTGCATATGTTTCTTTTTTTGCTGTTTCTGCCCGTCCTGACTCGACCACTGCCTCCTTGTTAATACGATGTATCCCCTTCTCCAATTTCTGCATTCCTTTATTTATTTCTTCAATCAAATTTTCTCTTATCTTCGCCATACACTTTTTCTCGATTACTTCTACCATCGTCTCTAATTCTTTTTTTACAATCACTTTAATAGTCTCTTCAATGTTATCTATCGTAGCATATCTTTTATCAATGTTCTTAACGGTGCTAAATATATTATCGAGTTTTTCGTCTAATGCCGCCGTGTCTTTATAATAGTAATCGATATCGTTGTCTTGTTCATCGTTTTCTTCATCTCTTCTTTTCCTTTTGACTCGTTTCGGTATATTATTCCGTTCTCCCGATTTCGTGTTACATTCGCTGTCTTCATTTTGATTTGCTTCATCCATCACGTAATCGTCGCTGTTCACGTCAATTCTGTCTCTATCTAGTTTTTCTATCGGTCCAAGACACGACACTGATTGATTGTACGAGTTTTTGTACCTGTGCGTACTGCAGCCAGGGTGGTAGTATTTTTGACACTTTTTACATTCATATACTATTGTTGCTATTTCTTTTTTGCAACTATCACATTTGTATTTCTTATCATTTTGTAGAGCTACAGACATTCCCTTCACTCTTCACTCTGTTCTCTTCTCACTCTCACGATACCAAAATATGTATATATTTCGTCCTAGGTTATATATCCGGTAACTTGACGCCAGCGCGGTAACTTGACCGCAATACGCAGAAGTTAGTTAGTTAGTTAGTTATTTGGTTGGGGCTGGCTCCGGTCGCTGCTCTGCAGCAGCTTTGACCATACGGCCATGGACTAAAACGTATATAGAAATCTGAAATAGAGGTAATCTGAAACAGAATAAAAAGGAGAGCGGCACAGCCGCCCGATGTTTCCACCGCGGCAGCAGTGTCGCTCTCCGCGCTCGAAAGAGCCAGTTATACCTCTACCTCTAGGGTAGGGGCCCAGAAAATTACAGAAATGTGCTTATTGAGGTGTGAGCGTAAACTGTTGGTAAATTTCAAAGGCATGGGTAAATAAGAAGTGAGTTTAAAACGTTAGTTGGCAATGGTTGAGGAAGCTTGAGAATATGCTGATCGTTCGGTGAGATGGAGAAGCTAGAAATGATTCGATGTTAAACGGAGGAAAGATTTTAAGAGATATCAAAGATTTAATTAGCGTTGTGCGAAAGTTGTCGTATAGGGGGCAAGCCCAGAAAACATGATTGAGATCTTCAGCCTCATGTCCACACGCGCACCCCGGAGAGGCATTCATATTTTTTCTAAAAAGACTAGCGGCAAGATTGTAATGATTGGAGCGCATTCTACAAAAAAGGACTATGGATCTTCGATCGAGTTTACCAAGATCTTGGAACCATGTCTTGTGATTTGAAGGCTGATAAAAAGTTTCGAAATATTTGACACCTTTGCTATTGCTGGAACTGTATAATTTAAGGGACCTCTCCGTAGAGCGCGCGCATTTATCCCGAACGATGGGGAAAAATTCTGTGGGAGGAAGTAAAAGATGATAGTCAGTGCCGTCTGAGATTGCCGCTTTGGCGAGGCGATCCGCGACTTCATTACCCGAAATGTCGGCGTGGCCAGGAATCCACACCAAAGTGACCCTAAGATTTTGAGTTACGGAGAGACTAAGGGCTCGACGTGTTGCAATAATGATTGGAGAGGAGATTTTAGACAAGGGCGCTACAAGAGCTGTGAGAGAACTGAGAGAATCTGAAAAAATAAAGGAGTTAGCAATTTTGTTAGAAGTGATGTACTCCAGCGTAAGCAGGATAGCCAGAGCTTCCGCTGAGAAGATCGAAGCGAAGCGGGAGACACGATATTTAAGATTAAGAGAGAGAGAAGGGCTGTGAATGGCTAGACCTACGTATTTTCCTTCATTTGTTTTAGAACCGTCGGTAAAGAAGAAGGTAGAGCTGTCATAATGGTGACCAAACTGAGCGAGAAATTCTGCGTTGGGGTTAGGTGAAGATTGAATTACCGTACCGGACAGAGTATCGATGGAAGATTGCGAAAAGAGAGTTGTAGGAAGGATTTGATAGAGAGGAGGAAACGGGTGAGGTTGAATATATTCTCTGTATTTTGACAAGTCAAGAAAAGCGTTAACAAGAGGGAGATCACAAAGGTCAGCGTAGCTGTTAATGGAATTCAAAGAGTGTATTAGAATTGGAATAGAGGAAAGGAGAGGATGCCATGATGTGGAAAACATTTTTAAAAGGTATTTATTCGAAAGGAGTTGAAGACGACAGCGCAAGACCGGCTCCCTGGCCTCAGCAAGAACGACATTGTTAGGGGTCGAGTTGCGGAAGCCCAGGGCCAGCCTCAACGCCTTACGTTGAATAACTTCCAATTTTTTGAAAAGAGAATACTTTTTAATGGGAAAAACCATCGAACCATATTCGATTGAACTACGGATGAGAGCACGATATACAGAAATAAGTGAAGACGGGTCTGCTCCCCACCATGTGGTGCGGAGACATTTAATTATATTTAAGAGCTTACCACACTTGACATGCAAATTATTTACGTGAGTTTTCCAAGAGAGACGATAATCTAACGTGAGTCCGAGAAATTTTGCTTCTAAACATGTTGGGACGGGAGAAGAATTGATCGAAACTGAGAATTGTAGAGGATTGAAGTGTTTGCGGGAAAAAACGACTAGCTTAGATTTAGAAGGTTCAATGGAAAGGCCTCTACCCTCCAGCAAAACTGCGATTTTATTGAGACTATTCTGAATTGAAGAAATACATTCATATGGATCGTTTGATCTTGAGAAAAGGGCTATGTCATCCGCAAACTGAACAATCGAACAGTCCAGATCCAGATGCTGTTCCAGTTTATTGGTATAAATTATGTAAAGTAGCGGACTTAAAATACATCCTTGAGGTACACCTTTGGCTGATTTGAAGGGGCCGTGATTTTGGCCAGCAATGTTGAAAAAAACTGATCTAGACGAGACCAGGTTGAAAACGAATTTACAATAAGACCAAGGTAAGCCAAGGTCTCTAAGGTCATGAGTAAGAATACCGGGATCTACATTGTCGAACGCGCTTGAAATATCAAGAAAAACTGCAGCAGTGAATTGATTCTTGGTGAAGCCTGTGTAAATTTCGGTTGTGAGGATAGCCAAGTTGTCAGCACAGGATCTAGACTTTCGAAAACCAAACTGCGACGGTGAAAGACGCGAACTACTTTCGAGCCATTGGATAATTCTGGAGTGGAGAAGCCTTTCCATGAGTTTGAGAAAGCAAGAAGCCAGGGAAATAGGACGAAATTTTCCCGGAGAAGATTTGGGGATGAAAAAAACTAGAAATTCGCTCCACGGTTTTGGAAAGAAGCCATTCTTGAAAAAGTCGTTGAAAACACCTAGAACGAGTTCTTTAATAGAATCAGGGAGATGACGAATGATTCGAAAGTCTATTTTATCAAGCCCCGGGGCCGCTTTTTCTTTGCTGCACTGGATCGCAGATTCTAGTTCGGAAGCTGAGAATGGAGAGTCTAAATCGTCATTGGATGAGAAAGAGTTAGGAAAGCAAAGAGGAAAGCTCGGAGGTGAGCAGATAGCAGGAATGAGTTTTTTCATCTTCTCTATTGTCTCTGTATTGTTAGTGTGCATGGTATGTTCAACAAGATTTCTATTTTTAAAGCGTTTAATTTTAGACCAAACTTGCTTAGCAGATGATCGTAAGTCGATCGTTTCTGTGAAGCGTTTCCAGGATTTTTGCTTGGCTTTGTGGAACGTTCTTTTAGCAATTGCTTCTATTTTTTTGGCGTTAACGAAATTAACTAAATTTCCGACATTTCTAAAGGCAGCCCAGGCCTCTTTCCGAGCTTTATTAGCTATTTCACATTCTTCGTTCCACCAAACCGCCGGACGAGATTTGAATACTCTGGGACGCGACTGTTGACTCGAATTTGAATTTGCAAGATGCGGGCATGACTCTACGACAGCCTCATTGATGGCAATTATAATGTTTTCGTATTGTGTCAGAGAAGATGAACTAGAGAGTGAAGGCGCGCGGCATTTCAAAGAAGATTCGAAGGTGGGCCAGTCGATTTTATCCGAGGGCAAACGATGAGGAGAGAAGGACAGCGTAGCGAAAGAAATTCCGAGGGAAATAGAAATAGGAAAATGATCACTTGTAAGAGAGTCAGGAAGGGTCTTCCAAGAACACAAGGGAAGGAGATGAGATGAGATGAGCGAGAGATCGACAGCTGAGATGTTATTTATAGGGGATGATACGAGAGTCGGGGAACCGTCATTTAGAATAGAGAAATCGCGGTCGGATATGACGTCGAGCAAGGAATTTCCGGATGGGCAATTATTAGTACAACCCCAAGAAGTATGGTGGCTGTTGAAGTCTCCAGCGATGATGACATTATCTCCGAGAAGAACGGAGTCGAAAAGAAGTTCCCAATCAGTTGTGGAGACACTTATAGCTGGCGGTTTATAAAGAGCTACTAGAATCAGGGGACCAAAATGGGATTCGATAGAAATAGCCAGTGTCTCAATGAAGTTTGAGATATGATGAGAGGTAGTGAACATGGTAAAAGGAATATCTTTTTTGAGATAGATGGCGAGACCGCCGCCCCTGCCAAAATCCCGGTTTTTAACGACGGCATTGAAGCCATCCAATAACGGAACCGACTTGTCACGAAAAGAGAGCCAGGTTTCACAGAGAACGATGACCTCGTAGGGTTCTGCAATCTTTGCCAAAAGACCTAGTTTATTTCTCAAGCTACGACAATTCCATTGAAGAATATTTAACTGTCTACGTGCAGCCATTATGGGTTTGGGAAATGACGGAGGCAAGTGAGTTTAGGCATTCAAAAACGGGAGCGAGTCTATCCGAGAGACCGAGAGCGGATAAAGCTGGCGCGAGTTGCTGCGTAATGAGACTGAGCAAAGAGGGAATAATGTTGAGAGCTTGAGCCGGATTAGATTCGAAGTTCGGGTGAGCAGAACAGGAAGGTGCGAAAAGAGAGGGGGGATTCGTTACGGGGGGAGCGGCGTTCAGGGCAAAACCGTTTTGCGCTCCTGAAAAGTGAGGTACGTGGCCGTGGGGAGCCATAAGCAGGTTCGCGTGTTCTTTACGAGTAGCGAGTGTCGAAGGCGAGGTCATGGGTGGTGCACGCGAAGAAGATTTACGGACTTGGGAGCGGTCATTAGGGAAACGTGAGTTTACTGGTCGGGTATCGAAGAAAGCGAGATTTGGCGATAGCAAAGGAGTCAAAGGTTGCGACGGTGTGGGTGTGTAGGTAGCAGAAGCTGCCTGGCTGTAGGAACGTGGGCTAGGGAGCAACGGGGACGAGTTTGGCAACGGGGAAGATGAGTGAGAGAGAGCAGGGAAATGTGAGTCCGTACGCGAGAGAGTTTGCGGGATTGAACCACGAGCTGAAGAGGGAGCTGAGAGGAAACGTCTGGCTTCGAAATGGGAGATGTTGCGCTCGGCGGCGATAGCTCGAATTGCTTTTTCGTGCTGAAAAGCGGGGCATTTTTTGTCTGTAGGAAGGTGGGGGCCTTTGCAATTTGCGCAGCAGGGCGCGCCATTCTGACATTCACAAACTTCTCCTTCCGGATGCTTTGCCTGACCACAACGAATGCACCTTGGTTTGCTTTTGCATTGAATTGCGACGTGGTTGAAGATGAAGCACGAGAAACACATCTTAACCGGAGCTTCCCACGGATCGACAGGGTGACGTGCCCTGAAGCGGGAGACGAAATTGGGACGGGCCCTACCCTTGAATTTGATGTAGAGCGATTGAGTGGGGATAAGCTTCGTTTGGGCGTCAACGGTGACCTTACGATTTTGGCGTCTGGCCTCCAAAATGGAAATGGGAGAATCGACATTCTGGAGAAACTCCTCGATCGAAATATCGGTGGGAACGCCTCTGATTATACCTTCAGAAGAGATGAAGGAATCCGGAATAAATGCGGTCAGTTTGTTTTGTGCGAGAGTCGGAAGAGAGAGGGTTTGATTCGCGGCAGCGGCGGTGCGGAAGGAAACGGTATTTTGGCACTTACCGGAGCTGGAAATGTCAATGATTTGATTGTTGGCGAAATGTTTAAAAAGGAGTCTTCCGGTGCAAGTAGGATTGAGCCGAGGGGTTTCTTTCGTCACCTCCGAAGGACGAATCAAAATCAAAAAAGGGCCTGCGCAGTTCGGGTCATACCTATTCGTTACCAGCTTCGGTGGTACTGCGTTCGTTGCAGCAGTTGTACCTGTCAAAATGGGTTGCTGCGGCGATCCAGATTGTCCCAACTGGGAAATCTTAGCATGACTGCGGTCTCTAACTTTTGACGCTCGTCCTTGTCCTTCGTCTACGCTGTCATCGGATTCCAACCGTCGCTTACCTGGAAAAGCTTCGTTTCGAAGATCCTCCACCTGCGAAACCAATTGGGACCTGTCGTCTTGTTCCATATTTTCAGCTATGTTATTATTGGGATCGTCTCCATCGACCCCGCGACAGTCCACGTCGACACCTAGGGTAAGCGAGGCCATGCCTCGCCCACCAAACAGAAACCGAACAGGGACGGACACAGGTTAGGAGAGGAGCAAAAGTAAGGTTAGGAAGTAAAAAGAGAGAAAAGCAAATAATACTAAGCTTCGGCCTGCGAAAAGCCTCACTCGCTTACGCAGCTCGAACAATATTAAAAGAAAAGAAACTCCAAACTTCGCTCAATAACGCATAAAAATTAAAATAAACTTCAATTTTAGCGCAGCAAAAACGATAGCGTCGTGATTCCGGCAGATGTTCCATGGACGATCCAATACGCAGAATGCGGTAATCTCTTTTGGGACCAGGCGGCGCTGCTGCCGTCCCGCAGCGTAGGTCTATGTTTGGGTGTAACCGGTAAGTTGACGCCAGAGCGGTAACTTGACCGCGGTACGCAGAATGCGGTTACCTCCTTTGGGACCAGGCGGCGCTGCTGCCGTCCCGCAGTGTAGCCCTATGTTTGGGTGTCACCGGTGCCCGTTGAATCTTGAGATGGGTGTCCCTGGTATTTCCAATATGTCTACCCGTCAAATCAATATGTCGTCTGATCAGCTGTTATCGATTAATAATATCACTCAATCCAAGTGTTCGTATTGTCGCTGTTCACGTAAATTTCACTGTTATTAATATCACAAAATGTCGATAAGACTTCACTTTTTGTGAGAAAATGGTTTTATAGACGATCCGTCACTTATTATCGTTTTTAACACCACTTATAATCAGACCGACATAAACACGTCTTACTAGTGAGAGAGAGAGAGAGAGAGAGAGAGAGAGAGAGAGAGAGAGAGAGAGAGAGAGAGAGAGAGAGAGAGAGAGAGAGAGAGAGAGAGAGAGAGAGAGAGAGAGAGAGAGAGAGAGAGAGAGAGAGAGAGAGAGAGAGAGAGAGAGAGAGAGAGAGAGAGAGAGAGAGAGAGAGAGAGAGAGAGAGAGAGAGCTTGATTAGCTGTGGCGATTCGTCAAAATTGGGGGTCCGAAAACCCTTGAAAGTCCGAAAAAATTTCTTTCGGCTTGGCTACAAACGAAACGACGTTTACTACAAACCTTTTCACACCCAACTCTTGAAGATTAACGCATGAGAATCAATTTTCCCGACCGCTCGATTTTCGTAAAAAGAAATGTTTTTTTTCGTCAAAATAATTTTTTTTCCATGAAAAAATCTTTTCTTTTCTACTACAAACAAAAATTCGGTTACCAGACATGTATATAAGGGTATCTGTATGTGAATCAACCGTTGGATCACACATACAGAGCCATATCCATATGAATGAACCGTTAGATTCGATCTTCGTCAAAATCGGGGGTCCATAAACCCTTAAAAGTCCGAAAAACGTTCTTTCGCCTTGGCTACGAACGAAACGACGTTCACTACAAACCTTTTCACACCCAACTCCTGGAGATTAACGCATAAGAATCAACTTTCCTGACCCATCGATTTTCGTAAAAAAAAATGTTCTTTTTCGTCAAAATATTTTTTGTTCCATAAAAAAATCATTTTATTTTGTACTGCAAACAAAAACTCGGTTACCAGAGACGTATACAAGGGTATCTGTATGTGAATCAACCGTTAGATCACACATACAAAGCCATATCCATGTGAATGAACCGTTAGATTCGATCTTCGTCAAAATTGAGGGTCCAAAAACTCTTAAAAGTCCGAAAAACTTTCTTTCGTCTTGGCTACAAACGAAACGACGTTTTCTACAAACCTTTTCACACCCAACTCTTGGAGATTAACGCATAAGAATCAATTTTCCTGACCCATCAATTTTCGTAGAAAAAAATGTTTTTTTCGTCAAAATAATTTTTTTTCCATAAAAAAATCATTTATTTTCTACTACAAACAAAAACTCGGTTACCAGAGACATAAACAAGGGTATGTGGGTTATATCCCGATCCCTATCGAAATATCTTTTTTTTCCATAAATTGCGAAATATCATCGCTCCGCGGTTGTCGAAATTACTGTTTCTTCTATCAAAGAACCTATGTAAACCGAAACCCGCTTCACAAAGAAGACGCGCACGTGATCAGTCACGCGAGCGTCTGAATATTATATATTCAGCTGAAAATCTACCGAGCTGACTCAATCACGGCTTAGCGACAACCCGAACGATTAAAAACCATCTCGACCGAAAACGAAATAGACGTTCGCGTGATGAGACACGTGCGCGTCTCGTTTCAACAATATGCACCGTCAGCTGATCACCACCTCGAGAGAATGAACCGAAGTCAAAGACTTCGGCCGAGGCCAAAGACTTCGACGAGGAGACAAAGCGGGAGAAACCGATGAGGATTACAGAAAATCAACCGATCATGTCGACTTGGGAAACCAATGAATCGAAGATCATCAGTCTTTCTTTAAATTCTGAACTCGTCGGGGCTCACACCCCGATCGTCGTCCTGAGTCTCGCTAGTCTCTTCGTCGATAGTTAGCGCGTGTCTTCGGCCCTTCTGGCCAAGCCTTTCCACCCGAGGGATCGGGAAGTCATCGAGGTGAGCGTTTTAATAATTCTATCGCGAGTGATCGGCATCAGAATAAGAAAAAACTCACCCTATATTTTATACGCAAATTATTATTTTGCACAACGTCGGAACCTCTGTGAAAAGCGTTCCGACTATTGAATAAATTAAAGACTAAGTTTCGGAAAGCAGTGAAACCTCTGTGAAAAGCGTTCCTTCTGTTCCACGAAACAACCAATCAACATCCGAAATCCAAACCAGACCTTTGTACGAACGAAAAGATCCACGACTACGAACCATATTGTAAGTAATATCAAGATTATTGTAACGCTTCTTTTCTAACCTGATTCTATTATTTCTGAATAAATCGATCATAACATAAACAGGTACGAATAGCGTTTTAATGGTATTCCTAAAAATATAAATTGAAATAGCCCTTCCTATAACTCAGGGCTTAACATGTGTATGTGAATCAACCGTTAGATCACACATACAGAGCCATATCCGTGTGAATGAACCGTTAGATTCGATTTCCGTCAAAATTGGGGGTCCAAAAACCCTTAAAAGTCCGAAAAACTTTCTTTCGGCTTGGCTACAAACGAAACGACGTTCACTACAAACCTTTTTACACCCAACTCTCGAAGATTAACGCATAAGAATCAATTTTCCTGACCCATCGATTCTCGTAAAAAAAAATGTTTTTTTTCGTCAAAATAATTTTTTTTCCATAAAAAAATCATTTTATTTTGTACTACAAACAAAAACTCGGTTACCAGAGACGTATACAAGGGTATCTGTATGTGAATCAACCGTTAGATCACACATACAAAGCCATATCCATGTGAATGAACCGTTAGATTCGATCTTCGTCAAAATTGGGGGTCCAAAAACTCTTAAAAGTCCGAAAAACTTTCTTTCGTCCTGGCTATAAACGAAACGACGTTTTCTACAAACCTTTTCACACCCAACTCTTGGAGATTAACGCATAAGAATCAATTTTCCTGACCCATCGATTTTCGTAAAAAAAAATTTTTTTTCGTTAAAATAATTTTTTTTCCATAAAAAAATCATTTTTCTTCTACTACAAATGAAAACTCAGTTACCAGAGACATAAACAAGGGTATGTGTATGTGAATCAACCGTTAGATCACACATACAGAGCCATATCCATGTGAATGAACCGTTAGATTCGATTTCCGTCAAAATTGGGGATCCAAAAACCCTTAAAAGTACGAAAAACTTCCTTTCGGCTTGGCCGCAAACAAAACGACGTTTACTACAAACCTTTTCACACCCAACTCTTGCAGATCAATGCAAAAGAATCAATTTTCCCGACCCCTCGATTTTCGTCAAAATAATTTTTTTTTTCATAAAAAAATCATTTCTTTCGACTACAAACAAAAACTAGGTTACCAGAGACATGAACAAGGGTATCTGTATGTCAATCAACCGTTAGATCGCACATACAGAGCCATATCCATGTGAATGAACCGTTAGATTAGAATTTCGTCAAAATTGGGGGTCCAAAAAGCCTTAAAAGTCCGAAAAACTTTCTTTCAGCTTGGCTACAAACGAAACGACGTTCACTACGAACCTTTTTACACCTAACTCTTGAAGATTAACGCATAAGAATCAATTTTCCCCGACCCATCGATTTTCGTCAAAAAATTTTTTTTTTCGTCAAAATACATTTTTTTCCCACAACAAACGAAAACTCGGTTTCCAGAGACGTATCCAAGGGTATCTGGATGTAAATCAACCGTGAGAGCACACATACAGAGCCATATCCATGTGAATGAACCGTTAGATTGTTGTGGAACAATAAGGATGGAGCGGGAAGTGGGTATTTGTAATAAATAATTCACACAGTGCAATTGTATTTAACGTTTCATATGAATATTTATTTCGATGAAAAATAAATAAAAATAATTACGTGTCTTTGGTACTGCATGGCCGAAATGAAAATAAATAAAAATAATAAGGCGGGTTTGCGTATTGAAGAAAATAATTAACCAAAAGAAAATAAAACATTCTAATGGTTTTGTTCCCGAGTTAAAATAAATAAAAATAAATCGAACAAAGCCCGGATGAGCGTCGGGACAAAAAAAAACAACAAAAAAATAAAGCTCGTGTGGTCTGTTTTGGGCCCGCGGGGGTTTCGGGGGTGACCCTATGATGGGAATGATTAACGTTTCAGTTAATCATTCCCAGTTAACAGCACGTCGGGGTGAGTGCTTCAGACAGCACGTCGGGGTGGGTGCTTCGAACAGCACGTCGGGGTGAGTGCTTTAGACAGCACGTCGGGGTGAGTGCTTTAGCCAGTACGTCGGGGTGAGTGCTTTAGACAGTACGTCGTGGCAAGTGCTTTATCCAGAACATTGGTTTGTCCCGCTTTAGACAGCAGAGACAGACTGCGACTCTGGTTTTGTTTTTGTTTTTAATGTCAGTCTTTATTCATTGGATGTTTTACAGATCTTGTATATCGTGTACATTTATCACATGTTTGGCTATACCTATTCCTTAGAACTTTACTAGCTTATTGTTATGTATTTTCCTTGATTAGGTATTTGGTGTGCTGCTTTGCAGTCTGGTGTACGTAAGTTGGGTAAAAATTTGAAAAAAAACCCATTTTGTTATGTATTTGTTTCCTTAATTCTACCTTAACGTTAACTTAATCCTACGACGATATTTACAATATTTACAGTTTCTTATTGCATCAACAGGTGGTGCGGTAGCTTGTGCTTAATTTTAAATGGCGCGTTTTGTTGTGTGGTCGTGCCAATGTTGCTGAGTATGGGTAAGTGTTTTATTTGTTTATTGAAGAACTGTTTCGTTCTGTGCGATATTTCTTCGAGGATGTCTTTACTATCTGTTCGAGTTTTGATGTCGTGGTTTGATGTGTACCAGTCAGCTCTGGTGATTGCTCTTAGGATTTTATTTTGTATGATTTGTAGTTTGTTAATGTTGGTTTTGAACGTGCTGCTCCAAATCGGCGCAGCGTATAGTATTACAGGTTTTATCATTGTTTTATATAATAACAGTTTGTTTTGTGTACTTAGTGCACTTCTTTTGTTTATGAGATGGTGTAACATTCCTTTTATTTTCTGTGCTTTCGCACAAGCACTATTAACGTGTGGCGTAAAGCTAAGTTTATCGTCTAATAATACACCGAGGTATTTAGCTACCCTTTTTGGTTCGATTTGTTCGTTGCCCACGTAAAAGGGTGGTATAATTTCTTTTTTCCTTTTTTTACTAAAGACGACTAGCTCCGTTTTTGTTTCGTTTATTTTTATCTTCCATAGGTGGAAATGCGTGAGTATTTGCTCAATGTGTCTTTGCACATTACCTTGTGCCACTTTTTTACTCCATGAGCTAGAGTATATTGCCGTGTCATCGGCAAATAGTGCTATTTCCGTGTTAAGACTGGTTGGGATGTCATTTATATAATATAAAAAGAGCACGGGGCCCAGGATTGAGCCTTGTGGGACTCCTGCTGCAATGTTTTGTATGTCGGAGGGTTCCCCATTCGCTGTCACCGCGAAAGTTCTGTTTAGAAGGTATTGTTGTGTAATTTTAACTAGATATGTCGGGATATTCAATTTATCTAATTTGTATATAAGTCCTTTGTGCCATACCGTATCAAAAGCTTTTTCAATGTCGAGTAGTGCAACTGCCGTTGATTTATTAATGTTATAATTCATGCTTATGTGGTTTGTTAATCGGGCTAGCTGGTGGACGGTGTTATGTCCTTCTCGGAAACCGAATTGCTGCGGGATTATTTGTTTGTTTGCTCTTTCATGTGCTTTGAGCCTGTTCAAAATGATGACTTCAAAGGTTTCGCTTAACGTGGGGAGAAGGCTAATTGGCCGATAGTTTTGCGGAAAAAGTTTATCTTTACCTGGCTTGTTGAATGCTAGTATATTCGCGTGTTTCCAGTTGGTTGGAAAGTGTGCTAATTTAAAACAGCTATTGAAAATGTAGGTGAGTTGTACCATTGCTTTACGTGGTAGGTGCTTAAGGACAATGTTTTGCAGCCCGTCTGAGCCTGGGGCTTTCTTTGGTCTCGTTTTTCTAATTGCTATTTCGATCTCTTTCGGCGTCGTAAGTTTGATACTGTCGACGGCGATTTCTTCGCTTAAAATATCTCTATACTTTAATTCTATCATACTGTCGTGCCTATCACAGCCCATATTTTCGGTAAGGTGGTGGACTTTCTCGAAGTTTTCAGCAAGCGCGTTTGCTTTTTGTTTGTCGTCTATCGCCAGGCCTTTTGTGCCGTGGAGCGTTGGGATGATGTTTACTGCCTGTTTCGTAAAAGCTTTTGCCATTTGCCAGATAGAATTGTCTTTGATGTTGAGACTTTTTAGTTTACATTCCCAGGTTTCGTTTTCGTATTCTTTTATCTGTTTTTTGATTGTATTTGATAAAAAGTTCCGTAGTCCCTTGTAGGTGTCTAATCTCGTACTTTGGTAAAGCCTGCGTGCCCTGTTTCGCGCTTTCATCATTGCGGTTATTTTCTCGGGCAAGGTGAGCTTGGAGGGCGCGGTTTTTGTTGTTGGTATAGCTACTTCTATTGCTTTAGTAATTATACTTGTGAGCTTGGCCACGCATGCGTCGATTTCTGTTTTAGTTCGTAGTTTCGGTTCTAAATTTATATTTTGATTTATGTATTTAGAGAACAACTTCCAGTCTGCTTTTTTATAGTTGAGTGTCTTTTTGTTTACATTTTTGGTTATAGCGTCGTCATTTAGCGTGATTATAACTGGCAGGTGGTCAGAGTCTAGTTCGTTTATGGTTTCGACTCGGATTTTGTCTATGTTCTTAATTAATGCAAAATCTACTACACTAGGAGGTGCATTGCTGTATGGGTATATGGTGTAAGCGTCAGGCGCCAGAACCGTTATTTGTGAGAAAGTGGTATAGTGGAGTATGATCTTCCCGTTTAAGTTATTTTTCGAGCAGTGCCAGTTTGTGTGTTTTGCATTGTAGTCTCCTACCGCAATTACTGTGTTTGCTTTATTGAAGATTTGGTTCAAGTCTGTAGGGTCGATTTTTGTTTGTGGGCGGGCATATACCGATGCAATTATTAGGTTATTTTTTAGTTTTATTGCACATGTTTCAATGGAACGTGTATTTGTTTCTATTTCCGAGCAAGGTATGTTATTTCTACAGTATATGGCCACTCCACCACCCACGGTATTGCCTGGCCGATCTTTTCTGAAGGACTGAAACCCGGTAATTTTGCATTTGATTTTTTCGTTGAGTTTTGTCTCATTTACCAGCAATATGTCAATGTTTTGCCTTTCGAGAAAGTCCTCCACCTCCAGAATATTGTTTTTTAATCCATTCGCGTTCCAGTGCGCTATGCGTAGCTGCTTGTTTACATTTTTTGGTGCGTTAGCCATATTTCGTAATGACGGAGATAAAAACTTCGCTTTTTTCTAAGTGATCGCGACAGCCTGTCAGTCGGCTGTTTAATTTCCTGAACATGTTAAGCATTTTCGTAAAATCGCATTGTGATTTAAGTATTTGTATTTCGTGCGCGATGCTACTGAAGGTAGACAGATCGGCCATCGTGCTTTGCGCATTACGATTGGCTTCGGTTGCTTTCGCTTGTTGTGTTTCGGAAGGAGTTTCGATATAATTGTTGTTTTCTTCGTTTATATTTTGTATTACCTGAGATATGGTTGGCGTTTTTCTGGGCCGGAGTCTGGGGTCTGCGATGTGGTGTGTGGGTTGTTCCACTTGCTGGTTCGTCCGTGTATAGGCTGTGGGTACAGCCCGCTGGGTCTGGTGGATGGCTGCCCTTTCTGTTCGCTGGTAGGCCTGCGAGGAGCCTGCGCCCTCTGGTTGTGTATAGGTCTGTGCAAACGGTGGGTCCTCTGTGCGCTGGCGAATTGGCGGAAAGGCTGGTCCTCGTAGGGGTTCCGTCATCGGTGGTGGTCGTTGATGGGCTGTCGTCGTTTTGGCGCGCCTGCGCATTTCAACTTTGTTGAGATGTTCCTTGTAGATAGCACAGTCCTTGGAGTTGGCTGGATGCTCCTCTTTGCAGTTTGTGCACTGTGGCTTGTCTGTGTGTGGCTTGTCACAATCTTTTGTCAAGTGATTTTTCGTGCATTTCACGCAGCGAGGTTCGCGGTGGCAGTAGTTCCGTGGTTGAAACCCTGGCACCGGAAGCACTGTGCTATTTTCTTGGGGTTTTTGTATTTCTCCCACTTGATTTTAACTGAGCAGATGTACCTGATGTTCCATACCTGCCTGGTGTTGATCGCTGCGTCGAACGATATAAAGAACATTGGGTATTCTGGGTTGGAGTTTGGCCCGAACTTCATCTTTTTCACTTTGATGGGCGAAAGGCCCTTTTCTTTCAGGTCTTCGTAGATTCCGTTTTCTTCAAGTGCTGGCAGTCCTTTCACCACAAACTTTTTTTGTTTTTGGCTGGATGAAGCGTAAGTGTGATACGCCAGTTTCCATTCGTCAAGAATGTTTGCTAGCTGGTCAAAGTCGGATTTGTTCTTCGGATAAATCGTTACTGCAGTCTTCGAAAAACTGAGCGTTGTTCCCGAATGCTCTCGTATTATTTTGAAGTGGAGCTTACACTTCGTTTCTGCTGTCAGGCATTCGTTACTCACGACGAGGGGCATAATTTTGTCCGCTTTCATTGTTGGTACCTTGTCGTCCGCCATGTCCACCTCTGCGTCGGAAGTGTCTTCATTTGACAGGACATCGAATTTGTTGCTGGTATGTGGATAAGCGTCCTCGAGGTTTTGTTTCTTGGACACGTTGTCACTGCTTTGATGATCTGCCGGTCGTTTTTGGTTGCGTTTTCCCATTTTGGTTGTTTCGATGCATTGCCGATTTTCCGCTGCGACTAGTGTCGGTAGCAGACTATCTTCTTTTTTAGGTGGCCCTGTGGGTTCCACCTCACTGGCGTGTTCACTATTTTTTGAATTCACTTCGGCTACTCTACACTACTGGAATCTCTGATCATCAATCGAATCAATCGATGGCCTGATCAGTCACTATATGTATCACTATGATCATTGATCAATCATGTCTGCGACCACGGTCTTACATACAGGTCTTGAAACTCCCGTGGTGGGGGGATGTTCCACTAATGAAATTTCTTTGCTGCTCGAAGCGGCCGCAAGTAGGGTGCCACTACGACCGGGGTCGCGCCGCGATACGTTAGGCGGAAGAGAGATGGAAGCAGATTTTTTATCTCTTTCTAATAACCTAAACGCACTGAATGAATGAATACGATTCACCACTTGAAAAGAATATCGAAGCACATACGTTATATCGTTAATAACGATAAAATTGCTGCTTTCCATTTTTCCAGAAGTTCGTTGTCTTTTGGCACATTAAAGACCGACCGTTTCATTTTTCCACCTTTACGACCCGTTCTGCAGTTTGGGACGACGCACCGCTTTGGCATGATCAGGGTTTTCACAATCCACGGTTTCTGCAATTTTATTTTTATTATTATTTTTATTTATTTATAATTAACACTCTCGTCGATTTTTGCAATCGTTTAATGCATCTACGATTACGAGTAGTAATGAAAATAGAATTGATTGTATGCAGTTAATATACCTCAAGTACACGTGAACATGAGGCAAACACTGGCAAACACGAGGCAAAAGTAAAATATGTTTATTACCCGCGCAAGCGTATAGTCGCAGGTCGCGGCGCGACCCCGGTCGTAGTGGCGCCCTACTTGCGGCCGCTTCGAGCAACATAAAAATTTCATTAGGGGAACATCCCCCACCACCAGAAATTTGGAGGAGTTTCAAGACCTGTATGTAAGACCGTGGTCTCAACCACGGTCTTACATACAGGTCTTGAAACTCCCGTGGTGGGGGGATGTTCCACTAATGAAATTTCTTTGCTGCTCGAAGCGGCCGCAAGTAGGGTGCCACTACGACCGGGGTCGCGCCGCGATACGTCAGGCGGAAGAGAGATGGAAGCAGATTTTTTATCTCTTTCTAATAACCTAAACGCACTGAATGAATGAATACGATTCACCACTTGAAAAGAATATCGAAGCACATACGTTATATCGTTAATAACGATAAAATTGCTGCTTTCCATTTTTCCAGAAGTTCGTTGTCTTTTGGCACATTAAAGACCGACCGTTTCATTTTTCCACCTTTACGACCCGTTCTGCAGTTTGGGACGACGCACCGCTTTGGCATGATCAGGGTTTTCACAATCCACGGTTTCTGCAATTTTATTTTTATTATTATTTTTATTTATTTATAATTAACACTCTCGTCGATTTTTGCAATCGTTTAATGCATCTACGATTACGAGTAGTAATGAAAATAGAATTGATTGTATGCAGTTAATATACCTCAAGTACACGTGAACATGAGGCAAACACTGGCAAACACGAGGCAAAAGTAAAATATGTTTATTACCCGCGCAAGCGTATAGTCGCAGGTCGCGGCGCGACCCCGGTCGTAGTGGCGCCCTACTTGCGGCCGCTTCGAGCAACATAAAAATTTCATTAGGGGAACATCCCCCACCACCAGAAATTTGGAGGAGTTTCAAGACCTGTATGTAAGACCGTGTCTGCGACTCTGGTGGCCCGTGCTCCGCCTTATATACCCGTCGAGCTGCAGCGGCGGCGAGAACGGTGGCGAACAGCGGTGTAGGAGCCGAGGGGCCCGTGATTCTGGCGTAGCGCCATCTGTCGACGCCCCCCGCGGCTGTTAGCTATGTCTCTCTGACACTCGGTCTACGGCGTTTAAGGTCCACTGGCGATCTTGGCTCCAAACGCTTGAGGACCCACGATTCTCAACGTATCGCAGAATACCGTCGGCTACGGTAGATACATATATATATTGTGACAGGAAAATAGTCTGTCAGTATAATTTCGTCCTCGACGTCACCGTTTAATTCTTTGACGTTCGACTTTTCGAACGCGATACGAAAAATATATTGTCATAACGTTACAAGAATTTATATTTTACCAGTAATAGAAATTTGTTACCGACTGTATCTGGTAAATTGTAACCATCGGTTATTTATCACGCTAGTCCGATGATAAACACAATAACTCGGAAATATATTCGACAAAGCCAGCGTATGGTAACGAGGCCTTATTCAAAGTAGCGACAGCAAAGGGCGCATGCGTGAATTGTCAACCATCTCCCCGAAATGTCGATATTACGGGGGAAGGTACATGATCACGTGATCATCGAATCAGAGGTACGGTCGCAAATAGATCATCGATCGACCATGACTCTTATCCCGAATCTCGAGCCGTGACCTCATCGATTGTAAAGATAAAGGAAAGAGCCCGTCGTTTAGAAGTCGCGTCGTAATTAAACCGTCTTTGTCAAATAAATATAAAAGTATTGAATCGTCGTATACGTTGTATAATCGTGGTCTGGAATCATTATCAAATCCAATAGAGGAAAACCACGGACAAATAATTGGAATTGTTAAAACGTAAGTCTGTCTAAATAAACTTATATTTCTTCTTTTGGATCACTTATGTTTGACTGTTGGTTTGTTTGAATTCAAAGAAAATATCCTTCCCTATATGTGTATCCTATTTAAGACTGGGTCAGTCAATTGAATCCACTTCTCATGCGGATTAGCCGGTCAAATTATAATTATTGCTACTCGACAAATTAATAAGAGTTTACTCATTCTCGACAAAATGAGTTGGCGTCCAACATTTATAGATTATTATTATTTCGTCAAAATTCAGAGCCCTGGCAGCCACTGACCCCGGCCGCGCCAGGTGTAGGCTTTAAAAAATTAAATAAAACACGTATATTTTGTATCGAAAAGAAAAGCCTGTCTCAATATACAGGGTGTTCCGATAACTATTAGGACCTCAGATATCTTCGAAACTACTAGGTTCACAGAACTATTTGCTGAATCAAAGTTGCATAGCACGAAGGGGGCCATCCAATGATACCAAAGTGCCTACTCCCACGCCCACCCCCAGCCCAGGGGGTGGGGCAACTTTAAAATCTTAAATGGGAACCCCTATTTTTTATTGCAGATTCGGATTCCCCATAAAAAAATACGTAACTTTTATTTGAAATTTTTTTTTCGATTCGTGATAGATGGCGCTGTAATCGCGGGTGTTCCGATAACTATTAGGACCTCAGATATCTTCGAAACTACTAGGTTCACAGAACTATTCGCTGAATCAAAATTGCACAGCACGAAGGGGGCCATCCAATGATACCAAAGTGCCTACTCCCACCCCCACCCCCAGCCCTGGGGGTGGGGCAACTTTAAAATCTTAAATGGGAACCCCTATTTTTTATTGCAGATTCTGATTCCCCATAAAAAAATACGTAACTTTTATTTGAAATTTTTTTTTCGATTCGTGATAGATGGCGCTGTAATCGCAAAAAATCCCCGAAAGTACAGAAAGGCGATAATACTTACAGTTTCGGTGATAAATCAAATTTTGATTTACTGATTTTGATTTACTTTGATTAATCAAGATTTGATTTACCACCTAAACTGTAAGTATTATCGCCTTTCTGTACTTTCGGGTATTTTTTGCGATTACAGCGCCATCTATCACGAATCTAAAAAAAAATTTCAAATAAAAGTTACGTATTTTTTTATGGGGAATCAGAATCTGCAATAAAAAATAGGGGTTCCCATTTAAGATTTTAAAGTTGCCCCACCCCCTGGGCTGGGGGTGGGCGTGGGAGTAGGCACTTTGGTATCATTGGATGGCCCCCTTCGTGCTATGCAACTTTGATTCAGCAAATAGTTCTGTGAACCTAGTAGTTTCGAAGATATCTGAGGTCCTAATAGTTATCGGAACACCCTGTATATGGGGAAAAACGGCCCAAATCACCGGACTGAAACCCTTCTATCCTCCGATGTGGTCGCTGATTTTTTTCTAGTATCTTCGGGATCCCACGACCTCACTAATTTTTTTTTAGATTTTTTAGACCCCTCCTCCCCCTGCCCCCACCACCCTTTATTTTTTTTTATCAAGGGGTAACTGCTATTTCCCCCCTTTTTATTTTGATACATTTTTTTCCCCAGATACTTTATTGAAATTGAAGAACTTTTTTCATAAAATTGGAGTGGGTGTCGGATTGCTAATATTTTTTTTTCTTTTTTTTAATTTTGGAAAAATTCGAGTTTTTTCAAAATTTCAACACATGATAATGGATTCCTATCTCAAAAAAATAAAAGAAAAATGAAATCTGTCTTACGAAAAATCGACATTTCGATTATTTTCGAAAGTAAATCGATTTTTTGAGTATAAACTGATTTGATTATGAAAATTATATTTTTTAATCGATTTTCTATCGAAAATAATCGAAATATCGATATTTCGCAAGACAGATTTCATTTTTCTTTTATTTTTTTGAGATAGGAATCCATTATCATATGTTGAAATTTTGAAAAAACTCGAATTTTTCCAAAATTAAAAAAAAGAAAAAAAATATCAGCAATCTGACACCCACTCCAATTTTATGAAAAAAGTTCTTCAATTTCAATAAAGTATCTGGGGAAAAAAATGTATCAAAATAAAAAGGGGGGAAATAGCAGTTACCCCTTGATAAAAAAAATGAAGGGCGGTAGGGGCAGGGGGAGGAGGGGTCTAAAAAATCTAAAAAAAAATTAGTGAGGTCGTGGGATCCCAAAGATACTAGAAAAAAATCAGCGACCACATCGGAGGATAGAAGGGTTTCAGTCCGGTGATTTGGGCCGTTTTTCCCCATATACATATTTACAGGTGTTCTTCCGGGCTATGGTGAGTATATATATTTAGTTAATTGAATTATTTAAAGGTAGGAAAAAACTTATTATTAATATTTGTTTCTTTGTTTGTTTTAGATGGATAATTTCGCTTGGCAGGCCTCGAGTGCGGCTGGTCACACAACAAGATTCGATCTTCGTCAAAATCGGGGTCCAAAAACCCTTAAAAGTCCGAAAAACTTTCTTTCGGCTTGGCTACAAACAAAACGACGTTCAATACAAACCTTTTCACACCTAACTCTTGTCGATCAACGCATAAGAATCAATTTTCACGACCCCTCGATTTTCGTCAAAATAATTTTTTTTTATAAAAAAATCATTTTTTTTCTACTACAAACGAAAACTCGGTTACCAGAGACATATACAAGGGTATCTGTATGTGAATGAACCGTTAGATCACACATACAGAGCCATATCCATGCGAATAAACAGTCAGATTCGATTTTTCTCAAAATTGGGGGTCCAAAAACCCTTAAAAGTACGAAAAACTTCCTTTCGGCCTGGCCACAAACAAAACGACGTTTACTACAAACCTTTTCACACTTAACTCTTGGAGATTTACGCATACGAATCAATTTTCCTGACCCATCGATTTTCGCAAAAAAAATTTTTTTTTTCGTTAAACCAATTTTTTTTCCATAAAAATATCTTTTTTTTTTACTACAGACATAAAATCGGATGCCAGAGACGTATACAAGGGTATCTGGATGTGAATCAACCGTTAGATCACACATACAAAGCCATATCCAAGTGAATGAACCGTTAGATTCGATTTCCGACAAAATTGGGCGTCCAAAAACCCTTAAAAGTCCGAAAAACTTTCTTTCAGCTTGGCTACAAACGAAACGACGTTCACTACGAACTTTTTCACATCTAACTCTCGAAGATTAACGCATAAGTGACAATTTTCCCGACCCATCGATTTTCGTCGAAAAAATTTTTTTTTTCGTCAAAATACCTTTTTTTATCCCACAACAAACGAAAACTCGGTTACCAGAGACGTATACAAGGGTATTTGGATGTGAATCAACCGTTAGAGCACGCATACAGAGCCGTATCCATGTGAATGAACCGTCAGATTGTTGTGGAACAATACGGATAGAGCGGGAAGTGGGTTTTAGTAATAAATAGTTTACACGGTGCAATTGTATTTAACGTTTCATATATATATTTATGACGATAAAAAATAGATAAAAATAATTACGGGTCTTTGGTACCGCATGGCGACGAAGTAAAATAAATAAAAATATTAACGTGTTTTTGGTACTGCATGGCCGAAGTGAAAATAAATAAAAATAATAAGGCGGGTTTGCGTATTGAAGAAAATAATTAACCAAAAGAAAATGTAACACTGTAATGGTTTTGTTCCAGAGTTAAAATAAATAAAAATAAAACGAACAAAGACCGGATGACCGTCGAGACAAAAAAAAAACACAAAATAAATGAAGCGTGTGTGGTCTTTTTGGACCCGCGGGGGTTTCGAGGGTGACCCTATTATCGGAATGTGTAGTGAGAACTCAATAATATTGTGGAGAGGGACGGAATTAATGAATTATTATGAGAACATGAGAAGAGACCAATTCGTGTATAACCGGATACTTGCTTTTATTGATACAATACTATTTGCACGATGCTCACTGTTCGGTTGTTTTCTTGCCACTGTTCGATGCGGGCTCTCGTTACGCGAACTTGAGCCCAAATTTGAATGTTTGTCTGTATGCGTGATACTGTAACAGTGTATGTGTGAGTGTGTGTGTGTGTGTGAGGTTTGAAACGTTGACGGTCACGGTTTACTGTCGATAGCGTTCGTGGACAATTTCAACCGATGTGAATTCGAGAGCGAGGCTTTTGCCGAGACAGAATGATAAACGTTTCACTGAAAAGGTAAAGACGTCGAGGTGAGTGCTTTAGACAGCACGTCGGGGTGAGTGCTTTAGACAGCGCGTCGGGGTGAGTGCTTTAGACAGCACGTCGGGGTGAGTGCTTTAGACAGCACGTCGGGGTAAGTGCTTTAGCCTGCGAGTCGCGTCGAGTGCTTTAGACAGCACGTCGGGGTGAGTGCTTTAGATAGCACGTCGGGGTGAGTGCTTTAGACAGCACGTCGGGGTGAGTGCTTTAGACAGCACGTCGGGGTAAGTGCTTTAGCCTGCACGTCGCGTCGAGTGCTTTAGACAGCACGTCGGGGTGAGTGCTTTAGATAGCACGTCGGGGTGAGTGCTTTAGACAGCACGTCAGGGTGAATGCTTTAGACAGCACGTCGGGGTAAGTGCTTTAGACAGCGCGTCGGGGTGAGTGCTTCAGCTAGCACGTCGGGGTGAGTGCTTTACACAGCACGTCGGGGTGAGTGCTTTAGCCAGCACGTCGGGGTAAGTGCTTTAGACAGCACGTCGGGGTGAGTGCTTCAGACAGCACGTCGGGGTGAGTGCTTTAGACAGCACGTCGGGGTAAGTGCTTTAGCCTGCACGTCGCGTCGAGTGCTTTAGACAGCACGTCGGGGTGAGTGCTTTAGATAGCACGTCGGGGTGAGTGCTTTAGACAGCACGTCGGGGTGAGTACTTTATCCAGTACGTCGTGGCAAGTGCTTTATCCAGCACATTGGTTTGTCCCGCTTCAGACAGCGGAGACAGACTGGGACTCTGGTGGCCCGTGCTCCGCCTTATAGACCCGTCGAGCCGCAGCTGCGGCGAGAACGGTGGCGAACAGCGGTGTAGGAGCCGAGGGGCCCGTGATTCTGGCGTAGCGCCATCTGTCGACGCCCGCCCGCGGCTGTTAGCTATGTCCGCCTGACACTTGGTCCACGGCGTTTCAGGTCCACTGGCGATCTTGGCCCCAAACGCTTGAGGACCCACGATTCTCAACGTATCGCAGAATACTGTCGACTACGGTAGGTATATACATATATATATTTACAGGTGTTCTTACGGGCTAAGGTGAGTATATATATTTGGTTAATAGGACTATTTATAGGTAGTAGAATACTTATCATTAATATTTGTTTCTTTGTTTGTTTCAGATGGATAATTTTGCGTGGCAGGCCTCGAGTGCGGCTGGTCACACAACAAGATTCAATCTTCGTCAAAATCGGGGGTCCAAAAACCCTTAAATGTCCGAAAAACTTTCTTTCGGCTTGGCTACAAACAAAACGACGTTCACTACAAACCTTTTCGCACCTAAATCTTCAGGATTAACGCATAAGAATCAATTTTCCCGACCCATCGATTTTTGTCAAAAAATTTTTTGTTTTCGTCAAAATACAATTTTTTTCCCACTACAAACGAAAACTCGGTTACCAAAGACGTATACAAGGGTATCTGGATGTGAATCAACCGTTAGATCACACATACAGAGCCATATCCATGTAAATGAACCATTAGCTTCGATTTTCGTCAAAATTGAGGGTCCAAAAACCCGTAAAAGTACGAAAAACTTTCTTTCGGCTCGGCTACAAACAAAACGACGTTCACTACAAACCTTTTCACACCCAACTCTTGGAGATTTACGCATAAGAATCAATTTTCCTGACCCCTCGTATTTCGTCAAAATAATTTTTTTTTTTCATAAAAAAATCATCTTTTGCTTCCTTATAAAGGAAGCTTTGTGACGTCGGGAAAATTTTTTTTCGAGATCTTCATGTCACCATGTTCAGAATGTTCCAAAACGTCGAGAAAACACATTTGGAGAAAATGTCCGGATGTGTGTGTGTGTGTGTGTGTGTGTGTGTGTGTGTGTGTGTGTGTGTGTGTGTGTGTGTGTGTGTGTGTGTGTGTGTGTGTGTGTGTGTGTGTGTGTGTGTGTGTGTGTGTGTGTGTGTGTGTGTGTGTGTGTGTGTGTGTGTGTGTGTGTGTGTGTGTGTGTGTGTGTGTGTGTGTGTGTGTGTGTGTGTGTGTGTGTGTGTGTGTGTGTGTGTGTGTGTGTGTGTGTGTGTGTGTGTGTGTGTGTGTGTGTGTGTGTGTGTGTGTGTGTGTGTGTGTGTGTGTGTGTGTGTGTGTGTGTGTGTGTGTGTGTGTGTGTGTGTGTGTGTGTGTGTGTGTGTGTGTGTGTGTGTGTGTGTGTGTGTGTGTGTGTGTGTGTGTGTGTGTGTGTGTGTGTGTGTGTGTGTGTGTGTGTGTGTGTGTGTGTGTGTGTGTGTGTGTGTGTGTGTGTGTGTGTGTGTGTGTGTGTGTGTGTGTGTGTGTGTGTGTGTGTGTGTGTGTGTGTGTGTGTGTGTGTGTGTGTGTGTGTGTGTGTGTGTGTGTGTGTGTGTGTGTGTGTGTGTGTGTGTGTGTGTGTGTGTGTGTGTGTGTGTGTGTGTGTGTGTGTGTGTGTGTGTGTGTGTGTGTGTGTGTGTGTGTGTGTGTGTGTGTGTGTGTGTGTGTGTGTGTGTGTGTGTGTGTGTGTGTGTGTGTGTGTGTGTGTGTGTGTGTGTGTGTGTGTGTGTGTGTGTGTGTGTGTGTGTGTGTGTGTGTGTGTGTGTGTGTGTGTGTGTGTGTGTGTGTGTGTGTGTGTGTGTGTGTGTGTGTGTGTGTGTGTGTGTGTGTGTGTGTGTGTGTGTGTGTGTGTGTGTGTGTGTGTGTGTGTGTGTGTGTGTGTGTGTGTGTGTGTGTGTGTGTGTGTGTGTGTGTGTGTGTGTGTGTGTGTGTGTGTGTGTGTGTGTGTGTGTGTGTGTGTGTGTGTGTGTGTGTGTGTGTGTGTGTGTGTGTGTGTGTGTGTGTGTGTGTGTGTGTGTGTGTGTGTGTGTGTGTGTGTGTGTGTGTGTGTGTGTGTGTGTGTGTGTGTGTGTGTGTGTGTGTGTGTGTGTGTGTGTGTGTGTGTGTGTGTGTGTGTGTGTGTGTGTGTGTGTGTGTGTGTGTGTGTGTGTGTGTGTGTGTGTGTGTGTGTGTGTGTGTGTGTGTGTGTGTGTGTGTGTGTGTGTGTGTGTGTGTGTGTGTGTGTGTGTGTGTGTGTGTGTGTGTGTGTGTGTGTGTGTGTGTGTGTGTGTGTGTGTGTGTGTGTGTGTGTGTGTGTGTGTGTGTGTGTGTGTGTGTGTGTGTGTGTGTGTGTGTGTGTGTGTGTGTGTGTGTGTGTGTGTGTGTGTGTGTGTGTGTGTGTGTGTGTGTGTGTGTGTGTGTGTGTGTGTGTGTGTGTGTGTGTGTGTGTGTGTGTGTGTGTGTGTGTGTGTGTGTGTGTGTGTGTGTGTGTGTGTGTGTGTGTGTGTGTGTGTGTGTGTGTGTGTGTGTGTGTGTGTGTGTGTGTGTGTGTGTGTGTGTGTGTGTGTGTGTGTGTGTGTGTGTGTGTGTGTGTGTGTGTGTGTGTGTGTGTGTGTGTGTGTGTGTGTGTGTGTGTGTGTGTGTGTGTGTGTGTGTGTGTGTGTGTGTGTGTGTGTGTGTGTGTGTGTGTGTGTGTGTGTGTGTGTGTGTGTGTGTGTGTGTGTGTGTGTGTGTGTGTGTGTGTGTGTGTGTGTGTGTGTGTGTGTGTGTGTGTGTGTGTGTGTGTGTGTGTGTGTGTGTGTGTGTGTGTGTGTGTGTGTGTGTGTGTGTGTGTGTGTGTGTGTGTGTGTGTGTGTGTGTGTGTGTGTGTGTGTGTGTGTGTGTGTGTGTGTGTGTGTGTGTGTGTGTGTGTGTGTGTGTGTGTGTGTGTGTGTGTGTGTGTGTGTGTGTGTGTGTGTGTGTGTGTGTGTGTGTGTGTGTGTGTGTGTGTGTGTGTGTGTGTGTGTGTGTGTGTGTGTGTGTGTGTGTGTGTGTGTGTGTGTGTGTGTGTGTGTGTGTGTGTGTGTGTGTGTGTGTGTGTGTGTGTGTGTGTGTGTGTGTGTGTGTGTGTGTGTGTGTGTGTGTGTGTGTGTGTGTGTGTGTGTGTGTGTGTGTGTGTGTGTGTGTGTGTGTGTGTGTGTGTGTGTGTGTGTGTGTGTGTGTGTGTGTGTGTGTGTGTGTGTGTGTGTGTGTGTGTGTGTGTGTGTGTGTGTGTGTGTGTGTGTGTGTGTGTGTGTGTGTGTGTGTGTGTGTGTGTGTGTGTGTGTGTGTGTGTGTGTGTGTGTGTGTGTGTGTGTGTGTGTGTGTGTGTGTGTGTGTGTGTGTGTGTGTGTGTGTGTGTGTGTGTGTGTGTGTGTGTGTGTGTGTGTGTGTGTGTGTGTGTGTGTGTGTGTGTGTGTGTGTGTGTGTGTGTGTGTGTGTGTGTGTGTGTGTGTGTGTGTGTGTGTGTGTGTGTGTGTGTGTGTGTGTGTGTGTGTGTGTGTGTGTGTGTGTGTGTGTGTGTGTGTGTGTGTGTGTGTGTGTGTGTGTGTGTGTGTGTGTGTGTGTGTGTGTGTGTGTGTGTGTGTGTGTGTGTGTGTGTGTGTGTGTGTGTGTGTGTGTGTGTGTGTGTGTGTGTGTGTGTGTGTGTGTGTGTGTGTGTGTGTGTGTGTGTGTGTGTGTGTGTGTGTGTGTGTGTGTGTGTGTGTGTGTGTGTGTGTGTGTGTGTGTGTGTGTGTGTGTGTGTGTGTGTGTGTGTGTGTGTGTGTGTGTGTGTGTGTGTGTGTGTGTGTGTGTGTGTGTGTGTGTGTGTGTGTGTGTGTGTGTGTGTGTGTGTGTGTGTGTGTGTGTGTGTGTGTGTGTGTGTGTGTGTGTGTGTGTGTGTGTGTGTGTGTGTGTGTGTGTGTGTGTGTGTGTGTGTGTGTGTGTGTGTGTGTGTGTGTGTGTGTGTGTGTGTGTGTGTGTGTGTGTGTGTGTGTGTGTGTGTGTGTGTGTGTGTGTGTGTGTGTGTGTGTGTGTGTGTGTGTGTGTGTGTGTGTGTGTGTGTGTGTGTGTGTGTGTGTGTGTGTGTGTGTGTGTGTGTGTGTGTGTGTGTGTGTGTGTGTGTGTGTGTGTGTGTGTGTGTGTGTGTGTGTGTGTGTGTGTGTGTGTGTGTGTGTGTGTGTGTGTGTGTGTGTGTGTGTGTGTGTGTGTGTGTGTGTGTGTGTGTGTGTGTGTGTGTGTGTGTGTGTGTGTGTGTGTGTGTGTGTGTGTGTGTGTGTGTGTGTGTGTGTGTGTGTGTGTGTGTGTGTGTGTGTGTGTGTGTGTGTGTGTGTGTGTGTGTGTGTGTGTGTGTGTGTGTGTGTGTGTGTGTGTGTGTGTGTGTGTGTGTGTGTGTGTGTGTGTGTGTGTGTGTGTGTGTGTGTGTGTGTGTGTGTGTGTGTGTGTGTGTGTGTGTGTGTGTGTGTGTGTGTGTGTGTGTGTGTGTGTGTGTGTGTGTGTGTGTGTGTGTGTGTGTGTGTGTGTGTGTGTGTGTGTGTGTGTGTGTGTGTGTGTGTGTGTGTGTGTGTGTGTGTGTGTGTGTGTGTGTGTGTGTGTGTGTGTGTGTGTGTGTGTGTGTGTGTGTGTGTGTGTGTGTGTGTGTGTGTGTGTGTGTGTGTGTGTGTGTGTGTGTGTGTGTGTGTGTGTGTGTGTGTGTGTGTGTGTGTGTGTGTGTGTGTGTGTGTGTGTGTGTGTGTGTGTGTGTGTGTGTGTGTGTGTGTGTGTGTGTGTGTGTGTGTGTGTGTGTGTGTGTGTGTGTGTGTGTGTGTGTGTGTGTGTGTGTGTGTGTGTGTGTGTGTGTGTGTGTGTGTGTGTGTGTGTGTGTGTGTGTGTGTGTGTGTGTGTGTGTGTGTGTGTGTGTGTGTGTGTGTGTGTGTGTGTGTGTGTGTGTGTGTGTGTGTGTGTGTGTGTGTGTGTGTGTGTGTGTGTGTGTGTGTGTGTGTGTGTGTGTGTGTGTGTGTGTGTGTGTGTGTGTGTGTGTGTGTGTGTGTGTGTGTGTGTGTGTGTGTGTGTGTGTGTGTGTGTGTGTGTGTGTGTGTGTGTGTGTGTGTGTGTGTGTGTGTGTGTGTGTGTGTGTGTGTGTGTGTGTGTGTGTGTGTGTGTGTGTGTGTGTGTGTGTGTGTGTGTGTGTGTGTGTGTGTGTGTGTGTGTGTGTGTGTGTGTGTGTGTGTGTGTGTGTGTGTGTGTGTGTGTGTGTGTGTGTGTGTGTGTGTGTGTGTGTGTGTGTGTGTGTGTGTGTGTGTGTGTGTGTGTGTGTGTGTGTGTGTGTGTGTGTGTGTGTGTGTGTGTGTGTGTGTGTGTGTGTGTGTGTGTGTGTGTGTGTGTGTGTGTGTGTGTGTGTGTGTGTGTGTGTGTGTGTGTGTGTGTGTGTGTGTGTGTGTGTGTGTGTGTGTGTGTGTGTGTGTGTGTGTGTGTGTGTGTGTGTGTGTGTGTGTGTGTGTGTGTGTGTGTGTGTGTGTGTGTGTGTGTGTGTGTGTGTGTGTGTGTGTGTGTGTGTGTGTGTGTGTGTGTGTGTGTGTGTGTGTGTGTGTGTGTGTGTGTGTGTGTGTGTGTGTGTGTGTGTGTGTGTGTGTGTGTGTGTGTGTGTGTGTGTGTGTGTGTGTGTGTGTGTGTGTGTGTGTGTGTGTGTGTGTGTGTGTGTGTGTGTGTGTGTGTGTGTGTGTGTGTGTGTGTGTGTGTGTGTGTGTGTGTGTGTGTGTGTGTGTGTGTGTGTGTGTGTGTGTGTGTGTGTGTGTGTGTGTGTGTGTGTGTGTGTGTGTGTGTGTGTGTGTGTGTGTGTGTGTGTGTGTGTGTGTGTGTGTGTGTGTGTGTGTGTGTGTGTGTGTGTGTGTGTGTGTGTGTGTGTGTGTGTGTGTGTGTGTGTGTGTGTGTGTGTGTGTGTGTGTGTGTGTGTGTGTGTGTGTGTGTGTGTGTGTGTGTGTGTGTGTGTGTGTGTGTGTGTGTGTGTGTGTGTGTGTGTGTGTGTGTGTGTGTGTGTGTGTGTGTGTGTGTGTGTGTGTGTGTGTGTGTGTGTGTGTGTGTGTGTGTGTGTGTGTGTGTGTGTGTGTGTGTGTGTGTGTGTGTGTGTGTGTGTGTGTGTGTGTGTGTGTGTGTGTGTGTGTGTGTGTGTGTGTGTGTGTGTGTGTGTGTGTGTGTGTGTGTGTGTGTGTGTGTGTGTGTGTGTGTGTGTGTGTGTGTGTGTGTGTGTGTGTGTGTGTGTGTGTGTGTGTGTGTGTGTGTGTGTGTGTGTGTGTGTGTGTGTGTGTGTGTGTGTGTGTGTGTGTGTGTGTGTGTGTGTGTGTGTGTGTGTGTGTGTGTGTGTGTGTGTGTGTGTGTGTGTGTGTGTGTGTGTGTGTGTGTGTGTGTGTGTGTGTGTGTGTGTGTGTGTGTGTGTGTGTGTGTGTGTGTGTGTGTGTGTGTGTGTGTGTGTGTGTGTGTGTGTGTGTGTGTGTGTGTGTGTGTGTGTGTGTGTGTGTGTGTGTGTGTGTGTGTGTGTGTGTGTGTGTGTGTGTGTGTGTGTGTGTGTGTGTGTGTGTGTGTGTGTGTGTGTGTGTGTGTGTGTGTGTGTGTGTGTGTGTGTGTGTGTGTGTGTGTGTGTGTGTGTGTGTGTGTGTGTGTGTGTGTGTGTGTGTGTGTGTGTGTGTGTGTGTGTGTGTGTGTGTGTGTGTGTGTGTGTGTGTGTGTGTGTGTGTGTGTGTGTGTGTGTGTGTGTGTGTGTGTGTGTGTGTGTGTGTGTGTGTGTGTGTGTGTGTGTGTGTGTGTGTGTGTGTGTGTGTGTGTGTGTGTGTGTGTGTGTGTGTGTGTGTGTGTGTGTGTGTGTGTGTGTGTGTGTGTGTGTGTGTGTGTGTGTGTGTGTGTGTGTGTGTGTGTGTGTGTGTGTGTGTGTGTGTGTGTGTGTGTGTGTGTGTGTGTGTGTGTGTGTGTGTGTGTGTGTGTGTGTGTGTGTGTGTGTGTGTGTGTGTGTGTGTGTGTGTGTGTGTGTGTGTGTGTGTGTGTGTGTGTGTGTGTGTGTGTGTGTGTGTGTGTGTGTGTGTGTGTGTGTGTGTGTGTGTGTGTGTGTGTGTGTGTGTGTGTGTGTGTGTGTGTGTGTGTGTGTGTGTGTGTGTGTGTGTGTGTGTGTGTGTGTGTGTGTGTGTGTGTGTGTGTGTGTGTGTGTGTGTGTGTGTGTGTGTGTGTGTGTGTGTGTGTGTGTGTGTGTGTGTGTGTGTGTGTGTGTGTGTGTGTGTGTGTGTGTGTGTGTGTGTGTGTGTGTGTGTGTGTGTGTGTGTGTGTGTGTGTGTGTGTGTGTGTGTGTGTGTGTGTGTGTGTGTGTGTGTGTGTGTGTGTGTGTGTGTGTGTGTGTGTGTGTGTGTGTGTGTGTGTGTGTGTGTGTGTGTGTGTGTGTGTGTGTGTGTGTGTGTGTGTGTGTGTGTGTGTGTGTGTGTGTGTGTGTGTGTGTGTGTGTGTGTGTGTGTGTGTGTGTGTGTGTGTGTGTGTGTGTGTGTGTGTGTGTGTGTGTGTGTGTGTGTGTGTGTGTGTGTGTGTGTGTGTGTGTGTGTGTGTGTGTGTGTGTGTGTGTGTGTGTGTGTGTGTGTGTGTGTGTGTGTGTGTGTGTGTGTGTGTGTGTGTGTGTGTGTGTGTGTGTGTGTGTGTGTGTGTGTGTGTGTGTGTGTGTGTGTGTGTGTGTGTGTGTGTGTGTGTGTGTGTGTGTGTGTGTGTGTGTGTGTGTGTGTGTGTGTGTGTGTGTGTGTGTGTGTGTGTGTGTGTGTGTGTGTGTGTGTGTGTGTGTGTGTGTGTGTGTGTGTGTGTGTGTGTGTGTGTGTGTGTGTGTGTGTGTGTGTGTGTGTGTGTGTGTGTGTGTGTGTGTGTGTGTGTGTGTGTGTGTGTGTGTGTGTGTGTGTGTGTGTGTGTGTGTGTGTGTGTGTGTGTGTGTGTGTGTGTGTGTGTGTGTGTGTGTGTGTGTGTGTGTGTGTGTGTGTGTGTGTGTGTGTGTGTGTGTGTGTGTGTGTGTGTGTGTGTGTGTGTGTGTGTGTGTGTGTGTGTGTGTGTGTGTGTGTGTGTGTGTGTGTGTGTGTGTGTGTGTGTGTGTGTGTGTGTGTGTGTGTGTGTGTGTGTGTGTGTGTGTGTGTGTGTGTGTGTGTGTGTGTGTGTGTGTGTGTGTGTGTGTGTGTGTGTGTGTGTGTGTGTGTGTGTGTGTGTGTGTGTGTGTGTGTGTGTGTGTGTGTGTGTGTGTGTGTGTGTGTGTGTGTGTGTGTGTGTGTGTGTGTGTGTGTGTGTGTGTGTGTGTGTGTGTGTGTGTGTGTGTGTGTGTGTGTGTGTGTGTGTGTGTGTGTGTGTGTGTGTGTGTGTGTGTGTGTGTGTGTGTGTGTGTGTGTGTGTGTGTGTGTGTGTGTGTGTGTGTGTGTGTGTGTGTGTGTGTGTGTGTGTGTGTGTGTGTGTGTGTGTGTGTGTGTGTGTGTGTGTGTGTGTGTGTGTGTGTGTGTGTGTGTGTGTGTGTGTGTGTGTGTGTGTGTGTGTGTGTGTGTGTGTGTGTGTGTGTGTGTGTGTGTGTGTGTGTGTGTGTGTGTGTGTGTGTGTGTGTGTGTGTGTGTGTGTGTGTGTGTGTGTGTGTGTGTGTGTGTGTGTGTGTGTGTGTGTGTGTGTGTGTGTGTGTGTGTGTGTGTGTGTGTGTGTGTGTGTGTGTGTGTGTGTGTGTGTGTGTGTGTGTGTGTGTGTGTGTGTGTGTGTGTGTGTGTGTGTGTGTGTGTGTGTGTGTGTGTGTGTGTGTGTGTGTGTGTGTGTGTGTGTGTGTGTGTGTGTGTGTGTGTGTGTGTGTGTGTGTGTGTGTGTGTGTGTGTGTGTGTGTGTGTGTGTGTGTGTGTGTGTGTGTGTGTGTGTGTGTGTGTGTGTGTGTGTGTGTGTGTGTGTGTGTGTGTGTGTGTGTGTGTGTGTGTGTGTGTGTGTGTGTGTGTGTGTGTGTGTGTGTGTGTGTGTGTGTGTGTGTGTGTGTGTGTGTGTGTGTGTGTGTGTGTGTGTGTGTGTGTGTGTGTGTGTGTGTGTGTGTGTGTGTGTGTGTGTGTGTGTGTGTGTGTGTGTGTGTGTGTGTGTGTGTGTGTGTGTGTGTGTGTGTGTGTGTGTGTGTGTGTGTGTGTGTGTGTGTGTGTGTGTGTGTGTGTGTGTGTGTGTGTGTGTGTGTGTGTGTGTGTGTGTGTGTGTGTGTGTGTGTGTGCGTGCGTGCGTGCGTGCGTGCGTGCGTGCGTGCGTGCGTGCGTGCGTGCGTGCGTGCGTGCGTGCGTGCGTGCGTGCGTGCGTGCGTGCGTGCGTGCGTGCGTGCGTGCGTGCGTGCGTGCGTGCGTGCGTGCGTGCGTGCGTGCGTGCGTGCGTGCGTGCGTGCGTGCGTGCGTGCGTGCGTGCGTGCGTGCGTGCGTGCGTGCGTGCGTGCGTGCGTGCGTGCGTGCGTGCGTGCGTGCGTGCGTGCGTGCGTGCGTGCGTGCGTGCGTGCGTGCGTGCGTGCGTGCGTGCGTGCGTGCGTGCGTGCGTGCGTGCGTGCGTGCGTGCGTGCGTGCGTGCGTGCGTGCGTGCGTGCGTGCGTGCGTGCGTGCGTGCGTGCGTGCGTGCGTGCGTGCGTGCGTGCGTGCGTGCGTGCGTGCGTGCGTGCGTGCGTGCGTGCGTGCGTGCGTGCGTGCGTGCGTGCGTGCGTGCGTGCGTGCGTGCGTGCGTGCGTGCGTGCGTGCGTGCGTGCGTGCGTGCGTGCGTGCGTGCGTGCGTGCGTGCGTGCGTGCGTGCGTGCGTGCGTGCGTGCGTGCGTGCGTGCGTGCGTGCGTGCGTGCGTGCGTGCGTGCGTGCGTGCGTGCGTGCGTGCGTGCGTGCGTGCGTGCGTGCGTGCGTGCGTGCGTGCGTGCGTGCGTGCGTGCGTGCGTGCGTGCGTGCGTGCGTGCGTGCGTGCGTGCGTGCGTGCGTGCGTGCGTGCGTGCGTGCGTGCGTGCGTGCGTGCGTGCGTGCGTGCGTGCGTGCGTGCGTGCGTGCGTGCGTGCGTGCGTGCGTGCGTGCGTGCGTGCGTGCGTGCGTGCGTGCGTGCGTGCGTGCGTGCGTGCGTGCGTGCGTGCGTGCGTGCGTGCGTGCGTGCGTGCGTGCGTGCGTGCGTGCGTGCGTGCGTGCGTGCGTGCGTGCGTGCGTGCGTGCGTGCGTGCGTGCGTGCGTGCGTGCGTGCGTGCGTGCGTGCGTGCGTGCGTGCGTGCGTGCGTGCGTGCGTGCGTGCGTGCGTGCGTGCGTGCGTGCGTGCGTGCGTGCGTGCGTGCGTGCGTGCGTGCGTGCGTGCGTGCGTGCGTGCGTGCGTGCGTGCGTGCGTGCGTGCGTGCGTGCGTGCGTGCGTGCGTGCGTGCGTGCGTGCGTGCGTGCGTGCGTGCGTGCGTGCGTGCGTGCGTGCGTGCGTGCGTGCGTGCGTGCGTGCGTGCGTGCGTGCGTGCGTGCGTGCGTGCGTGCGTGCGTGCGTGCGTGCGTGCGTGCGTGCGTGCGTGCGTGCGTGCGTGCGTGCGTGCGTGCGTGCGTGCGTGCGTGCGTGCGTGCGTGCGTGCGTGCGTGCGTGCGTGCGTGCGTGCGTGCGTGCGTGCGTGCGTGCGTGCGTGCGTGCGTGCGTGCGTGCGTGCGTGCGTGCGTGCGTGCGTGCGTGCGTGCGTGCGTGCGTGCGTGCGTGCGTGCGTGCGTGCGTGCGTGCGTGCGTGCGTGCGTGCGTGCGTGCGTGCGTGCGTGCGTGCGTGCGTGCGTGCGTGCGTGCGTGCGTGCGTGCGTGCGTGCGTGCGTGCGTGCGTGCGTGCGTGCGTGCGTGCGTGCGTGCGTGCGTGCGTGCGTGCGTGCGTGCGTGCGTGCGTGCGTGCGTGCGTGCGTGCGTGCGTGCGTGCGTGCGTGCGTGCGTGCGTGCGTGCGTGCGTGCGTGCGTGCGTGCGTGCGTGCGTGCGTGCGTGCGTGCGTGCGTGCGTGCGTGCGTGCGTGCGTGCGTGCGTGTGTGTGTGTGTGTGTGTGTGTGTGTGTATGTGTGTAATAGCCTCCCAAAATTCAAACTTGCATAACTCGAGAACGGTTTGAGCTACAGCCCTCAAATTTTGCAGACATGTGCAGCTCCGTAATCACTTCTTTGACTATGATTTTTGAAATGATTGAAGCTGCGACGCAAATTTTATGTCGTTTTCAAATTCCCAAAAAATGGGCGTTATCACTCTAGCGATCGCAAATTTTGAGATACTCGACTAAATAGTTCTTGACAAAGAGATACCTACCCCAGGTTAGTTGGTATTGCATTTGGGCCAAATCCATCAATAAGTTTTGATTTGATGATATTTTGAATTTTTCCAAAATCCAAATTTGTCGCTATAATCTTTTGTGTAATATATCTTTTGTGAACTTTGACCAATCAAGCTCAAACTTCACAAAAGTATAGAAAATCATTCAGCCGTGGTGTATCCCAAATTTGGCGAAGATCAGTTGGATGGTTCGGTTTTGACAGGAATTCAAGTTTTTCGATCGTAGGTAGTGAACGAAGAATCCTTTATGAGGAAGCCAAAACGAAAATGATTCCTCATAGCGCTCCCATAAGCATCACATTGCTTCCTCATAAAGGAATCTTCGTTCACTACTTACAATTCAGGGGAAGCAAATTGCAAGATTCAACTTGCAGCTTGTTTCTACTACAAACAAAAATTCGGTTACGAGAGACATGAACAAGGGTATCTGTATGTCAATCAACCTTTAGATCACACATACAGAGCCATATCCATGTGAATGAACCTTTAGATTCGAATTTCGTCAAAATTGGGGGTCCAAAAACCCTTCAAGGTCCGAAAAACTTTCTTTCGCCTTAGCTACAAACGAAACGACGTTCACCACAAACCTTTTCACACCTAACTCTTGAAGATTAACGCATAAGAATTAATTTTACCGACCCATCGATTTTCGTCAAAAAATTTTGTTTTTTTGTCAAAATACATTTTTTTCCGACTACAAACGAAAACTCGGTTACCAGAGACGTATACAAGGGTATCTGTATGTGAATCAACCGTTAGAGCACACATACAGAGCCATATCCATGTGAATGAACCGTTAGATTGTTGTGGAACAATAAGGATGGAGCGGGAAGTGGGTTTTTGTAATAAATAGTTTACACAGTGCAATTGTATTTAACGTTTCATATATATATTTATTTCGATAAAAAATAAATAAAAATAATAACGGGTCTTTGGTACCGCATGGCGACGAAGTAAAATAAATAAAAATAATAAGGCGGGTTTGCGTATTGAAGAAAATAATTAAACAAAACAATGTAACACTATAATGGTTTTGTTCCCGAGTTAAAATAAATAAAAATAAATCGAACAAAGCCCGGATGAGCGTCGAGACAAGAAAAAACAAAAAATAAATGAAGCGTGTGTGGTCTTTTTGGACCCGCGGGGGTTTCGGGGGTGACCCTATGATGGGAATGATGAACGTTTTGCTGAAAAGGTAAAGACGTCGGGGTGAGTGCTTTAGACGGCACGTCGGGGTGAGTGCTTTAGCCAGCACGTCGGGGTGAGTGCTTTAGACAGCGTGTCGGGGTGAGTGCTTCAGACAGCACGTCGGGGTGAGTGCAGGGGGGCAAAACTCCAATGGTGCCAGCGAGGTTCGAGTTACGCCGGAGCCGACTAGGCGATGGCGCTGCTGGGCATACTCTGTCGCACTCGCACTGTGTTGCTGTTTCAGTCGCACTCATTTGTTACCGCGACCCACCCGACAACCGCTGTTTTCGCCGTGTTTTCATCCATTTTACTGGTGTTTCGTTTGGTTATACAAGTGTTTATTATTTGTTATTTTGCAAATTTCTAACACCCATAAGTTTTGAACGAATACGGGACCTAAAGTTTTCATCTATTGTGTATAGAAAATAAATTATTTTATAGGAATACATAATTAATGTAAGTTCCGTTAATATTTTCGACGATAACATTGAACTAGGTTATGTGACGCCATCGATATCACATTTGTCAATCATACAAATGTGATATCGGCTTTTGTTTTATTGCAATATTCATCAATTTGTGTCACTGAAACAGAAAAGTTATTGTGTTCAATTTCATTCTCAATGATAAATATTAATTGTGTGTTGTAAGTATTACATGTATATTGACTATTCACCGAAAATGAAAAGTTTTCATCGTGTATGTATATATATATATATGTGTGTGTAATTGAATATAATAATTATCTATGTAATAAATACATGAATATTGTTTTATTTCCAAAATAAATCAAGTACCCCGTAACATGTCATATTTTATTCTGTGCTGAATATTATTACATTTCCAATGAGCCATATACTTATACCATCGAGCTTGATTCGTGACGTCACTGGGCGCTAGTGTGAGACAGAGAGAGATAGAAATAGTGTGCGAATGAGACAGAGTATGCCCAGCAGCGCCATCGCCTAGTCGGCTCCGGCGTAACTCGAACCTCGCTGGCACCATTGGAGTTTTGCCCCCCTGGGTGAGTGCAGTCTTGCCAGATGCCGGGATTTTTTTCCGATTTTGTTCCCCTTCCAGCCTCTTTTGCAGATCGCCGGCCCGCCCACAGCTCGCGCGAGCGCAATACACAGCCAATCGCGGTACTCCAACAGTCCCCGCCCATCAAAGACCTATTTTTAACGCACGGCGTCGCTAGTATCGGTGAACTTGGCGCCACGAGCCAATCCAATGTCGGCCTCGGGTTCGCTAATTGCGTGCAAGCACACACGGCGTCGCTAGTATCGGTGACCTTGGGGCCATCTTTTTTTCTAGCCGACATGAGCCAATCAAATGCCATCCCTCGGGTACGCTTCACCCGCGCCAGAAATCGAATTGAAAATTTAACCAAATTAACGATCAGTTATTACAAAATCATTTTTGATGATCGAAACATGAATAGATTGCAGATTATAGCCTTATTATTTGCTGCGAAGATTACTGCGGCTCGAATGAGGTTTTCTCGCATGAGGCAATCTGGTTCGTCGTTAAATATGAGTTACTTTGTTGCTGCACGAAAACGACGAAAACCGACGCGTGTGAGCATGCATACGGCAGATCGTCAATTGTTTCATAGATGTTACGTATACTACAAACAGATGTCGCTTGAGTCGCTTCACTGTAACGGATCACGATACGCGGTTCGCGGACGCGCCGCGGGAACAGCGCCGGCTGTAGCCGAGCGCGCGTAAATTCAATTCATTTAATACCCAGAGATCAATTTATCATAAAGGCGTGCTGACTATACTTTAACCTTTTTCATAAAGCATGTAAATTTGAATGAATAAATGTAAGAATAATGTGTCTATGTAAGTTACGTATTTTTCCAGGCATGTAGAGTGAAATAGTTACACATGTATATAAATTGACACGATGCTGTACACGTGCAGTTTGTTCCAAGAAGACACATTTCGTCTTAGAATTTATGATCGTACTCTCGACTGGGTTATTATTTCACTGTAATTTATGGTTTAGCTTCAATTCGAAAGACCATGCACACAGTAAAACTTGAAACAAACCAGAGCTCTCTTCTAGACGCTCCACTAAACAAAGAAAACCCTTCAAGGGAAGAATCTATTCAAAGTAAACTCTCGGGAAAGTCGATCGGCGACACATTGTCGCCGGGCACACTCGACGTGAATTTTTATGAATTGCAAGTGGTTGCTGAAACCGGACCCCACAGGCCCGACACGTTGGCGCCGAGACCGAACGCGTTTCGAGCGGGTGGTCTCCGCGTGCACGCGGGGGTGGCACGACGCGCGGGCTAGGGGCTGATTGGCTTATTCGGGGACTTAGGGGCGTGACCTCCGCCATCAGCGGGTCCGCGGATAGAAAAGTCAGAGAGTCGATCATCACTTCTTTTGCGACAGTCTTACGCGACAGTTCAAAATACCAGAAGAGATCTTCAATCTCACAATATTTGTATTTGTAAAACTTTTCATTTTCTTAAAGACGTTGTTCAGTTCATAATAAATTAACACTACAAAATATTAGATTACGCATTTTAATTATTTCAAACGAACTTCATTCCCCAAGGTGAGCTTCGCTCTTTGTAGCGCAACGAACCCCATTTAATTACCTTTTTACGTAAAATCTTTAAATTTCAAATTCAAATTCGCCGCGCTTTTCTGACGAAAGCGTTACATCACGACAGAAATCGCGGGATAGGTTTAATCAGCTGGGGCGCGCGAAATAAGTAAACAAAGATTTGATCGTTGTCGAGTAAGTGATTTTAATTATCGTAGTTAATTAAATTTTTTGAGGTGAAACCGACGATGAATCCGGTGGATCAGGGTGGTCAACCCAGTGGAGAGCACATTCAAGGAGCACCGCCAAAAAAACGCGGCAGAGGAAAAGATTTTAAGTTGGCCTGGCTGCAGCTACCAGAGTTTTCTGGCTGGCTGCAACCAATAAAGAAGAAAGATTACATGGAAGAACAGGCCTTATGGAGCCGAGGGAACAAAAATTTCGGGGGGAGATCGAGCTTTCGCCCCCGAACACCGCGAGCTGTGGCGCTGCTTCGCTCGTCCGTGTGCACGCATACACTGTTATCTGGCTTTGCTCCACCCAGCTACTTACGGTGGGGGCTACTGCTAGCCTGATCTCTCTCGCGTTGTCTTTCTCTAACTCGCGCTGGGGGCCTATTTGCTGGCCTTTGTCTCGCGGTGTCTCGCTCGTTCTTGCGCTGGGGGCTATCTGCTGGCCCTTGTCGCGCGCTCCCTCTCGCTCTTACTCGCGCTGGGGGCCTATCTGCTGGCCTTTGTCTCGCGGTGTCTCTCTCGTTCTCGCGCTGGGGAGTTATCTGCTGGTCCTTGTCGGACGTCCCTCATAGCTGTAACGTTAGTGCGAGTGAGCAAACGTTATTGCCCGATGGGAAGAGTGCGAAAGAGATGTCAGCGGGGCGTGCCTCTGAGGCCCATCGATGTGTCCGTCACACCGATATAACGGCGCGCCAGCTACAGGCCGAAGTCAACACTAACTTTTCGTTCCCAAATTTTAACACGGGCCCTGTGCTTCCATGTAATCTTCTTTCTTCTTTGCCACAGTTGACGCAGCGCACGAATGAGTCTATCAACGAGGTTAGGGAGGACGCTCCGTAACAATTTTCGGGGTCTTAACGTACAGTCCATCCAGCGGAAAGCCTCAAACATGTGTGACGATTGGCGAACGTACTTGTTTTGGTTCGCGTACGAGCACGTCGATTTTCGAATAGCCGTAAGTAAATTTGCACCAATCGAAAAATATTTGTATATTTAATGATTATTTCATTGGCTGGTAAAACTTTTTTTTTTTTTCATTCAAAATTTTTTAAATTAATATTTTTTAGGAACTGGAATCGATAATATCTACATACAGTATTGAATGCCGGACAGTAAAGAGGCCGGATGACCATGTAAGGATATTGGTTTTTCATTGAATTTATTATTATTATTATTATAGTTATTATTGTTATTCAATTTTGATTTGATTATATATTATTAAATATTGAGTCAACGTCTGAGATTTCATTTTGCTTCAAGCCTTACTGGATAGTCAAGCTGCCAAATGAGGAGGCGGTTCTCAAGATTGCCAGCAGAGCAGTCTGTCTGAGATTTTGTCTCGAGCTCTGGGCTCACGGCACAGATTCGAAAGATTTCCACGATCGGCTGAAAAATTATCCCACGGAAAGGTTGAGAATGCACATGAGCAAAGAGAAAACTTTCAAGATAATGGTCGAAACGTTTTGCAAACATTTTTCACAGAAAGAAAAAGTGGAGAAGATAGAAGTGAGTAATTTTTTTATGGAAACTGTCAGCAATCGGATAAATCATCGCCCAATTGCAGATTGATACGGTTGCAAATTATTTTTTATTATAATAAATTTTATAGCACGATTACAATGACTCTGGCGCTAAAATCTGGCCACGGATTTTTTTTTTTTCGGACAAAAAAAACTACTCTGAGAATTTATGGAAATCGATATTCGCGATTTTAAATATTTTCTTTTTTTTAACAACATTGGCTGAAAAACCGTGCTGGAGAAGCACGGTTTTCATATAGCGGGCAATATGATGCACTTTTTTGTTAGAACAACTCAAGAAATTTTTTTAAAAACTAGTCAAGCTCAAGCACGGCTCACGCCCGGAGGGTTCTGGATAATATTTTTTCTGCAGTAAGACTGAACGGAATACTATTTTGAGAAAACAATTAAACGAACGTATTTTTATTAAGGCCACTAGGCAGCGAGAATAGGCCAAAATTGTTTGTATTAAATTAGCAGATCGCAACTTAAAAAATATAAGTATTCAAAGGAGATACGGGCTGATAAAGATGGCGACGCGTCTCACGCATTGCTTCCGCTTAACCACGATTCCGGGTGGCCGATTCAAGTTTCGGCGAATTTTCAAACGCATTTTCTTCGGAACATGTCCCTCCACCGATTGAACTAACATTTTCGAAAAACCATGAAAATCACGGAAATGGCGGCGAAAATTCGAAAAAAAATCGAAAAACGGACGACATTTTTTGACATTTGTTGTAATAACAATAATAAAAAATTAATTTTTTTGCATAGAGTTCGGTTCACTGAGTAAAGAACATTGATACCTTTATTTTGAAAAAAAAATAACAAGGTGATATCTTCAACCGTTCTTGAGTTATCGTGGTTAAGCTAGCGCAAAATGTTGTTTCGAGATAAACGCGTTTAAAGTTCTGGCACCGCTGCGGTCGCTGGCCTGCTCCAGTCGCTTCACGCGATTTCAGAAGCCTCCTTGAAAGAGAAATTAACGATAATCAATGCTCGTTGAGTCGCGTAAAGCGACTGGAGTACATCAAAAAAATCAAACTGAAAAAAAGCTATCAATAAAATCGGTAAAATTACGTATTACCGATTACCGATCTCACAATATAAAAAATACCGAAAAATTCGTTTTTCGTATTCAGAATTTAGGGTATTTTTGAAGAATAAAATAACAAGTGCATTTCTCGAGAAAAAAAATATTGTTGCATATTTTCCCGTGAAACGGACGTTCAACTTGCTCAATAAAATCTAAATTAAATTTTTTCCGGAAGGCCATAAAAAGACAGACATTGTCGTTGCTTACAAACGTAAATACGTCAAATCCTGCCAAAGATACAGCCATTTGAATAGAAAAATTGAAAAAAAGAACAAATTAATGAACGAGAGAAACGTCAGAAATTTTTTTCAAATGTCGGCACTCGGCGATTATATTTCAATAAAATAACTCAATTTTTTCAAATTGAATGCCTCGTATGTAATTAACCCGAATGTCGTTCCTTCGCCGCATCGTCATTCTTGATAACGTTATTAATCACTTAACAACGATCGCTCGCTCGGGGATCTGGTCGGAGATAAAAACGATTCCCATTAGTAGCTTCTGAAAAAAAACCTTAAATCGCAAAAAAAAAACAAAAAAAAAAAACATTTAAAAAACCGGGAATCTCGATTTTTTTCGAAAAATAGTTTCTCAAATAACAAAAATCCGTAGCCAGATTTTGTCGCCAGAAACATCAAAATCTCCCCATTTTTATCAACATTTCTACGATAACTTTTTTCCATATTTAGTTTAACTTTTGCCGACACTTCACCTAACTCTTCCAATCGTACCAATTCATTTGCGATGTTATCCATGCAAAGTACAACAAGCGTATAAATAAACGTAACACAAAAATGTCAGACTTTCAGTTATCTTCCGTTAGAAGGCAGTGTAAACTTGAGGAATCCAGATACAACTTTATTCTACATAGAACACTACGGATTGGATCCAAATAACATACCAGATACGCCTGAAGAACTTTTTTTCGGAAGATGGGTGATTACTTCGATCGAGTCTCATATCAATTGAGAAATATCATTGCACAATTTTCTAATTTATCGAATTATCAGATAACAGATGGCCAAAGAGATCTCATACAAAAGTTGTCGCTGAAAACACGTAAATTCATCGGAAACACATCGATGGATCCCCAATTGTCATTGATAATGGCCAATCAGGCCCAAGTCAAGGACGGCGATATAATTTTCGATCCTTTTGTGGGCACGGGATCGCTTCTCGTCGCTGCTTCACAATTTGGCGGCTACATATTCGGCACTGACATAGATTTTTTGATGCTGCACGCCCGTACAAGACCCAGTCGTATAACGCAAAAGGTTTTTTTTTTTTGCTTTTCGTTTATTTTTTTCATCGCTTTTATCAATGTGGAAGGCGAGATTCTTTGGCCTCGAAAACGACTTTTACATGCATCCAGAAAGTAAAACATGGAAAGAATTTTATTGCCATGAGTATCAGGGCTGGGATTCAAACCCGGGATCCTCGGTTCGAGAACCGGGCACGAAACCAACTCGGCCACTGCGTCTTCTCAGAGAAAAGAAAATAAACAATCTCGGCAAAAAAAAACTTCGATTAGGGTAAGATGGGGTTAAATCGCCAGGGAGTAAGATAACCATTTGAGGCTCATATTTGAAGCAATTGATATAACGAGTAGCCGTTCATAAGGTAAGTCGTGGTCAATAATCCGCAACTTTTGTATTTGGTTAGACTGCCGCATCTGCATTTTTACAATTTTTACAGCGGCATAAGCATTCAGAGCGATGTGAAAAAAAAAACATTGTGTCTTGATGGTTGGTCAAAGTTGTAAAAATCGGGCTTTAAAAAATTCGGTAATTCTTTTCTTGGAACAGCAATTCCTGATTAACCCGAATCCTAAAATGATTTTCCGATTTTTGCGTTTTTTTTTCTTTGGATCACGTGACTTTTGCGGAAAAGAGTGTGTGGGGTTAAACAACCGGGCAACCGGTGGGGAAAAAAAGCCACGCGTCCCCACAATGATGAAGTACGTCCAAGGGAATAATAATTATTTCCCTAGCAAAGACAAATATCTGAGGCAGCTGAGCGAGCTGAGAACATTTTGTTAAAGTTGTTAGGGGCATAAATAGGAATCGTCAGAACAATGGTAGCATCTCGCCATTCCAAACGTGATCGTTCCAAAAGAGATGATTACATCGAACATAGCCAGGATCACAGCGATAATTAATGCTGGGAATTATTTTTTAAAATCTTTTAAGGGATTAACACAATAAGTTATGAATGATAAAAAAACATCGAAACAACAAGTTCGAATTCTAATGTGTCCCGAAGCAAAGTGGTTTTATTACCCCACCGGGTAGGGTAAGAAAACCACTTCGAACTTTCTTTTCAAATGGAGGCGCTCAATAATAAATTAGAGTTACATCGAAATTCGCTAGATAAATTTTGTAGCTGCCGGTTTATACTTTGAGAGAAAAAAATTATGTTTGGGAATATTTTGATAAATGCAGGTTGCACAGCGTGAAAAGTGAACAAATGGCGATTTAACCCCATCTTACCCTACCGTAAAATTCGGAAAACCCATCATACTGCCAGTTTTTTTAAATTTCATGCCACTAGAAAATAATTCGAAAAAAAAATAAAACAACATAAAATAACAATAATAATAACAATAATAATTTTCGGCAGACGAGAACTAGTGATGAGAGCGTTGCTGCAAATATGAATCAATATGGAAAAGGCTCGTTGTACTTGGACGTAGTGGTGTCCGATTTTTCCAGACCTTTGTGGAAGTCTGACATGAGGATAGACGCGATTATCACCGATCGTACGTACGAAAAAAAAATAAATCAATTCGAAAAATATTTTCAATCTTATTGAAAGATATTCAGACCAGAGTTTCACAACAAATTTGTATTCGCAGCTCCCTATGGTATCAGAGAGGCGATGGAACGCGTTGGTTCCGCAAAATCTCATCCAACGATCGAGGAGCATCAAGCGGCTTCGCACATTCCCTCGAAAGTCGAATACAATTTGTCACAAATTTACAAAGACCTGTTGAATTTCGCAGCCAAGCATCTCCGATTAAACGGCAAGCTGGTTTGTTGGTTCCCAATTTACAGGTACATAAAATATATTTTTACGAAAAAAAAAATGAAAACCGACTTGAAAACTTGACGTGAGGAAGTCAAAATTGATCGACACATAGTTCCTCATAGAGAAATCTTTAGCAAATGTGTAAGTTGATAAGGAAGCCGTGAGTAAGGTTCTACTTTACATCTCAATAATTTAAAAACGGTGAAAAAATTATGAGGAAGCAATGTGCAAGGTTTTTGTATCGAATCAACCTTACTCCCCCCTTAACCCTCTAATGCCTCTGATCGCCTCCAGGCGGGGTACACCTTACGAGTCATTACACGAGTCGGTATCATTTTTCATCGGAACTGCTCAGCCCTGTTTATAGTCGAAGGATCAGTGTTACTTTTGGCGTTAGTCGCGTTGTCCCAGTGCGTTCCGTTTCCGAGCAACTTCAATTCCAAGACAAAATTGACCGCGAAAACACGAAAATAAATATTTTTCTCCAAACACGACTTACGCATGTAAATAGTAATTTTGACAAAAAAAAGTAATTTTGGTCGAATCGATTGAAAAAAAATAGGTGAGTGGATTCTATAGAAGTGTGTTCTATCGAATGGCGAACGTGGTTTCAGGCTTTTAATGATTTCTTCTATAAAATATTTGAGTTCGGTTTCGCCCACGATATGCCTATTTTTACTTGTACAGGGCGTAAGCTTCACCAAATTGGAAAACGGACTTCAGATTCATTCTTCGTGTGTTAATATTAGTCTATACTGATTTATCGACGCAAATTAGAAAATAAAGCATTAGAGGGTTAAAATCGGGTCACAACCGGCGAATATATCGCGTAACATAGGTACTCACAAAAAGAAAAGTCGAATTGATAACCTTTTCTTTTTTTCAAGTCGGATGAAAATACTTTGCACCAAATCGACGAATGAAAATAAAAAATTGAAAAAAAAAAAATAAAAACTAATAATAATAATAATAATCGAACACACTCTAGGGATGAATATTCCGATGATCAATTGCCGATGCATCCCTGCCTGACTCTGGAAGCCAATTCGGAACAAATTCTCAGCAATTACGCGAGTCGTAGATTGTTGACTTACGGAAAATCACGGGAACCTCGGGAAAGCGATGTGATGATTACGTCGAACATCGTGGATTTTCGGGAAAAATATTTTGCTCTGCGTGACGAAACGCGCAAGGATCGCAGGCAGAAGAGGACAGAGGAGAGGGCGAAGAATAAGGAAAATTGGGAAAGAAGCCGTCGCGAAAGCACCGAGAGATAACCCCGGAGCCTCTTTTTTTGTACATAACAAACTTTTACTTGACTTGGTGTTGTTTTTTTTTTTTTTTTTCGTTTCTTTTTTTTCAATAAATTCGTCGATCGAATGGCGAATTACAATTGTGTTTAACAGCACAAATGGTGTCGAACGTACTTTTATCATTCGTGTGATATTCATTTCAAACGATGCGAGAAAATGTTTCACGTGTGTTTTATGGGTCCCCATGAAAAAAACGGGTTGGGGTCGAAATCCAGAACGAGCAATGTCCAGAAAGGACAAAATCCCGAACGCGTAATGTTTCGAATGAAAATGTTCCGAACGGTAAAAATCCCGAATGAGATTGTAGCGAACGTATTATATGCCGAATGCCTACCAGTCGGCGCGGTTTTCAACATTTCCTGACTTTCGAGCTTTCTCACGCGTAAATTATCAAAGTCAGATATATGCCGTCGCTGACTTTTTTATAGGAAATTTAATTCTCTACAACATTGTTTACATGAAGTTTTGGTCTATAGAGCGGTGCTTATCCAGCGTTTGGACAGAAAAAAATAAAACGATAAGAAAATCGATGCATTTTTACCATCCCGTCAAAAACGCTGGTTAAACGACGCTATATAAACTAAAAGTTCACATGAACAATGTTGTAGGGAATTGAATTTTCTATAAAAAAGTCAGTGACGGCATATATCTAACTGTGATAATTTACGCTAATTTTTAAATTAGCGATAATTAAAAACAGTAAAAAACCGCCGCGATTTTCAACATTTCCTGACTTTCGAGCTTTCTCACGCGTAAGTTATCGAAGTTAGATATATGCCGTCACTGACTTTTTTTATAGGAAATTCAATTCTCTACAACATTGTGACATGTGAACTTTTAATCTATATAGCGTTGTTTAACCAGCGTTTTGACGGGAAGGTAAAAATGCAGAGATTTTCTTATCGTTTTATTTATTTCTGTCCAAACGCTGGATAAACATCGCTACATAGATCAAAAGTTCACAGAAACAATGTTGCAGAGAATTAAATTTTCTATAAAAAAGTCACTGACGGCATATATCTAACTTCAATAATTTACGCGTGAGAAAGCTCAAAGGTCAGGGAATGTTGAAAACCGTGCCGACTGCTAAGCGTTCGGCATATAATACGTTCGCTACAATCTCATTCGGGATTTTTACCGTTCGGAACATTTTCATTCGAAGCATTGCGCGTTCGGGATTTTGCCCTTTCTGGACATTGCTCGTTCGGGATTTTGACCCCAATCCAAAAAAAACGCCTGAAACGAAAACGCCGATAAGGACTATACGTCGACGACAAAACGCCAACAAACGAAACAAGAATTTCTGGTTGGAATTCGATAAAGTGATAATAATGGTAAAGGCCTCATACAGGGTGTCCCATTTGAAACAGTACGGTCGAATAACTCGTCAGGAAAAATGGGGTGACAACGAAATGGGTCAGATGAAAGTTATAGGAATCGAAGGAGGAAATATAATTCTAATGAAATCTATGCTCTCAGAGCTTATGTTTTTATGCTACGAGCATAATTACATTTTTTTTTCAATGGGAACAATACTTTTGAACCACCTGAAGTTGTTTCTGTTTTCGAGACGAATTCAACGATACCCTGTGTTAAGGATTTTGAATAGTTTTCTTATGAAAAAATCGATCCTATCGAATTGTAAAATTCGGTGTGCCTCACTCCGTGGAACACTGAAATCGCGTCCAATATGACGTAAACCAATATGAGCTAATAATAATAATCCCGGTATTAGTTTACGTGATATCAGACGCGATTTAGGTGTTCCACACAGTGAGGCACACCGAATTTACGATTCGATACGATCGATTTTTTCGTGAAAAATCTATGAGAAATCCTTAACATAGGGTATCGTTGAATTTGTCTCGAAAAAAGTAACAACTTCAGGTGGTTCAAAAGTATTGTTCCCATTTAAAAAAATGTAATTATGCTTGTAGCATAAAACCATAAGCTTTGAGAGCATAGGTTTTATTAGAACTATATTTCTCCCTACGATTCCTACAACTTTCATCTGACCCATTTCGTTGTCACCCCTTTTCCTGACGAGTTATTCGACCCTACTATTTCGAATGAGACACCCTGTATACACGATTTTGCGGATTTTCGAAGATACTTCTGTGGACGCGTTAAAAAAAAATGACGCATGTAATGACAACATTTTTTTTACAGATCATTTATGCACATGGTTCTAGTATGTGTGGAAAAAAAAGAGACATTAACAAATGGCGAAGATATATATATATTTTTTTTCTTCGTCCGCGCGTTTATATTTTTTTATCCGCACATTTACAATTGCACAACGAATGTATCTTCAGTCTGAACCAACAATATTATGAAAAAAGAAAAAAAAATATCATAATAAAAATTCAAAACTTAAAAAAAAATTTGTACTTAATTTTCTATCGGTATTTTATTTTTCATATGTATATATTTTTTTATGTCATTAAAATGTTTGTTTCCGTGGTTCGCACGATAGGTGATGATACTAACAATATGTTGTAAAAATGTCAAAGCGATCTGAACGTTCGTTTGAAAGTTAGAACTGTCACCATCAACGCCCGCGCTAAAAAAAGATTCATTGCTTTATTATGGAATATCTCCGCCATTTGTTGATATTTCTGATTTTTCAACATATATATGACCATGTGCATAAATCATCTGTAAAAAAAATGTCAATATATGCGTCATTTTTTTTTAACCGCATTTATAAGAGTACCTTCGAAAATCGGCGAAATCGCGTATTTAAGGTATGTAATAACAATATATTCACAAAATATTTTACACAAAGAACCCAAAAAACCCAAAATACCAAAATAACCTGAAGAACCAACCGCTTAAGATGGCAGAACAGTTGAATTGCACGAAATTTCAAAATATATTCAAAGTTATTTCGTGCTTCTGGTTACTCTGTTGCGGTTGAAAAGACATTTCACCTCATCGGATTAATCCAATATCTTTCAGGTTACAAGGATAATATGATAATTGTAAGAGAATACACGATTACACGATTTACTCGATTTATTCACTTTTACCGAATTTTTTTGGCGTTATGTCGCTGGGCGTTTGAGTTTGGACGTTTTTTTCGCGTCAACCGTGTCTTATACATAGGTAATAATATTTCGTATCCCCACGGGACCGAGAAAAAAAATTGGTCTACTCGTGATCGAGAAAAAAATTAATTGCCAAAAAATGCTTAACGGTGATTCAGTCGCAACTATGCTCGTTGGTTTTGCAAATTATACCAACGGAATGTTCGATACGATGCTTCTACGTTTTTTTTCGTTTCGATTATTCACCGGGTAAACAATGGCTCGGTTACTTGTCCGGCTCCGAATGAATTTTCCCGCTCAACGATTTTTTTTTTTAACGCGACGAGAGGCGTTTCACACGACGCTCTTGTGTGCATTTTCGATTGATTGAATGCCGTAATTGTAGTTATTACATGGTGAATTGGGGTGGCGCGCGAAATTTACAAGACAATTTTACGAACGCTCGCGGCGTAGAATGACATTGCAGCGAATCGTGAAAATTCAAAATGACATTGTAGCGAACGTACAATATTCCAAACGCGTATCAGTGGGCGCGGTTTCCAACTTTCCCGACTTTCGAAATTTCCCACGCGTTAATTATCAAAGTTAGATATAAGCCGTCGCTGACTTTTTCATAGGAAATTCAATTCTCTACAACATTGTTTATGTGATCTTTTGGTCTATATAGCGTTGTTTATCCAGCGTTTGGACAGAAAAAAATCTCAACGATAAGAAAATCGATACATTTTTACCTTCCTGTCAAAACGCTGGTCAAACAACCCAATATAGACCAAAAATTGAGTTTCCTATAAAAAAGTCATTGACGGCATATATCTCCCTCCGATAATTCACACGCGGGAAAGCTCGAAAGTCAGAAAATGTTTTCAACTTTTCCTGACTTTCGAGCTGGTGAAATGTTTTCAACATTTCCTGACTTCAGAGCTTTCCCACGCGTTAATTATCGAAGTTAGATATATGCCGTCGAGAACTTTTTTATAAGAAATTCAATTCTCTACAACATTGTTCATGTGAACTTTTGGTCTATATAGCGTTGTTTATCCAGCGTTTGGACGGGAACCAAAAAATGCATTGGTTTTCTTATTTTCACCTTCCCGTCCAAACGCTGGCTGAACAACGCTACATAGACCAAAAGTTCACATAAACAATGTTTTAGAGAATCGAATTTCCTATAAAAAAGTCCCGAACGGCATAAACCCAACTTTGATAATCAACGCGTGGGAAAGCTCGGAAGTCGGGGAAATGTTGAAAACCTTGCAGACTGTCAGACGTTCGGAATTTTGACTATTCGCTGCAATGTTATTCTACCGTTCGAAATTTTTAACGTTTTGAATTTCGCTCGTTCTGAATTTCGAGCCTCACACCCGCCAATTGAGTCGTTATTTTTGCCGGAATGAACGAACGAGTTGTGGAAAAAAAAGAAGAAGAAGCGGTTTCACACGCAAATGCCGTCCCGAATTTGTGTTGTGACGTGTGATAAAAACGCTTAACGCTGCCTCCGAACGTAATCTCGATCCGGAGGCACGCATTAGCATTTACATATATTACAGATATCAAACAAATATACAAATTACTATCTAAAGATCGTCCGCACAAACGTTTTCACTTAATAATCATTAGATTTCGATCGTCGAGAATTGTCCGAGCAAACCTTCGACGTTTTTCACGCTATCCTCCGCTACTTTAGCCTTGTATTGTTTCAAAATCTGTCCGGATACCCACTCGCTCAATTTCGTCGCTTCTTTCTTCTTCGATGACGGACATTTTGGTGACAAAGCGATGTTGTTCGTCGCCTGTGACGTTATTAATAGTTTTATTCACAAAATTTCATTTAGATCGGGGACAATTGTGTAAATATAATAAGGCAAGGTTACGATCTTCGTGCCCCCCCCCCCCCCCCCTCGATTTGGCCATGGATTCATGTTTTATGGGCAAAAAAAATTAATCACTTTTTAGAAATGCCAAAAAAATCGAAATTCGCCATTTGAACCTTTTGCTTCCTCATAGAGGAAGATTTGTTTTGGGGAATTTTTTTTTTCGAGATATTTATCAAGACGTGTTCAGAGTGTCCACAAAACATCTGAAAATCACATTCAGAAAAAAATTCTCAGTCTCGTTCGGAAAACAAATTCTCAAGCCGTTCTCATTCAGAGAACGGCTTGACATCAAGGTGAAATTTGTCACACATGTAGAGGATTCGAGGCACATAGCAGGATTACATTTTTAGAAAAATCCATGCACAGCTTCCGTTTTTACGCGATTTTTAAAAAATTCGAAAATTTATTTTCGGTATCTAGCTCCCACAATTTTAGAGATATCGACCTCAAATTCAGTATAATGTTGAACGACTACAGGGAGATGCTTGTTACTGAATTTGAAAAAAATCCATGGAGTGCTTTTGTTTTAAGAAATTTTAAAAGGTGTAAATAAACGGTGTGCGCACTCTAGCTGGCGTAATTTTCTAGATATCGGACTGAAATTTGGCACGAAGTTGCACTATTATCAAAAGGTATTTCGTATTGAATACGAGCAAAATCCATCGAGCCATTCATTTTTTATGTCATTTTGGAAATTTTCAAAAATCAACGTAAGTGCTCTAGCGTCCACAATTCTCGAGATATTTCGCTAAAATTTGGTACACACTTGTACCGCTATTCAAAAATGTTTGGTATTAAATTTGAGCAAAATTCACTCAGCCGTTCAGATTTTATGTGAGTTGCAAAAATAGATGTGCTCGTTCTAGCTTCCGCAATTTTCGAGATATCGGGTTCAAAATTAGTACAAAGTTGTACCATTATCGAAAGATGTTTTGTATTGAATTATAACAAAATCCATCCAGACGTTCAGATTTCATACGATTTGCAATTTTTTACATTTGACATGGAATTCCCCGTATATTAATTCCGGACTCGTTATATTTACGAGCGGATTTTATATGAAAACAAGGATGCAAAGTAGAACATTGCACATTGCTTCCTCATAATTTTTTACCGTTTTTAAATTATTAACATGTAAAGTAGAACCTTGTTCATGGCTTTCTCATCATTCAACTCAATTGCCAAAGCTTTCTCTATGAGGAAGCCAAAATTGATCGCCAAATGGTTCCTCATAGAGGAATCTTTGGCAAATGTGTAAAATGATGAGAAAGCCATGAGCAAGGTTCTACTTTACATCTTAATAATTCAAACACGGTACAAAATTATTCGGAAACAATGTGCAAGGTTCTACTTTGCATCCTTTTTTTCCTTGGTAATCAAAGGATTTTTTCTTCCACTATGGCCAAAAGAAACTTATTTGAATAATACGAAAAATCGATATTTACGAGTTTCAAACTGTTTTCTGGCGATTTAATTTTTCTAAAGGATTTAAGTTCTTTGAGCAAGAAAAAGAAAATACTTATCAGGAATAGAAAAAGCTGCAAATTGAAACTTGCAAATTGCTTCCTCATAATTTTAAGCAAGCTGCAAGTTGAGCATTGCAATTTGCTTCCTCTGAATCGTAGGTAGTGAACGAAGAATCCTTTATGAGGAAGCAATGTGATGCTTATGGGAGCGCTATGAGGAAGCATTTTTGTTTTGGCTTCCTCATAAAGGATTCTTCGTTCACTACCTACGATCGAAAAACTTGAATTCCTGTCAAAACCGAACCATCCAACTGATCTTCGCCAAATTTGAGATACACTACGGCCGAATGATTTTCTATACTTTTGTGAAGTTTGAGCTTGATTGGTCAAAGTTCACAAAAGTTATAGCGACAAATTTGATTTTTGGAAAAATTCAAAATATCATAAAATCAAAACTTATCGATGGATTTGGCCCAAATGCAATACCAACTAACCTTGGATACATATCTCTTTGTCAAGAACTATTTAGACGTGTATTTCAAAATTTGCGATCGCTAGAGTGATAACGCCCTTTTTTTGGGAATTTGAAAACGACATAAAATCTGAGTCGCAGCTTCAATCATTTCGAAAATTATAGTCAAAGAAGTGATTACGGAGCTGCACATGTCTGCAAAATTTGGGGGCTGTAGCTCAAACCGTTCTCGAGTTATGCAAGTTTGAATTTTGGGAGGCCATTACACACATACACACACACACACACACACATACATACATCCGGACATTTTCTGCAAATGTGTTTTCTCGACGTTTTGGAACATTCTGAACATGGTGACATGAAGATCTCGAAAAAAAATTTTCCCACCGTCACAAAGCTTCCTTTATGAGGAAGCAATAAAATCGAAATTTGCGGTTTTTCAACTTTTTCTGCGATTTCGGTGTCGATATCGAATTTTTATTGTTATGTATAAGAGTTCTGTGGCAGTGTCAAAAACCAGAACAAAAAAACTAAGGACCCCAAAAAACGCGAAGAAACCTAAGAACTCAAACTAAAATTGAAAAAAAAAATCCGAAGAAACCAAAGAACCCACACAAAAAACAAAAGAATCAAAAGAACCCAAAAACCCCATAGAACCCAAAGAATAATTTAAGAACTGCAAGTTTCGATTTTTTTTTTTTAATTCTTGAAAAGTTACTCCTTTTTTTGCCTACAGACCATAAAAATCGATGGTCAAATCGAGGTGCCACGGAACTCGCAATATTACGATATAATAATAAGCAAATGCCGATAAAAACTTACCAATAACAAACCATAGAGAGCCCGAACATTCTGCGGATTTAATTTAACCGCCTGAGCAAAATAAATCTTGGCTTGTTCCACATTTTCGAATCCACCCTTTAAAAAAATTTTTTTTTTTTTTTCAACCGCGAATATTGAATCGATGGAAGAAAATTTGTGGTTGTCGAAAAACAGTTGAGTTTGAAAATGAATGAAGCTTACTTGGGAATATTTTATCTCGGCGTATCGCTGATAAATCAGATGACTATAGGGATTATGAAGTATAAGCTCTTCCATGCAGAAAGCTGCTTTGGCGTAATCCTGCTCTTGCAGATACAGATCGCACAACTCGTGCCAAGCTTCCTGATCGCTCATGAACCTGAGAATACGGATAAAAATTATTGCATCTGCGGGTTTTTTTTTTTTTTCTTTTTCGAAGTGCGTTCGAGCAGGTGGAACTCGAAATTCATCATCATAAGCAATGTTCATAAGCAATGTTCAGAATTCATATTCAAAATCGATGCATTTTTACCTTCCCGTCAACACGCGGGTTAAACAACGCTATACAGACCAAAAGTTTACATGAACAATGTTGTAGAGATTTGAATTTCCTATAAAAAAGTCACTGACGGCATCTATATATCTGTGATAATTTACGTGTGGGAAAGCTCGGAAGTCACGAAATGTTAAAAGCCGCGACGGTTTTTTTATTTTTAAAAATTATCGCTAATTTGAAAATTAGCGTTAACTATCACAGTTAGATATATGCCGTCACTGACCTTTTTATAGGAAATTCAATTTTCTACAATATTGTTCCTGTAAACTTTTGGTCTATATAGCGTTGGTTAGCCAGCGTTTCGACGGGAAAGTAAAAATGCATTGATTTTCTCATCGTTTTATTTCTTTCTGTCCAAACGCTGGATAAACAACGGTATATAGACCAAAAGTTCATAAGACAATGTTGTAGAGAATTGAATTCCCTATAAAAAAAGTCACTGACGGCATACATCTAACTTTGATAATTTACGCATGGGAAAGCTCGAAAGTCGGGAAATGTTGAAAACCGCGGCGACTGGTAGGCTTTCGGAATATTGTACATGGGCTACAATGCGATTCGAAATTTTGACGATTCGAAACAATTTCATTCTGCGCCGCGACCGTTCGTAACATTGTCGTTCAAAGCATTGCGCGTTCGGAATTTTGACCCTTCGGAACATTGCTTATTCTAAATTTCGAGCGACACCCGTTCGAGCAAACTGTCTGGGCTAAATAAAAATTCTCCAGTCTTGTTTGCGTCAAATGTACGTTCTATCGTGGGCTCTTAACCCGGGCAAATGAGAAGTGACTCAGTACAGGTATCACCATCGTGAAAAAAAAGACAAATAATAATAATAATAATAATAATAATAATAATAATAATAAATAAATAAACTGCAGTAAAAACTACGACTTACTTTTTCAAATATTCCGTTAGTTCTTTTATAGCTTCGGTGGTTTTTCCTTTGGCTTTTAAAATGGCAACTTTTCGTTTCCTCGGAGCAGCGTTTGTCTCGTCGCGCTTGATGATCGAGTCCAAGACTTCTATAGCTTCGTCGTACCTAAACCAAATCACAAATTATTCAATTTGTCGATCGACCTGACCCAGGGCGATCAGGAAGATTGTGAAATCAATTTTCTTTGTCAAATACATTTCCAAGGCTTCCAAGTGCATCGCGTAATACTTGTGGACTCGCATGCTGCCAGGAAAGTCTCTCATCAAGATTTTCACGCAATATTCCGCCAGGGACAATCGATAGCAGTCCAACGCAGCTACGCATACTTGTTCCAGCACCAGATACTCTGTTTGAAAAAAAAACGACCATTTAACAATGCAAACTTCGTGTTAATTTTTTTTTTTTTTTGCTACGGTAAGGTGGGGTTAAATCGCCATTTGTTCACTTTTCACGCTGTGCAACCTGCATTTATCAAAATATTCCCAAACATAATTTTTTTTCTCAAAGTATAACCCTTTAGCTACAAAATTTATCTAGCAAATTTCGATGTAACTCTAATTTATTATTGAGCACCTCCATTCGAAAAAAAGTTCAAAGTGATTTTCTTACCCCACCCGGTGGGGTACTAAAACCACTTCGTTTCGGGACAAATTAAAATTCGAACTTGTTGTTTCAATGTTTTTTACCATCTATAACTTATTGTGTTAATCTTTTAAAAGATTTTAAAAAATAATCTTCAGCATTAATTATCCCTGTGGTCCTGGCTATGTTCAACGTAATCATCTCTTTTCGAACGATCACGTTTGGAATGGCAAGATGCTACTATTGTTCTGACGGTTCCTATTTATTCCCCTAACAACTTTAACAAAATGTTCTCAGCTCGCTCAGCTGCCTTAGATATTTGTCTTTGCTAGGGAAATAATTATTATTCCCTTGGACGTACTTCATCATTGTGGGGACGCGTGGCTTTTTTTCCCCACCGGTTGCCCGGTTGTTTAACCCCACACACTCTTTTTCGCAAAAGTCACGTGATCCAAAGAAAAAAAAATGCAAAAATCGGAAAATCATTTTAGGATTCAGGTTAATCAGGAATCGATGTTCCAAGAAAAGAATTACCGAATTTTTTAAAGCCCCATTTTTACAACTTTGACCAACCATCAAGACAGAAACGTTTTTTTTTCACATCGCTCAAAATGCTTACGCCGCTGTAAAAATGGTAAAAATGCTCATGCAGCAGTCTAACCAAATACAAAAGTTGCGCATTATCGACCACGACTCACCTTATGAACTGCTACTCGTTATATCAATTGGTTCAAATATAAGCCTCAAAAGGTTATCTTACCCGCTGGCGATTTAACCCCATCTTATTCTATACATTGTTTTGTCTTTGTGGCTCACTTTCGCTGCCCAGATGATCCACTTTCGGCATCAATATGGACTCCCACAGATCGACCACCTCTTTGCTTCTACGTTCGGAATCCTCCCTCCAGCTTCTGAACAAATCTCGTACTTCTGCGGTTTTTAAAGTCCATTAGAATGATTAATCACCCCATCTCTCGCTTTCAAACTCGCATCTTTCGACACGAATTTTGGTTGTTTTCAATTTTAAAGACCGACGTTCCACACACAATGTTTTGATTTCAGTCCCAAAGCCCCAATTTATTATTTATAAAAACAAACTTATGCGAGTCAAAATTGAATGTTAAATATCTACCAGTGGTTCTCAACCACATGGAAAATACGACGAGCAATGCGACATAAAATTTCTCAGTAAAAAACATTAGTTCCTGACAACAAAATTTATCGGATCACTTGGCATTTGTTGAAAAAAAAAAAAAAAAAAAATTATTCATCAGTTTGTGAATAATAATCTTCGTTGTTTCCATTGTTCCAATAAAATAACAATTAGAAGCTTATTGATGATATTCAGATGCAACAAGGATATATCAAATTCGACAAATTGTTAATTAATTAATTCATAAAGGTGTTAGACAACTGGCTAAACACCAATCAACTACCAGCGGCTGTGTGGGGGGGGGGGGGGGCGGATAAAAAAATAAAGAAAGAAAAAATAAAGTAAAAATAAACGAAGATAAAATAAGGATATATTTGTGTCAGCTCGAAAACGTACCGGTCCAACTCATATCCTCGCGATTCAAAGCCATGATCGTTGACGTTTGAAACAGTAAAAAACGACGAATCAATTTAATGATTCGACAAAAGTTTACACGACAGACACCACAACAATGAGGTTATAGTTCAGGTGACGTCACGTCTGCAAGAACTGCTGCGTTAGCAAATAAGCGCAATCAAGCAAAACGATGCATATATATATATATACGGGGAGCAGGAACAGCAGCGACACCTATCCTGGCCGAAAATTTAGAAGGCAGTGGCGCGGGATATTCAAATTTTGAACGATTTTACGATTATCCTTATCCCTTTAGAATTTATGAAGATAACAAATTGATGAAGTTATCTCTCATTTACGCTGAAAATAATGTAGAATATTTTCTGAATCCGTGATTATTATCGTTATTGTTATTATTTAAAATCACACCAGGGTTACGTTCTGAAACCTTACTCGAGTCGAACTATAGCTCACGCGCGCCGTCCGGAAACTCCGTGCTGCGTTCGAAAACCCATACGAGTCGACTCTCGAGTTGATTTTTCCAACTCTGAAAGCCCAACAACGTCGGAGACGTAGGGTCATGAAAACTAGAGGTAAGGAGTACGGGGGTGGTGGCTATTTAACTTTCCTCCCGATTTACCCTCGCTTCGAGATGGCCCGTCATCTGAAGCGATCACGTGACACTCGGCAATGCCGCGTCAATGCCCGAGGGTCACGTGATCGCTACAGATGACGGGTGTCACGTGATCGCTTCAGATGACGGGTCATCTCGAAGCGAGGGTAATCGGGCGTAACCGAACCGGGATGGTGTAGATCGGGGGGAGGTAGTTCGGCGGAAGTTAAATAGCCACCACCGCAATGTACACGTTTCGGCAAACGCTGTCGACCACGATTTCCACGTCGTGCGTACTCCTCACCTCTAGACTCCATGTCGATGAGTTTACAGAGCTTTAAGCGTAGACGAATCGCCGCTGCATGACGAATAAGCGAGTGCGACGCTTCGTGTGCAGAGGGCCTTACTCTCGTCGTTCGGAAAATACGCCAACTCGAGAGTCAACCCGACTCGACCCTTACTCTATCCCACGGCCGTATATACAGGTCTGGAAACGAAGCCGGATTTCAATGGTTGGCCATGGTCTCCTTATCGACACCATTTTTTATTCCGTCGCTGGCCACCATTCAGGGCGGCGCTGCTATCGCCTGTACCCAGTGTTAGGAGAAGTTTTCATTTGGCCACGGTCTTATTTAGGTAAGATTGGGTTAGATGGTACCATGCCGCGGAATTGCGTAGTACCCAATTGCAAGCCGGACGGAATTGAAAAATATTTACTTTTCAAAGTACCGGCAAATAATGAAAACTATAAAAAAATATCAGGCTGCAATCCCTCACGGTCTAGTTAACATATGTTATTCAAGCTGTAAGGCAACATAGGCCATATTTTCCTTACCGTATAATCTCAAGAAAAACCTAGAAAAATACATGCTAAACTTTTTATTTATTTACCGGGAGTTATTCATTCGTTATTAAGACGGATAACAGTATATTTATTTTATTTGCTGTTTTCCACATCTGCTTCAGCCCCGATAATAGTATATTATGACACCAGTACGAAAAAACTTTTTCTGACGAGTGTGAGTTTGCAGAACGAGCCGAAGGCGAGTATTGCAATCACACGAGTCCAGAAAACGTTTTTCGTACGAGTGTCGTACGAATTTTTATGTCACAAGCGGTTTGAAGCGAACGAAGTGAGCGTAAAACCGCACTTTTACGGACAGCGTGACATAAAATAATATTTTGAAGGAATGAGTGCGTATGTGTGTGAATTTGGTTAGGTGCGATCACCGTTGTTAGGAACGTAACCACGGGTACAGGCGATCCATGCGCCACCGGTGCCGTGCCGTGCCGCTGAAATAGTGTTGGCGTCAATAAGGAGACTACCCCCACCACGCTCGGTTCCAGATCTGTGTATACGACCGTGATCAGAACGCAGCCCATGGAACATGGAACTTGGGATAGTAATAATGTTACTAGTATTGACTATTATATAAATCGCATGGCTTATGGGACATATTCTTTTCTTTGCATGTAAATCAAGAATACATGTATGAAAGAGGTTATGTCGTGATGCAGCATCGCGGATTTTCAACCCACCATTTTTGACGCACCATTTTATCCCCTTCACCGTCGCAGATTCGGCGCAAAACGCTTGTCGCAGCATTCGTGGGCCAATGAAACGGGGACTCAATATTGTCAGGCTCCCCCATTGGTCGAAATCATTCCCGTGAGATTATTTCGACCAATCAGCTTACCCACTTCCCGTCGTTCGCAAAGTACGCCAACTCGAGACCCAAAACCCGACCTTGTGAAAGAATTTTACAACGCAAAACCCAGCGCAACGTCCCTTCCATGAAGACTAGAGGCAAAAAGCATGGGGGTGACACATCCGTTCGTTCTGACACGAAAACTTGCATTCTTAATGTAGCCGGCAAGAAGTACGAACGGAAGGCTGAAAAACCAGGGAGACTAGAAGACAGGAGACATAACTATGGATAATATTATGGCAAAAAAATATGGCCCCTACTCTCCGACAAGCGGCCCAAGCGATCTCATTGCTGCTGTTAGATATGACCGTATATATAGATGTACGCCGTGAGAAAATGACATGTATACACACACACACACACACACACACACACACACACACACACACACACATATATATATATATATATATATATATATGTGTGTGTGTGTATATATATATCATACCGACCCAAGCGATCCCAGCGCTATGCTCGGTGCCTCGCGAACTACCCATCTGGGCCATCATTTTTTGCCGGATTATTGTTACTAGATCCGGGCTAGTTGTGTTTCCTGTCCTCTAGTCTCCATGACGCAAGGCTGAGAAACGTTCGCAAAAGTCTGATAACTATCAGGGAATTGAGCACCACCATGGAGACTAGAGGTTAGGAGACACAACTAGCCCGGATCTAGTAACAAAAAACCGGCAAAAAAAGATGGCCCTGATGGGTAGTTCGCGAGGCACCGAGCACAGCGCTGGGATCGCTTGGGTCGGTATGATACATATGAGCGATTCCACGTGACTTCAGCCACTCAAAAAAAAATGTTTCCACAAATAATTTTAAAAAATTGAGCTATTTTTTTGCAATATATTCACCGAGTGCCGATTTTTAAAAAATTTTTTTGACGGTTTTATCGTTAATTAACGTTTTTTTGTATTTTTCCGTTCAAATGGCTGTATCTTTGGCAGGATTTGACGTATTTACATTTGTAAAAAACGAAAATGTGCGTCTTTTTAAGGCCTTCCAGAAAAAAATTACTTTAGATTCTATTGAGCAAGTTGCACGTCCGTTTTAGGGCAAAATATGCAAAAATATTTTTTTCTCAAAAAATGCATTTTTAATTTTTTTTTTCAAAATTTCCCCAAATTCTGAATACAAAAAAAGAATTTTTGGTATTTTTTATATCGTGGGACCGGCAATCGGTAATGCGTAATTTTACCGATTTCATTAATAAATTTTTTTCAGTTTAATTTTTTTTTTTTCATGTGCTCCAGTCGCTTTATGCGAGTTCAGAAGCCTCCTTGAAAGAGAAATTAATGATAATCAATGCTTGTTGAATCGCGTAAAGCGAAAAAAATCAAACTGTAGAAAATTTATTAATGGAATCGGTAAAACTACGCATTACCGATTGCCGGTCCCACGATATAAAAAATACCAAAAATTCTTTTTTTGTATTCAGAATTTGGGGAAATTTTGAAAAAAAAAATTAAAAATGCATTTTTTGAGAAAAAAAATATTTTTGCATATTTTGCCCTAAAACGGACGTGCAACTTGCTCAATAGAATCTAAAGTAATTTTTTTTTGGAAGGCCTTAAAAAGACGCACATTTTCGTTTTTTACAAATGTAAACACGTCAAATCCTGCCAAAGATACAGCCATTTGAACGGAAAAATTCAACAAAACGTTAATTAACGATAAAACCGTCAAAAAAAATTTTAAAAAATCGGCACTCGGTGAATATATTGCAAAAAAATAGCTTAATTTTTTAAAATTATTTGTGGAAAAATGTTTTTTTGAGTGGCTGAAGTCACATGGAATCGCTCATATACCATTTGTTCGCGACGTATATCTATATATACGGTCGTATCTAACAATCACCTAACAGCGGCGCTGAGATCGCTTGGGTCGTTCGTTGGAGAGTTGGGGCCATCTTTTTTTGTCATATTATTATCTATAGTTGCGTCTCGTGTCCTCTAGTCTCCATGAGCACCACTAACGATCCGTCATAGTGGGCTAGACCAATCAACTATGGACATGAAGTTAGCGTCATGGGGGGCTAGACCAATCAACAACGTAGTCTACCAACTAATCGCTCACTTCACTTCGCTTCGCTACAAAATGAATTACCCCGTTTCGGGCAAACAGATTTTAACCGCGATTTCCACAGTCGTTCGTAATTCCAACCTCCAGTCTCCGTGGTCCCTCCACGGACCTTCCACGTCCTTCACAGAGGTTACCCACGAAAAATAAACACACACACACACACACCGGAACCAGGTGTTCAAACCTATCGGCTCCTACAAGCCCCAAACCCAGATGGCGCTGAAAAATTAATCTGGGTGCCCAGATGGCGCCACCATCGCTGGCATCAATTCTCGTTGCTCTTATTCCCAGCTGGAACCCTAGCCAGTCGCTGTTATCTGTTGTGTTTTTGGGGGCTGGGAGAGAGACTGGGCGAACAAGAGGAGAAGGAAGGACAAGATCAAAAAAAAAAAAAAACCCATGTCCTTTTTAGAAAATCGGTGAATCGTCTCGGCGCCCCCCCCCTTCCCCCCATGGGACGTAAAAAAAATATCGTGAACATTGACGGTGATGTGCGGGGGTTGTGCGTGAGATAGGGTCCCCCGGGTTGGTGGGACAAGTTGGGGTCGGTGTGTACGGGTTGGCCCCATGGTCGAAGGTGTAATTTAATAAGAGTCTCTCACACACTCGGGGGGTTCGGTCGCGCGGTTCGCGATTTAACAAGGATATCGATTTGTCAAGCGGGGCGACGTTATCGTGCGCTGGCCTCGGTCGACCGTCGCGAACCAACGAGACCCCAGCCATCGAAACGGGAAACGGCAGCAACAGAGCAGCACACGGAGAGAGGCAGCCATGGACGTCGATATTTTTGGGGCACAGCCCGTGCCGTGTCGTCGGTTGACCCGTGTTCGCCCATCCGTAAAGGCCTGATAGGGCCCGATATGTGACCAAGGCCCGAACGCTTTACGGTGGGTTCATTCATTAAAACAATAAACCGAATAACAAAACATTGTTTATTCCCGAGGTTTGTTTATATACCAAACCCTCCCCCCCCTCCCCCCGTCAGTTAAAAAATATTATAACATTGTGTATCGTCCTCGAGTCTATTCACACGACAATCATCACCACCAACACCACCCCCCCCCCACTCCTTCGACCCTTCCCCGAAAATTCGAAACCGAGAAACTGGACCGAACGGACCCAAACGATTAATAAACGATAAAAATATTTAGTGTTTTTTTTTTCATTTTTTGTTTGTTTTTGTTTTGGGGAAAAGAAAACAAAAACAAACGAAAAAAACACAACACAAAGAATTGAGGAAACAAAAGAAGACGATAAATCAGAAAAGTATCGTAAACGAAATTTTTTAAAGATGGATCTGGGTGCGAGTAACAACGCAGGCGGCGGCGGCGGCACCGTCGCCTGTCCGGTGTGTACGTTGTATCTGAGAGAGGGCATCAGCCTGCAGAGACATTTGGACACGCATCCGAAGGAACAGGTTATAGAGGCGCTCATCAAAGCGAGTTCGTCGTCTTCGTCGGCGTCGGCTCCGTCCGCTAGGTTAACTCCGACGCCGCCGATCACCACGACCGCGACGACTGTTCTGTCGGCCGGTGGTTCGTCCAACAACGGACAACCGACGACGAATTCGGGCGGTGCATTGTCGTCGCAACCGCCCTATCCCATGGGTCCCATATTCGAATGTCCGCCGGCCATAAATACCATGATGCCGCCGCCGCCTCAATTCGCGTCGTTCAGTTATCAACAATTCGTGAACAACGGAACTATGATGATACCACAGTACGCGATGGCGCCGCCTCAAGCCAATCAGATGATGCAAATGCTTTACAATCCTTACGGAATGTATCAGCAGCAACAGATACCGACGATACAGATGCTTTCGCCCATAGCGGCCATTCCCACGGCCAGAATGAGGCAGGTTGTGTCGGTGGGCGCCGATTCGCCGTCCAGGAACGTCGTGACGACCAACCCAACGGGCGACAACAAACAGATGAGCAACGACTCGACGGACGAGGCGGAGGCCGAAAGAATATTGCCTGACATGGAACCCGAATCCATGGCCGAGGCGAACGACGACGAAGCGTCGCAGGCGCGCGACGACGCCAACGACGCGACCGGCTGCAGAATGGAACACAGGGAACAACAGACTCAGGACGGTTTGTTGCGCAGATTGAATTGCGAACGTCGTGATTTCATGGATTCGCGACATCTGGACGGTGAAAATTGCAAAACGGCGAACGACGACGACGAAGAGGCGGAAAGTATATTGCCCGATTTGGAAGACAGAGATTCGCAATTGGATTCGCAACCGCTAAGCAGAGCGACCGAGTTCGAGGAGAGAGAAGCTGCTGCTGCTGCCGCCGCTGCTGAGCAGTTTGCGCAGCAGGCTTACGACGGTGACATGGAAAAAATGGGTTCGGGCGATGCGGAGGGAGACGACGCCAGGGCGATAAAGATGGAGGGCGATGGGATTGCGGATTGCGCAGACGTTACGGACGACACGTCGCGAGCTGCGCGACGACACAACCAAATGGAAAAGACTAAGAAGACGGTCGGCGAGACCGAAGTCAAGAGACTGGAACATTTGTCGGTTGGGACAATGGGATCGACGTTCGACGGGGCCCATGGGAAAACGGACAAGGACGCGACGAAGAAGAACGGTCGCCAGGAGGACGCAGCCGACGACGAAGAAGACGACGATGCTGAGGAAGACGAAGAGGAGCAACAACCGCTGCGACAACAGTCGCAGGACAGTTCGAACGTCGAAGATACATCTACGCCGGACGAATCGACCGGGGACAAAATGGAACGACCTGAAAAAATGTACACCGACGAAATCGTCGAAGAAGCGATAGCCGGCGCAATCGCCAACGACAACGTCGAAACCATCGACGAAGTCCAAGGCGTAACGACCGACGCTTATCGTTACAGATGTAGCTCGTCGGTTCCCTGTTCGCCCACGGCTACGAAAAAAATTTACAGAACTTGTTCGGTAAGATCGTGGTACGGTTCGAACGATAATTTCAATTTGTATTCCGTTGGATTCGAAACCGTCGGTCTGCAGGATCCGGATATGGACGACGATATGAAACACATGGAGGACAATTTGGACGAGGAAGACATGGAACTCGATGATATTCCCAATTCCCACGCGAATTTTACGAAACAACACGATAACACGAATCCCATGAGATCTCACAGTCGTACATCGGTGATAAGCGCAATTTCCGGTTTGAGAGTTCACGACGATCGGGTCAAAGCTTGTTCGCCTGAGTTTGCCAACGATTCGGGACACGCGGATGCGGTCGAAGTGGCGGATGAGGATCGACGAGATGCAGCGCCACCGCGGCACAAACGCGAACCCGAAGCTGAAGAGGGCGTCGAAGACGAGGACGAGGACGACGATGAGGACGACGACGAGGATTACGACGACGATGACGACGACGACGACGACGACGATGAAATGATGAATTTTGCCGATTGTTCGATGAAACAACACAATCAAGATTGCGGGCTAAACGTTGATGAACAATTGAAATCCGAATCGTTGAAAACAAGTCCGATCGATAATTTCGAACGTAAATTCGATTCCAACGAAATTTATCATCAATCGGTGATAACCGAACACGTTAGTTCGTTTCCCACGATAAATTCTCAACAATCGATGATCATTCATGAAAATTATTTGAACGCCAATGAAAAATCTTCGAACGATAATATGATGAATATATCGGAATTCGTGGATCCGACGACGAGCGCCGAATCCGCGAGCTTTCGGGACAGCAACAAAATCGTTAATCAACATTTACCGTCTACCGAACTTTTGAATATAAACGAGGACGCTCATGCGGGACCGATGAACGTTTTTGAATTCGACGGTCTTCAAATTTTAGTTCCTAGTACATTCATAAGCGAATCGTCGCAAAAAGCCATAAGCGCGACCAGCCGACAATCCATGGCGAGCAGCGAGGGCGGAATCGGCATCGACGAGGAGGTCAAGAGCGTTAACATGCGGGCCGACGAGACCATGCCGCCACGCGGCGAATTGTCCGAACAAGAGAGCAACGGATGCAACGAACCTTCCGCGTGGCAGGTGAGAAATTTTAAACTTGCGTGTCATCAAGGTTTATCGACACCGGTCGTCGAGCTTGAAGGGTGGTTCTTGTTTGGGTCGTGTTTATTTTTCCGAGGGGATCGATCGATACCGAAAATAATGAAAAAAATGTTTAAGGTATGTTTAAGTACCCTCCATGAGAGAGTTCCTCGTCAGATTTTCATGAAACTTGGCATACTTATGGGTATTGATGAGAAAAAGGTTCAGTTAAATTTTTATGGCTTTCCGGAGAGCGAGAAAAAATATATCAACACTTTTATTTTTACACTTTTAACATGGAGCCTCATGGAAAATCACGCTTAATTTGATATAATACAAAAAGTCCTCGTCAGATTTTAATGAAAACACTTGAGCTGCAAGTTGAATATTCGGAGAACGTTTTGGGCACTTGACAGTAGAGATCAGGAGTAGAGATTTCATCACAAAAAATGTTTGAGGGTACCTTAAACATTTTTTTTTTTTAATTTGGGATCGATTGAGCATATGGCAAAATCAATATTCGGACATGACCCAAATAAGAATCACCCTAATATTATCATTATCAGTATTATTATTACTTTATTAGAATATATTTACAAAATTGATCGACAAAGAATTATCCTATCGATATCGAAAGGAAAAAGGAAAAAAAAATATTACTGATTATAATATTACGATCGAACATTGTAAGTTACTTCCAAAGCCAATGATTGATTGGATGATCATAATTTCAAAATTTGTTAAAAAATCAGCTCGAAAGCAGAAGTGTAAGAAAAAAAAATGACAATTGAATTGTACGATTAATCATTGGAAGTTACTTCGGAAGGCAAATAACACGGGCCAACGAAAAGAAGAAAAAAAATCGAGACAAATGACCATCGATTCTGATGGCGGTTTTTTTTCACGTAGAACAAGTAGCTGGCTTTGAAAATGGTAAACTGGTTCTGATTTTCGAGAAAAACAGGATTGAGAGACCCGGAAAAAAAAACATGTTTTTGACGTCTTTCAAGGACTTGTAGAAAAGTAACGCGAGCCAATAAAACTTTCCAAATAGGACGAAATGAAAGCTTGGACGTTGCTCTTTTAGTTCATGAAGCAAAATATCGGGTGTCGCGACCATTTTTTTTTTTACAAAAAATTGTTTTACAAAAATGTCAACGGGAAAATCGTGATTCGTTCGAAAATGCTTGAAATCAATGAGGCCACTATCAATAAATATTCCAGTAACAAAGAAGAAAAAATAAAATTTTCTTGAATTTTTTTGTCCAAAAATAACTCAATGAAAAAACTTTTCTTGGACTTGGAGCAGCGATCGTGAGTTTTCTCATTTCCCACTGGAAGTGAACAATTAATTGTCAAACGAAGATTTTGATATTTGTGAAGAATCTTCAGAAGAGAAAGAATTTTTCTCAAAGAAATGAAGAAAAAATATTTTTTTATAGCGGGTGTCTCACTGATCCTAGTCATTCTGGGATGGAATTGAACATTTTTCGCTTCATTGACTGGAATAGCTTACATTCAGTTCCATTCGGACGATTTTATTGGCAAGCTTTATTTTTCCACAATTCCTCAATAATTGTCGAAAACACTTTTTTTTTGTTGCTGTTCGGTCTTTCTGATCTTAGTTTTCTTGAAAACTGAAGCCAATCTAAAATATTCGAATCCAAATTTGTATTCCACAGGAAAAATCTTGTAAGAATCTTTTGTGTCACTTGACCTTTGAAATCGATAAAATTTCGTTGTCCTGTGTAATTAAGGAGGTCTTCTCATTTTCGTGGTGATTTTTTGGAAATTGAATCTAGAAAAAAACGATTGAATGTACAATGTATTCGCAGTTACATTTACGGTTACATTTATAAATGTTTAAAGCAACATCTTTCAATTTTTTCAAAGCATTCTATTCAAAACTGTACAAGATATTTAATGTTACGCAGGGTCATAGCGCGAAAATTCTTTATCGGAACAAACTTTATTTTTTAATTCTATTCTTCACTAATGCGGTTATCGTTCGGCCCTCCATTTTTTTCATTGCTACATAATTAGGGTAAGGTGGGGTTAAATCGCCATCTGTTCACTTTCCACGCTGTGCAACCTGCATTTATCAAAATATTCCCAAACATAATTTTTTTTCTCAAAGCATAAACCTTTAGCTACAAAATTTATCGAGCAAATTTCGATGTAACTCTAATTTATTATTGAGCACCTCCATTTGAAAAAAAAGTCCGAAGTGGTTTTCTTACCCCACCCGGTGGGGTACTAAAACCACTTCGTTTCGATAAATATTTTTATATTCGATAAATAATTTTCGCGACATGACCTGCGCGACATGAAATATCTTGTACAATTTCGAATGAAATGCTTTGGAAAAATTCAAGATGTTGCTTCAAACATGTACAAATGTAAACGTGAAATACTCACTAACATCGTACATCGAATCGTTTTTCCAAATTTAATTTTTTTTAAATCACCTCGAAGACCTCTTTAATGGAGTTCAGTCACCTAAAAAATAAAAAATAAAAAAAAAATTTTTTTTTTGTGATATGATCAATCTAAATTTTTAATCTAAATCAAATTTCATCCTTATGAAACACCTATACTCATCTATGTTTTCAAATTTTTTTCAGGCCCACATCGAGCATTCGAACGCTGTGAGATTTCATCACAAAATTGTTCGAAGAAAATGAGACGTCAGAATTGAAAATCTGTCGAGTCGTATAGTTCGAAAGCAACGACGAGTGAAAAATTTTGTGATAAATCTTGAGGCGTTCAGATGCTTCATATGGCTATGAAAAAAATTTGAAATTATAGCTGAGTATATACAGGCTATCCCAGTTTTTTTTTCCGGCCAAACTTTGGGGTTGGGCTCAAAACTCGGAACAAGCAACGTTCGGAAGAGCCAATTTTCGGGACGAAAATGCTCGGAACGGTCAAATGTTGGAATATTATATATAGGTATAGTTGCGCACTTCGTCCGCCGGCCGCGTGACTACATTGCTCGACTTTCGAGCTTTCCTACGCGTAAACTATCAATGTTAGATGTATGCCGTCGCGGACTTTTTTCTAGGAAATTTAATTCTCTACAACATTGTTCATGTAAACTTTTGGTCTATATAGCGTTTTCAGCCAGCGTTCGGACGGAAAGGTAAGAATGTATTGATTTTCTTCAATTTTTATCTTCCTGTCCAAACGCTGGCTGAACAACGCTATATAGACCAAAAGTTTACATAAACAATGTTGTGGAAAATTAAATTGCCTAGAAAAAAGTCCGCGACGGCATATATCTAACATTGATAGTTTACGCGTAGGAAAGCTTTAAAGTCGAGCAATGTAGTCTCGCGGCCGGCGGACGAGGTACGCAACTATACCTATATATACTATTTCAACTTTTGACCGCGCCGAGCATTTCCGTCCCGAGCATTGCGCGTCCCGAATTTTGGCCCTTCCGAACGTTGCTCGTTCCGAGTTTCCAGCCCAACCCACGCAAAAGTAAGAAAAAACAATGTTATATCAACATATGCTCTTGAATGTTTTATTAAGGAGTCATCACTAATAATACAAAATGATAATGAACTGGCATTTCGTCGACACAGCGTACATATGTATCATCAGTGTTACAGAAACACTCGCATAATCTCATTCAACTTCTGTGTTTACTAACATAACTAAAAATCCGACAAAACCAAGCAAAATAACGGTATACCTTCGTAATTGTAATAACATTTGAAAATTACGTCCGTTATTACGAATACAGGATTGGCATCTAACTAAAACTGACCTTGAGTTTGAAATTGAGTTTCGTCAATGGACACAGAGCTGCCAATGAGATTATGCGAATATTTCCGTAACACTGATGATACGTTTGTACGCTGTGTCGACTAAATGCCTGTTCATTATCATTTTGCATTATCAGTTATGACTCCTTGATAAAACATTTAAGAGCACATGTTCGTGTAACATTTTTTTCTTACTTTTGCGTGTGGAATACGCTGGCAAAGTTTGGCCGAAAAAAAATGGGACACCCTGTATATTTCGTGAGGATAAAATCGATTTAAAATTTCGATTTATCTCGTCACGAAAAAAAACAACCAATTTTTAGGTGGCTCAGCCCCTTTAAGGGGTAACATCTGTGTAGATTGCCGGAAAAATTGGTGAAATTTTGGGAATTATTATCTCAAAAACTATTGGTTCTATTGAATTCAAGTTGGTTTCATTCGAAAGTATATACATTGAGGTATGTTGACGCATTTTTCGTTTGAATGTACGGTGAATGGAAGTGGTGTTATTCTGGCCGGCGTAAAATTATTTTGTCTTCGGCACGGTTTGCGGTTTTTACTTTTCTGGCATTCGGTTGGTCTGAAACGAAAATTTCAAGAAGATTCTTAAAGTGTAACGTCTTGAGCTGTTCGGCACGTAGGATTTTTTTTTCACAAAATGGCGCTTGATTGAGGGTTGAAAATTCACTTTCAAACTTCAATTTACGACCTTTGTTGATTGATAGAAAAAATAAATAAATTAGTGAGGAAAAAAAATCCTACGTGCCGAACTTCATGACCTATCCGTGCATACTGTCTCCAAATTTCAAAGGAATCGGTCAATCCGTTATTTTAAAAAAAAGTGGAAACCGAGTTTGAAAAAGTTAATTTACGCCGGCCAGAATAACAGCGCTCCCATTAACTGTTGCGGTCTGTCGGGGTCTACTGGACCCCAGGCCAACTTCATGGTATTTATGCAATGAAAGTAAAAATTTTCAACATCATTTTGTCCATTTAAACGTACCACTTCCATTTTTCGACATCGACCAAAAGTCTCGAGTTCAAACTTTAAAATAATTATACTTTTTTCAAAGTCCATAACAAGCTCCATTTTTTCCTCAAAAATATAATATCTCAAGACTTAAAATGGCGCAATATTTTTCACCATATGGCAAAAATTAAATTTTTCACGATTTTTTTTTGTAATCAAAGTCAGATTTCGTGAATTTTTTTTATCGTGTTTTGACGACTCAAAAATCTTAAATAGAAGACAACGGCTATTGGATAATTAAAAAAAACATGTTAAATTGAAGTTCGGCGTAAGATTTAAGTCGATACATTGAAAAGAACGCGGATGGGTTCGGTTTTTGTGAGAGGGGTTCGCTGGACCCCATGTGACCGATGTGTGTATTATTCGGAGGTGTGACCCCAACGGGGTTAACTATAAATTCAAAGAAAAATTCGTCAACATACCTCAGCGTATATACTTACGAATAGAACGAACTTGAATTCAATCGGACCAATAGTTATCGACATAATAATTCCCAAATTTCACCTATCATTCCGGCCATCTACTCACAGAGATCCCCTCAAGGGGACTAGGCAGCGAGAATAAGCTGAAAATGCGATAAAATTTAAATAGCATTTGTAAAGAAACGAAACAACGTACATACTCTTTTTTGCAACGTTTTTATTGACATTTCGGCTATTAAATTAGCAGGTCGCGACTTGAAATATATAAACATTCAAAGGAGATACGGGCTGATAAAGATGGCGACGCGTCTCACGCATTGCTTCCGCTTAACCACGATTCCGGGTGGCCGATTCAAGTTTCGGCGAATTTTCAAACGCCGTTTTCTTTGGAACACGTTACTCCACCGACTGAACCCAAAACCCCATTTTTTGAAGAACCATGAAAATTACGGAAATGGTGGCGAAAATTCGATAAAAATCGAAAAACGGACATTTTTTGACATTTGTTGCAATAACAATAATAAAAAATCAATTTTTTTGCATAGAGTTCGGTTCACTTGGTAGAGAACATTGATAGCTTTATTTTGAAAAAAAAAACAAGGTGATATCTTCAACCGTTCTTAAGTCATCGTGGTTAAGCTAGCGCAAAATGCTGTTTCGAGATAAACGCGTTTAAAGTTCGGACTATTTTTCTCTCCTGAGCTCAATTTTGCCAATTTTCCAGTCTACTTTGCATCAAAATATTCGGAAGATATTGCAGTAACAGAATACAAAGAAAAATCAAAACGAAAATGAGAAAATTCGAATTTTTTCATTTTTATTTTTTGTCATATTCTGTGACTGCAATCTCTTCCAAATATTTTAGAATAGAGATATCACCTTGTTTTTTTTCTTTCAAAATAGAGCTATCAATGTTCTCTACCAAGTGAACCAAACTCGATGCAAAAAAATTAATTTGTTATTATTGTTATTACAACAAATGTCGAAAAATGTCGCCCGTCTTTCGATTTTTTTCGAATTTTCGCCGCCATTTCCGTAATTTTCATGGTTTTTCAAAAAAAACCATGAAAATTTTTGGTTCACTTGGTGGAGGAACATGTTCCGAAGAGAATGGCGTTTGAAAATTCGACGAAACTTTAATCGGCCACCCGGAATCGTGGTTAAGCTGAAGCAATGCGTGAAACGCGTCGCCATCTTTATCACCCCGTATCTCCTTTGAATATTTATATTTTTCAAGTTGCGACCTGCTAATTTGATAGCCGAAATGTCAATAGAAACATTGCAAAAATAGTATATCATGACACTAGTACGAAAAATGTTTTTGTGACGAGTGTCAGTTTGCAGAACGAGCCGAAGGCGAGTATTGCAATCACACGAGTCCAGAAAACGTTTTTCGTACGAGTGTCGTACGAAATTTTATGTCACAAGGTTCGTAAATGGAACCACTTTTACGGACAGGGTGACATAAAGAAAATTTATGTACGTTGTTTCGTTTCTTTACAAATGCTATTTGAATTTTATCGCATTTCTGGCCTATTCTCGCTGCCTAGTCCCCTTAATAGTTTTAGAAAAAAAAATTCCAACAAAAAAATCCCCCAAACAAAATTGAATCTAAAATTTTCGTTTGTGTGTGTGTGTGTGTGTGTTTGTGTGCGTTGTATTCTCGACAGTTGTACATGGGTCAAGAATCGTCGCGAATGTCGACATCGTACGATCTGATGGCTCGCGAGAGTTGGGAAGAATCCGAGGGTTCGGACAACGAGACGGGAGTGCCACTGCTTGACAGTCGTTCCCTGGCCACGCATTTCACGTCGAGCCTGTTTCTCGATCGCGATCGCAAAACCCCGACTAAACGTACATTCAAGTGTTCCCACTGCTCGGAGGTGTTCGACTGTCCGAAGGAGCGTCGCGTTCACAGCACGACCGTTCACAAGGAAGCCGGGCCGAGTTCGAGCGCCAACAATCATCCGACCCACGAACAATCCGACGAAACCAAGGACATAAAATTGCTCGACGGTCGTATGAACGCTTTCGACGATATATTCGTGTCCGGTATTCACGTGCAACAAAATTATCATCATCATCAACAACCTTTGTTGCACCAATTGCAACCGCCCCAACAGCCCGCGGATCCGACAAAATCGGAAACCGAACAAAAAATCGACGGCGGTCTGTCGTCGATGACCCAAAATTTGGAAATAAGTTGCGCAATGTGCAGTCAACGTTTTACGAGCGAAAGATCGTTGCAGATGCACAATCGTCGGGTTCACGGTACCGAAGTGGCTCGTCGTCTTCAAGAAATTTCCAAATGTCAAATTTGCAACGAAGAATTTTCCACGGTTATGCTCTTCAACGCGCATTTGAAGATACATCCGCTCGAATGCGCTCAGTGTGGTAAATATTTTTATCGTAAACCGAATTTCAAGCTGCACATGAAACGACATTTGGGAATAAAACCGTTTCCATGTACCATATGCGACAAAGCATTTTTGACGAAACAAAAATTGGACGAACACACAAACGGTCATACGGGCAACGCACCCGTCAAATGCAATTTGTGCAACGAAACCTTTCGACGTTATTCCAATTTGACGCAACACAAAAATCGTCATCATTTGAATATAAAACGCAAATTGAAGGATTACATATGTCATTGCGGCGAAGTTTTTCATACGAAAAAAAAATTGGCCTGGCACAAAGAGACCCACGATGAAAAACCAAAAGCTTGCACGTATTGCAACGAAAGATTCATACACATGGCCAGTCTGACGAGACACATGAGACGCGCTCACAATCGTCGTTTCGTTCCCGATGCTCATCGCGAGAGCGAAAACGTCGAATGTCCGATATGCAAATGCATTTATTTGCGTTCATCGTTGTCCGTACACATGAGAGTTCACAATGGGGAACGTCCGTACGAGTGTCAAGTTTGTTCGAAAGCATTTAGCACCAAATGGAATTTACAATTGCACAAATGGACACACGCCGCACGCAGCACCAAACCATTCAAGTGCAATCAGTGCAGCGCCGCGTTTTATCGTCACAGCGATTATACGGCACACATGAATTCACATCGCAATGTACGTCCTTACACGTGCAATTATTGCGGTGCTCAATTTATAAGAAAGTACAATTGTCTGAGACACGTTAAGGAACACGAGGAAAACAAGGCTTACACGTGCGACGTTTGCAACAAAACTTTTCATCGTTCTTATTATCTCAAGGAACATTTGAGAGTGCATTCGGGCGCGAGACCCTATACTTGTCATATTTGCGGCAAATCTAGCAGCACCAAATCCAATCATAACAAACACGTTAGAATTCATCACGCTCGCGAACCTGTTAATACGGAAAATTGATTTTTTCAAATTTAACATTGAAAATGACAAATTTATCGGGTTTCAACTTTTTTTTTCTTTTTTTTTAAATTTAAATAATAATAGCTGAATAAGCGAGGTTTGGAGTCGTTGGATCTGTTTGAAGGGACGAGAGAATTTTTCGCACGACGGTTTTTTTATATCTCCATTAAAAAAAAAAAATTTTTTTTTTTAATTGCTGAATAAGCGGGGTTTGGAGTCGTTGAATCTGTTTGAAGGAGACGAGAGAGTTTTTTTGCGGACGGCTGTTTTTCTATATATCACCAGCCTTTGTTATCCGTTATTTGTTTTTTTTTAAATTTTTTTTTTCGTTTTCGTTTTTTTTTTCTCTCCAACCTTTGGAATTGTTACCTATTCTCTGTTTTCTTTCGTTGTTGTTGTTGTTGTTTTTTTTTTTAAATTTTTAATTTTTATCTTTTCTTTCATTCAATTCGAATTTTCATTGTTTTTTAAATCCCGTAGCGACGACGAAACGCATGTCATGAGCAGGACTCGCTGATAGGGTGGGGGGGGGGAGGAGGGATTATTAACTACAAGTATTAATGTTATTAAAATTAGCATCACGCCCTGCTGTACGGTTGAACTTTTTTTTTTTCTACGTGCTCTCCGTACAAAAAATTTTGGTGTAGCCGAAGAATGATTTTTTTTTCAAGATTGCATGGCTGTGAGGAAAAAAAGAAATGTATGCGCAGCACTTTTATCCAAATTGGTTAACGAGATAATTATTTCGTGAATCGCTCGTTTACGCGATTGAGACTCGTCGTTTATCAACCCCCCGTCGTTTATCAATCCAAGGGCCTTTTATTCCAGAGATCCAACGACCCGACACCTCTTACTGTTTTTACCTAGTTTCAAAAAAAAAAAAAAGGAAAATCGCAATTCCATGAAAATTACATTTTTCGTGTCGCCGACGACTCTAGAATAGATTCGGAATTAATCGTCGGGGGGGGGGGGGGGACTAGCACGATAAAACCAAAAAAATGTCGAAAAAAAAAAACAAAATAAATAAAAATAAAATGAAACACGTTTGCCAACTAAATAGTAAATGAGGATATCGCGTAAAGAAAAATAATTAACCAATTAATATAACACAAAATATTCAAGTCTTTTACGTGTCAATCGTTGTAAGTGAAAAAAAGAAAGAAAAGAAAACAAAAAAATACGTTTTTTTTACAATGACTGTTTTACACGAAGTGGTGGGGGAGGGGTGCTCATTGCCGAGTTTATCGATCAGTGTGTACGGTGTGTGACTAAGCGTTAAAAAAAACAAACAAACAAATTGTGAGGACGAAAAAGCAAAAAAAAAAAAACAATAATAAACATAAACGACAAACGACGCCCGAATCTGGTTACGAGGGGTCGTTTTTTTTTTCGTTTTTTTTTTTTTTTTCACCAGAAACTTCGTGGAAAAGGGCTTGTCAATGACTAATTAATTAAAAAATCGACTATCGGGTACTCTTATAGTCACGAATCTTAGTTGTTATTCTTCTATATTTATATATTTTGCAATGTTGTATGGTGATCTTTATTGGTAAAATTCCAATATTAAGACTGATCGATGTTGGTTCTTCATACTGCTCTCAGATGCCTATACAGCTGCTGTTGTTGCTGTTTAATTATTTATCGCAGCGAATGATTATCGCTTACACGTATTTGTTTATCACGTATTATTGCGTTTTTAACGTTAACCAATGTGTATATTATTATTATTATTATTATTATTATTATTATTATTATTATTATTATTATTATTATTATTATTATTATTACGAAAGAAATGTAGTGACACTTGTGTTTTAGGTAGTTAATTAGATAATCCAATTGGTTCGAGTGTAATAACCCGACGAAAAACTACCCGAGAGCAGTACGAGGTAAAGTAACATTAAACTGCCTGAATTATAAAAAAAAAAACCGAGCGTCCCTGAACCCCATGGGGGTTGCAATGGTTCGATTTTATTTCCACTTGGTTTTAGGAATGACATTTTACATGGTTGAAAAAAAAAAAAAAAAACAAATAATGAATATTAGTAACCAACGTATGAGATGAAAAATTGTGTTTGGCGGCTACCTGCGGTTGAAGAACACAACGAAAATACTTATTTCAGTTAAGATAAGTCTGAAAGAAAGAAAAAAAGAAACGGACAAATGCTTGACAACTATCGCGTGTTTCACCCAGGCCGCAATCCCACCTTGAAAAAAAAAAAAATAGAAAAAAAAACCAGCATCGATGTCCGAACGTGCAATTTCGTTTAGTTAAGCATCCGTGTGCATTCGTTAATGAATGAAAGTTGTATATAGTGTAAATATGTACATCAACTCTATTTTATAATAGGGCCAGCGAATTCACTTGGCAATTGAATAACAGTATGAATATCGATTCATACTACGCGAAGATAAAGATAGGATAATATTAATATTATAATGGAAAAAAAAAATAAAAATAAAAAACAAAAAAAAAATAAATAAAACCAACAACAACAACAATAAATCAGCATATGTATACCTTAATAAACGTTATGTATTGAGGTACTTTTTAAAATATGATTTTTTTTTTCAGCTCCTGTAGATTTTTTTTTCTTTTTTTCAATTTACGGTTTGAGGGTTGAATATTTATGCGAGAACATTGAGTAATGAATCGATTGGCATTGATGGTCGACCCTCTAATGCCTTATTGTCTAATTTGCGTCAATAAATCAGTATAGACTAATATTAACACACGAAGAACGAGTCTGAAGTCCGTTTTCAATTTGGTGTAGCTTACGCCCTGTACAAGTAAAAATAGACATATCGCGGGCGAAACCGGACTCAAATATTTTATAGAAGAATCATTAAAAGTCTAAAACCTCGTTCGCCATTCGATAGAACACACTTCTATCCACTCACCTATTTTTTTTTTAATCGATTCGACCAAAATGACTATTATTTTTGTCAAAATTGCTATTTACATGCGTAAGTCGTGTTTGGAGAAAAATATTTTTTTTCGTGTTTACGGGGTCATTTTTGTCTTTGAATTGAAGTTGCTCGGAAACTGAACGTACTGGGACAACGCGACAAATGCCAAAAGTAGCACTGATCCTTCGACTATAAGCAGGGCTGAGCAGTTCCGATGAAAAATGATACCGATACGTGTAATGACTCGTGAGGGTGTACCCCGCCTGGCGGCGGTCAGAGGCATCAGAGGGTTATTAGTATGAATCGGACTCGGAATTCAGAACGAGCAAAGTTCAGAAGAATCGAAATTCCGAATTTGCTACGTTACGAATGGCAATGCTTCGAACGGTCAGAATTCAGAAGACGTATATATATATATATATATATATATATAGGTATAGTTGCGTACATCGTCCGCCGGCCCCGAGAATACGAGCGCCGGGGCAAACCATCTAATGATGTGGGTTTCTCAACCAAATTTACTAAAACAAAGTTTTCACTAGCGCGAAAATCTTTTAAGAGGCGTTGATAACATCATACAAAGTTCAAGGGTGTGTAATCCTTTGAATTGTTGCAAGAAAAAATGAAAACAATGGAAAATAAATACATTTTTATCTTGCCGTCCAAACGCCGGCTGAACTACGACGCCATATGGACCAAAAGTTCACATGAACAATGTTGTAGAAAATTTAATTTCCTACAAAAAAGTCCGCGACGGCGTATATCTAACATTGAAAATTTACGCGTGGGAAAGCTCGAATATCGGGCAATGTGAGAAACCACGTGACGGGCAGGCGTTGGAAAGATTGCGCGTTCGGAATTTCAACCCTTCTGAACTTTGTTCGTTCTAAATTTCAGGTAGATTCAGCCAGCTTCGTAATTAAGTATATGTAGTAATTATATATACTTATTACGTCTTTAAGGGGTTAGGCCACTCTAGAGACCGAAGAAATAGGTTTTTTCTAGGGATTTTTTTCAGAAAAACGACGACATATAATTCCAGATTACAAAAAAAGGTGTTTATCATGCAAATCAGTGACTGTGTATACAAGGACTTTTTTGAAGCGATCAATTTCAAAATGGCGACTGTGCAGCTTTTTTGCGATGACGTTTCCTTTTTTTCCAGGGTCCATGGCCGGAAAAACAGCTCCTGTGATTTTTGAATTATGATGAGCCAATGATTTTTTTTTCGATTATATATAACAATAGCTATAGAAGTACGCAGAATTTTTTTCGATATATTCATTTTTGGCAAAAAAAAAAGTGAAAAGTGAAAAATTTTACGAAAAAATCGTCAGAAAATTGTCAATAACAAAGGAACTATGCGATATAAAAAAAAATCCTATGTACTTCCATAGACAATGTATTCTCAGAGATGAGTAGAGAGATCTCCAGTGCCGTGTTCAAATTTTGTAACCTCTGGGCTGCCGGATTCGTCGGCCGGAGTTAACGACGGTTCGTTAAAACGTTAGTACCGAACGATTCCGCCCAGACGTCATGGCGATCGCCTCAATCAGAGATGAGTTGGGAGATGTCTGGAGGAGGCCTTTTTAGGGGTTGAGATGAAAGACCGTGCGAACCTGGTGGCGAAATTCGAAACTCCGAGATGCCCGTAGGGGCTGATGTTTCTCAACCAAGCAATCTTGGGCGCTCGTTGGATTGCGCTCGCGCGCACACAGTCAGCGTGAATAATCCAACCGGCAAATTACCGACGGAGTCGATCGATACTTGATTAGCTCGCGCGCACGTAAATGCTTGTGGATGACGGCTTTGGTTAGGAGAATTTTTTCGCCGTTTGCGTCTCGTTCGCGACAATCTAGTCGCGCTTTTCGCTTACATTGTAGCTATGTTTACCAGGCTCTCTCGCACCACCTCTATCTTCAATTAGCACCTGCTCACTTGCATTCCGTCTTTCTCATTGCATGAGGCCTACTGCATATATATATATATATATATATATATATATATATATATACACATATATATATTATCTCCGAGGCATGAACCGTTATATCATCGCGGAGATTTGGCAACGATGTGCTCTCATGGTTGCCAAATCTCCGCACCATCCGCACAGCTGCCGGCGAAAATCCGAAAAATCGTGTTTTGCTGAGTTCGCTGAGAATACGGGACAGAGCACGGGCTTATCGGAAATGCTCGGGACTATACTCGGCTTTCTACGCCGAGATAACAGACGTATGTGCGTTGAGACTGGCTCGGGCCGGTAATGAACGTAGCGTTCTGATTGGCCCGCCCTGCGCATGATCTGACCGAAGGCGGGAGATGCGAATGTGACAGGAAGAGTTTATAACTTTCTGACACTGAATTTGAAGTTATTCGTCTATATGTTTGGACAGGTCGACATCGCGGCCAATCGATTTGTTTCGCATGCATCCCATTAGCTCACCCGTTCGTTATCTTAAAAAAAACCGACAAATAAAGAATGGTTCGTGGAGGATCGCGCGTGTGCGATGATCTGAAATTAATGTTCGTTACCTCTGTGTATCTATGAAGTATGACGTCATACTTACGCATTAGCTGCGAGTCATTCTCTTATATACAACTGACATAATATAATGTCACGACTGTATAAAAATACACAATGCCCTTATTTGTGCATTAGTTGTATTATGTATTGATTCAATAATCGATCAGTAAAATTTCGGGTATGACGTTCTTAATTTTTACTTTTATATATAGTGTCTAAATTTCACTTATACCGCGAATTCTCTTTAAATGCAAACATTAAATATATTCTTAACATTAAACAGGTCAGGATTATTATAAATAAAATGTATATACCAATTTCAAAATTAATTATTGTATTGTAATAAAGGTACAGTAACAAAATAATCACTATTTATAATTGGAAAATATAATCATTTTGACTGTACAAGGTCTGTTGTAATAGTTATCAATTCTGGATTATTACGCGTTTTTACTAAATAAATATTCAATTCTTTGTAGTCACTAATGTGAATTATTTCTTATGTCAGTTAAATATCACATTATTGCACGCATTTAATAATTCTTCTTATCACCATGACATCAGGGTTATGTCATCAGAACTTGAGGTATTTTATAATCATGCCATCAATACGTCACAGTGATGTACGCGTTTGGACCCTACTTTACATCAATATATTACCCCAAATTTATGTCATATGTGACGTCAGCTAAATGAAAAGTAAGTCAGCTTGACGTCATATTTTTGTAAGCATCCGGTAGCATCTTTACTTTCCTATGACATCAGACCCTAGCAGGTTCGCACACTGAAAAACGCACCGAAAGTACAAAGGCCGGCCACCGAAAAAACACCGGTGACACTGAGTGCTTTTCTAACGTTTAAATCACCGAAATTTTGATCAGAAGCACTGAAAAAGCACCAGAAATTTTAGTGTTGGAGCCATACCAGTGTCGTGTTTCTGCGGTGCCGCCGGTAGAAAAAGCACGACACTGGTGTGGCTCCGACACTAAATTTTTCTGGTGCTTTTTCAGTGCTTTTGACCAAAATTTCGGTGATTTAAACGTTAGAAAAGCACTCAGTGTTTTTGGGGTGCGATCGTCGGTGTTTGAACCTGCTAGGGGAGTTATGTCATTCCGACGCCAGTCAAATCATAATGATGTCAATCAGATGTCGTATTTACGTCATCTATCTTACGTAAAAATCTTACGTTAGGAAGTGGGAAATTATGAGTCATATATTGCTCATATATGACTCACATCTTACGTAAATCATGACGTGGCATGATGTCATCTTGACATCAGTTTTACATAATTGTGTTCAGTGGGGCCGTAGCGGCCGCAGCAAACTACATTAAGGATGCATGCGAGCGCGTTGCGTGTTATCCCCATGACTGATATACACTGTAAGCAAGAGAGAGAGAGAAAGAAAGAAAGAGAGAGAGGGAGAGAGAGAGAGAGAGAGAGAGAGAGAGAGAGAGAGAGAGAGGGTTTAAACACTGGAGTGCGGAAATTGATTAAATTCCTGTATATACTTCATTCTGTTAAGTCAGTTTAACTTTTTGTGCGAATTTATAACGAAAGAATATCTTGAAATCCATTTTTAGTTACCTTTCCAATGATTTCCCCGACTTCTCAGTTTTCGGATTTCCTTAATTTTGAATAGCCCAAATAAAAGTCAATATGCCATTCAACCAACCTGAAAAAAGTCTGGATTGGTTTTATTACAACTTTAGGCGTGGAAACACGAATTTCGACGGTAAGATAAAAACGTCGGTGCATGATATGTCACGAAGAAAAAAACTGAATATCCAAGCTGTGTAAACAATTACTATTAACCATTCATAAGTTTTCAAACAGTATAATGAACGTGGGTCACGGCCAGCACGAATGCTAAATTATTTAAAGAATGATCGGCGAGGTTGAAAAATTCATTTGAAAAATACAATCTGCGCCTTCATAGAACACAGTGGTAATGATTGCTTTGGACAGCCGACACGTGTCGTTCGAAACAAAAACTTAATGAATTCATGTCGTATCGTTGGGGTGGGAGTGTTGTTTCGCGGGATGGCACTACGGTTCAGTTGACTTTTTTTCCGAGCGAGCTTCTGATTTGTCGATGTGATTGCAAATGTCATGGTTCGATATCGCACAACGATTTTAACCAGCCTTATCTCGGTTTTTACGTAAAAATGTGAAACGAATACGAATATCGACACGCCGCTAGGACAATACGTTCATTTTCCGTTCGATTGTCACATCCATCGGTGACGTAGTCTGTTGCGAGGTCTCACTCGACGGGTTTTTCACAATGTGGCCTACTACGTTTATCGTTTTACTTCCGACGCTCGTTACGGTAATGTGTATGGGGCGATCAATCATGGAGACTTCCGAACCGGATCCATCGACACTCGTCGAGACCGCGGTAAAATATCATTCGACATGAAGTACGATTAGATTTATGATACGAGGTGACGACCAATCGTTTGTTTTCAGGTCGACATCTTAGAATCGTGTTACGCAAACCAAATTAGTACCATGGGAGTTGCCGGAGCTTCGGCTGGGAGGATCATCAGAGCAATGTCATTAAGAGGAATCGTTATTCCGATAACATTGATCGATGAGACTTCAAGGCTAGTGAGCGACGATCCAATCGTTCGTTTATTATCTCAACACAAGATGCGAGTTTTCGCGATCACCGCAACTGATCCGAGCGCCTTCGTAAAAACTCTCATCCAAGTTAAAAACTCGATATGGTGGAACCACATGGCTTCCTTCATCCTGATTGGCTGGTCTGGGATTGAAAACGGATGTTCAAACGCCTACGAAACGTTGTGGCAAGCGTGGAAAATGAATGTAGTCAACGCGAAATTCTTGTGCCTCCACCAAACGAGAGGAAAGTTGATTTACACTTTTAATCCCTACACGAGTACAGCGCCGGTACCTTGGCACCACGAGAATACGTACAAAGGGATAAACGATCATGTTTGGACGTTGTTCGTACGAGAATATCGCGCGGATGGGTCGCGATGTCACTCGTTGGATTTCGACAAGACGTCCGATCTCGGTGGCTACGAAATTCGCGCGTCTGTCAGGGGCGTAAAGACCTGGTGGTACGCGGATGTCAACAAAAAACCACCTCTCTTCAACCAAGTACAGAATAGTACGGCTCAGATTCTCATTGGTGCTCTCAATGCAACTTGGAAGATACTTCCGCACCCGCAAACCAATCGTCCAGCACGAGACGAAGAGGGACGGCCGACCGGTGAGGCGGCAGAAGTCATCGGTGGTAACAGTGACATCTGCTTCAATTATCTGAGTACACATATGTGGACGGAATATAAAACTACGTACCCATATTTACATGCGACAATAACCGTCATGAGCCAATATTCCGGTCACAAGACACAACTGGAAAAGATCATTTCCACCCTCGACAGAAGCTCGCGTTACGGTGTAGTTGTGATATTACTCATTACGCTCTGTTTCTTCAAATTTTACGCACGCACACCTTTGATTCGGGCATCGATGAATCTCGTGCTCATCATAAGTAATGCAGCACTTCCGAGGTTACCCGTGAAGGTAGCTCCGAGGATTTTCCTGGTCAGCTTATTCATAGTTTCCGTCACTGTTGGTGGAATTTATCAGGGACAATTTTCGTCGATGCTGACAAAAGATGTGCGACGACCAAACATCAATTCCATCGACGAACTTGCCCGTTCTGATCACACGATACACGGCGTCGATGCTTGGAAACATTTCTTCAATGGATCAGCGTTCGAGGGACGTTACGTTGTGATAGAAAACTACAACTGCACGGGCTACATATTGCGCGACTCCAAGACTGTTTGCGTGGATTTCGAGTTTCGAGTTATCGACAGCGCAATGAAGTTTCAGCTGCACCTGGCTCCAAGATCGGTGGCCGAAATCTCTATAATCCATCTCATTCGACCAGATTGGCCCCTCGAAGAACGCGTAAACACGATTTACAGTAGAGCTGCGGAAAGCGGAATCCAAGATCCTCTGATTCAGAGTCGATTAAGCGTTGTTATGAATGCTCTACGCTTGTATGAAGCTCACGGACAGGATCAGGCAGTCAAAGTACTCACTTTGAGACATATCAATTTCGCATTTGTATTTCTTGCAATTGGACTGTCGTGTGCTACGATTATTTTCATTTTTGAAGTAACAATATTCGACACTGCGATCGCGAATCCCCGGAGTCGTATTCGTCAACGAATTAAGTTGAGAAAATAGATCGATATAACCTTTGCGGAAATCCGTATGGGATAAACGTCACATCTGCAGTCCAATCCGATTTTTCTTGACTATGGTATGTGAAGTCACGTGTCGTGTATAGGAAAAAGCAAGTGGCAGTGTTGCGTACAGGTGGGAATCAACAATAGCCGTAATATTACGTTTGAGAAAAGTTCGTAAGTGTCTTACTCTTGACATTTGGATATAAATGTAATGATTTCGTATTAATTGTGATTTTATAACACCTCCGCTACCCAGGCGCTAGCTAAGTTGATGGCACGTCATATAGAAATTTAAACTAATATCCGCGCGGTTTATGTTTTCTATTCTATCAAGGGGACCTCACGACGTGGTAATTTTTGTTTAGAGCGAGACTCCAATCAACGAAAGTTCATTACCAGCGATGTCATTTGTAAAAGTAATAGGACGCAATATTTTTTTATTTTCGTGAACGAGCACCTTACGAATGTAGCTATCGCGGCGCTTGAGATGGTCGCTGCGAACGGTCTGTATGAGGGTTACAATATTTTTCAAATCCATTATTCGAGAAAACAAAAAAAAGTGCGTCCTATTACTTTTACAAATAACATTACTAGTAATGACCTTTGGTTGACAAGAGTCTCGATCCAAACAAAAATTACCACGTCGTAAGGTCCCCTTGTAAATAATTTAGAGGGTAGCTGATCGCTGGTAGCTGGCGATAAGAGGAGAGTAGGCAAAACTAGGAAGTGCGCACAAACCTTAAGGGCTGCGCTCTGATATTCCTACCCGGGTGGAGTAAGAGTCGAGTCAGGTTAACTCTCGAGCTGACGTTTTTCCTAAATGACAAGAGTAAGTATCAAGAGTTAACATGGCGGTCTCCCGTGCATCATATCAACGAGACACAATATGGCGGCATGTCAAGTCCGTATCAAACGAGAAATCGTCTTCTGTGCATGTCGAGTCATTCTAACCTACCTCGCCGACGTGGGTTGGAAAAGTTAACTCGAGAGTCGACTCGAAAGGGTTCCTGAACGCCGGGAGTCGGATCAACTCGGGCGTTCGAAGGCAACGACGGGGAAAATAATAATAAAAATAAAAATCATAGTTTTCTATAAACGGGAAACTTACGGGAACAATCGCAAATCGATCGTGGAATGCGAAGGTTTGTGAAAGATATGAAATTGATTGTTTCAAAAGCATCTCCGATGCAAAGTATATAACCTTATTATTTCCAGAATATGTGAAATACATATACTTGTATAATAATGTGTAATAATCTCTTGTTAAAGAAATTGTAAGCAATTGTTAAAATTTGGAGTAGTATGAGATATGAGATACCTGATATCTTATCAATGAATTTAATCAACACGAAAGCAATTCCCCCAATAATTACTTCGTAGTGATATTTCTTTTTCCTTGTGAATGGCGTAATGAAATATTTATTTAGTATGCGATATTCAGGGTCATCTAGTTAGATCTGACATGCTATATACAAAATGTATATTATGTATAAATGTATGTGTGTTTGTGTGTGCGTATATATATGAGCGATTCCACGTGACTTCAGCCACTCAAAAAAAAATTTTTCAACAAATAATTTTAAAAAATTGAGCTATTTTTTTGCAATATATTCACCGAGTGCCGATTTTTTTTAAATTTTTTTGACGGTTTTATCGTTAATTAAAGTTTTTTTGTATTTTTCCATTCAAATGGCTGTATCTTTGGCAGGGTTTGACGTATTTACATTTGTAAAAAACGAAAATGTGCGTCTTTTAAAGGCCTTTCAGAAAAAAATTACTTTAGATTCTATTGAGCAAGTTGCACGTCCGTTTTAGGGCAAAATGTGCAAAAATATTTTTTTTCTCAAAAAATGCATTTTTAATTTTTTTTTTCAAAGTTTCCCCAAATTCTGAATACGAAAAAAGAATTTTTGGTATTTTTTATATCGTGGGACCGGCAATCGGTAATGGGTAATTTTACCGATTTCATTAATACATTTTTTTCAGTTGGATTTTTTTTTTTTTTTCATGGGCTCCAGTCACTTTACGCGAGTTCAGAAGCCTCCTTGAAAGAGAAATTAATGATAATCAATGCTCGTTGAATCGCGTAAAGCGAAAAAATCAAACTGTAAAAAATCTATTAATGAAATCGGTAAAATTACGCATTACCGATTGCCGGTCCCACGATATAAAAAATACCAAAAATTCTTTTTTCGTATTCAGAATTTGGGGGGATTTGGAAAAAAAAAATTAAAAATGCATTTTTTGAGAAAAAAAATATCTTTGCATATTTTGCCCTAAAACGGACGTGCAACTTGCTCAATAGAATCTAAAGTAATTTTTTTCTGAAAGGCCTTAAAAAGTCGCACATTTTCGTTTTTTACAAATGTAAATACGTCAAACCCTGCCAAAGATACAGCCATTTGAATGGAAAAATACAAAAAAACTTTAATTAACGATAAAACCGTCAAAAAAATTTAAAAAAAATCGGCACTCGGTGAATATATTGCAAAAAAATAGCTCAATTTTTTAAAATTATTTGTGGAAAAAATTTTTTTTGAGTGGCTGAAGTCACGTGGAATCGCTCATATATATATATTAGCAATCCGACTGCCACTCCAATTTCATGAAAAAAGTTCTTAAATTTCCATAAATATCTGGGATAAAAATGTATCAAAATAAAAAGGAGGAAAATGGAAGTTATCCGTTGATAAAAAAAAGGTGGTGGGGGAAAGGAGAGAAGGGGTCTAAAAAATCTTTAAAAACATTGTGAGATCGTAGGATCCAAGAGATAGTGAAAAAAAATTAGCGACCACATCGGAGGATAGAAGTGTTTCGGTCCGGTGATTTCCGGTGATTTCCCCATATATAAAACTGTTCCGTGACTGACTGACTGACAGACAACGCAGAGCCTAGAAGCCCACAGCCCACTGACCCCAGCCTAACAGTCCACTGAAGATAAAAAAATGAAATTTGGAAGATATGTTCCTCAGAGGGTATAGAGGTGCACTACGGAACGATTTTTCAAAAATCAACCCTCAAGAGGTTGGAATGGGGTGTGGGCGTTTGTAACCATTGTTACTGTATTTCTGTCTGTAACGGCAATAGAGTTGAAATTTTGCATGGAGCTTCGGATCACATGGTGGGTACTCACTACGCAAGTATTTCAACATTGAACGACCGGAAGTGGTTTAAATATTTTTATGACACGCCGTGCGTAGAATGCGGTTTTACCCACGCTTCGCGTGGGCAAATCCCCATTCACACACGTTGTGACATAAAATTGTATACGATACTCGTGCGAAAAACGTTTTCTGGACTCGTGTGATTGCAACACACGAACAGAAAACAACAAAGTCACAGTCGTCAGAAAAACTTTTTTCGCACTAGTATCGTAATATACTATTTTATACAGGAGCGATGGGACGGGACTAAGGGACGGGACTAAACGTTTTTCTTGCCACCAATGCACACAGACCACGTCTTTCATACTCTGCTGCTAAATGCTTGGTTCGGTATAATTTTTTCCGAAGCAGCTTACTTTTGGGCATGGTTTCCTATAAAACGTGCCTGGTCTGCCACTGGTGAGCGTTTCATCCAGCGAACTGTTGAACACCCGATAAAGATCCATGTTTCGGGTCGCTTCTCGCAGCGCGGTTTTGGCTGTTCAGAGCTCTTTACAGAGACCCTCAACGCTCAAAAAATGGTCAAAATGTACCAACGTGGTCTTCTGAAGTCTACAGAGAAGATGTTTAGAACCAACAATGAGGATTGGATCCTTCGAGAGGACAACGACCCGAAATATCGCAGTTGTCGCCTCTGCACGAGCTGGAAAGTGGAAAATGGCATTACGACTTTAGACTAGCCTTCGCAAGCTCCTGATGCAACTGCAATTGAAAATGTGTGGATCGTCGTGAAGAGGTAACTTGCAGGAAGGCCTGTATTCACCCTGAAGCAGCTCTCTCGACGAATTATGGAGGTATGGTGCTCTCTACGCTCATAATATGCGGAAAAACGGGTCGAAAGCATGCCCAGAAGGTGCCCGGCCATAATCCAGAACAAAGGCGATTGGACGGTTTATTAAGTTAGTCCATCTAGTGTTCGAAACGTGTTTTCGTGATAAGAGAGAAAAATGGGATTTTCTTTGAAAATTTTCGAGAAAACACGCACCCTTTTTTGTGGAACAGACTGTAGTTACCGATAATTGTGCGGCATCCAAAATCAAATCCACAGTTCGGTTAATAAAATATATTTTTATTTAGAAACGTTCATTTTTTTTTGCTTTTTCCTTCTTTGCAACTTAGTAACAAAAAAACCATGAAAATATCATAATACGAGAAACCCGCGACAGGGATTCCCGCCCGATGAATTCCAGTTAAATTTGTTGGTTTTCAGTACTCATATGGATCTCGAAATAACGTTTTTGGCTGTACAGCTTGATGGTGGGATTCTTGTTGTGCCTCTCGGTCGGTCTCGCACAAAGACGTGCCTTTTGGGATCACTTGGAAGCGAAACAATTCGAATCAGCGAAATTTCTGGCCGAACTGCAAGGCCACAGTAAGTGCAATTGAATAATCTTCGACTGCTGTTCAGTGTCGGGTAAGATGGGGTTAAATCGCCAGCGGGTAAGATAACCATTTGTGGCTCATATTTGAAGCAATTAATATAACGAGTAGCCGTTCATAAGGTAAGTCGTGGTCGATAATGCGCAACTTCTGTATTTGATTAGACTGCCGCATTTTCTGCATTTTTACAATTTTTTCAGCGGCATAAGCATTTTGAGCGATGTGAAAGAAAAATTTCTATCCTTTGATAAGTGGTCAAAGTTGTAAAAGTCGGGCTTTAAAAAATTCGGTGATTCTTTTCTTGGAACAGCAATTCGTGATTAACCCGAATCCTAAAACGATTTTCCGATTTTTTCTTTTTTTTCGGATCACGTGACTTTTGCGAAAACGAATGTGTGGGGTAAAACAACCAGGCAACCGGTGGGGTGAAAAAGGCACGCGTCCCCGCAACGTTGAAGTGCGTCCAAGGGAATGATAATTATTTCCCTAGCAAAAACACATAGCTGCGACAGCTGTGCGAGCTGAGACCATTTTTTTAAAGAGATGATTACGTTGAACATAGCAAGGACCACAGCGATAATTAATGCTGGAAATTATTTTTCAAAATCTTTTAAAAGATTACCAAAATAAGTTATAAATGATAAAAAACATTGAAACAACAAGTTCGTATTCCAATTTGTGCCAAAACGAAGTGGTTTTGTTACACCACCGGGTGGGGTAAGAAAACCACTTTGAACTTTTTTTTCGAATGCTCAATAATAAACAAGAGTTACATCGAAATGTGCTGGATAAATTTTGTAGCGAAAAGTTTAAACTTTCAGAAAAAAATTAATGTTCGGGAATATTTTGATAAATGCAGGTTTCGCAGCGTGAAAAGTGAATAAATTGCGATTTAACCCCATTTTACCCTACCTATGACGACTGAGAATACCGCTGGTGCACCATGCTTATCATCTGTTATCCGTATGGACCACCGCGTTTTTTGCATGACCCCTTGCTTTTTCCCTGAAAGCAAGCTTACAGATCCGGCAAGGATATAGAAAGTTCCACCCACGGAACAGTTGCTGAACATCTTGAGATGATTTTTACTCGAAGGATTTTCCGCAAGTGACGCAAACGTGTGTTTTCTTGCCAGTGTGAGTTCTTCGGTGATTGTCCCGAGATGTTCCTGTCCAATCCAGTTACAATCTAGTAACCGTCACACAAATCGCACGGAAAATTCTTTATGCCGCATAAACGGTCCCGATTGTAGTCTCCGGAATATAAAAAATACCCAAAACTCTTGCTGTGGTAGCGTCAAGCATGGTGTTTCACGGTATTTCGGCTTTTTCGATGAACGAACAAATTATAGGCCGTCGACAGAGGCTTACTCCACTCGCGACACTTGTGGAATGTGTCAGTATTGTTTTTGACGATTTGCGATTCCGACAATTCGAGCTACTGCTCCGGAGTTGGGTGGCTCTGTTCGGTCGACGATTGTTCTCTCATCGCCGCCTTCAATCCACGTGTACGGGGTGTTTGTGGTGGGATTTCACGCACCACCAAGGTTGGGGAAATTCTGATATCTGAGGTTTTCGACATGTCACGTGAAATAACCGGTATTGTACGTCGAAAATGCAGAAAACGTCGATTACGTCGAAAAACCATCTAACCTCATTCAAAGCTACTCCTCTTTGAACATGAATGAACATTTCGATGATTTCATTGAGCTAGACTAATTTTTATATACAATTCGATTGAAAACCAATAATTGTACAGCTCGTTCAGGAATGAAAGAAAATAATCTATAGCCTTATAAAAAAATATACGAAAGTTCAATTATTTTTTTTTACTTGGACTTTCATGACATAAAAGCTCCTCCAAGTATTATTGATAAGATCACAGTCTGTATTCGGGTAAGTTGAATACAATTATTGTTTATAACTGATTTTTCGGCATATTTCTTATTCCGGAGACAGAAATTGCACATATGCAAAGAAACTCAAACTTTTCAACGATAAGAGAATGTTCTGAATAATAATTTCACGGAGAGGTCCGCCACCGTGATGCATTTTATTTCAAATTTAAATTATGCAAATCGTTCCGCTGATAATCGACTTACACAGTAATTAATAAATCCAAACAAACAATTGACGAGGTATGTGATGTAGTTGCACCAACGACCCGAAGGGGCGCCTACGTCGCTCAACGTAAATTACATAATGTGAAAAACTAGGGACGTAAAATACCTTGTGTTCTACATGTCGAAAACCATGTTTTTTACATCGTATATTTTACCTACCCAACCCCGCGGCACCACCCGACACTAAATCGTTCTACAGTCCGACCTCGGAATAAGAGACCAAAAGCCTCCCAAGGGGAAGAGTTTTTCTCGGAAATGGCATACCCCCACCAGGCCCGCGCTCCGCGCTCGCTACCTCTGTCCGTCTCTCTCACTCATTTCCGCATGCGATCCTCCCAACAAAAGACTCGCGCGAACGAGATCCAGCTTATTGTTAGTGCATTCACCTCGCCCATGCAGAAACATTTTCGACTGCGCGACGTTAATATACTGATAAATATAATTTTATACTTCTGTGTCTAAATCATAAAATGACTTACTCCAATAAACTTGTAGATTTTGTGTTTCATTCACACGCACACACACACACACTCACACATACTCACGCACGCATGCACACATCAATTTATACTACACGTTCACTCTATTTTGCCCGAATAATCTGTCCCAGGCTAGTAGCTCTTAACCAGGGGCGGCCCTATCCGACTCATCGTAAAAAGGCTGGAATTATATGACCCCCTGTTGTGACGTCACGAAACTAAACCGCTAGGAGCGCAGCAGAAGTTCTGCCCGGTTTCAGCGGGTTCTTTCGAATAGTTTTTATTTTTGAGTAGACACAGAACGTCTTTGTCAACGAAAATGCCTTGGTACCCTCGGTACAAAGGTGACCGATGTATAATAAATCAAACCATGAGAAGGTTCATCTCTTTTCCATCCCTCTCGATAAGGAATTGTTCCTGAAGTGGGAACGCTATAAAATGAACACTATGACTATGAAATAAATAACGTTTCACACATACGTGTTGTAAATGTGTTTTTTTCCTCATCACAACTTATAGAAGAACCGTTCTTACGGAATCATCCTATCATGCAATTCACTTGAAAATTTGTTTATTTAATTATTTATTTTTAAAATTTGTTCAGAAGATGAATATACTCAGAGATTAGTAATCTGATATTGAAAAATTATAATTAAAAGTAAACTCCGCAACTTATTTCATTTGGTAAACTTTTATCTATTATTAATCATATATTTTTGTAATTTTAAATATAATCACCCTATTAGAATCACTGTTTTTTTCTTTGCAATATTTTTGTATCACTGTTTTTCATGGTTATTTCTAACTAAAGGCAGTAATCATAGGTCAGTGCGTCAATTTTAATAGTTTCATTCATATTTGTGACCATCAATAGATATCTTCAGACAAGTTTTCAACACTAGCTCCATATGACCTTATGACACACATATGCCCAGAATTTCAGATTTCGTTATTCAAAATTTATTTCAGCTAACCCCCTGAAACCGGGCAGAACGTCTGCAGCACTCCTAGTGGTTTAGTTTCGAGTAGGGTCACATAATGGTCCATGCTTCGGGCTTGAAACTGAAGAGTCGGATAGGGCTGGCCAGGGGTCCGCGCACGAAATTCTTGCGCTCGAAGTGGGGGAAGCGCTCGAGCATGGAGACTAGAGTAAAGGAGCACGATCGCTTATGGTGGAATCGTCCCAAACGTGACCCGAAAAAGCGAGGAAAGATGTTAGTTCAAATTGAGCCGCGTTAAGCGCTCTTGCGGCTCGGAGCTCACTGTGAAATGTAGAGTTGGTGATGAAATTACGTGAGCGGGACATAGACACATCTTGTGTTGCATGTGACGTAAACTTTACGAAGAATTTACTTTACGAAAACTAAATTCATCGTTTTTGGTACGATCGGCGACGATTTCAAGAGAGGTGACGGAGAAACAAAAAAAAAGACACAGTGAAATCAATATTATAACCAGCAGCTAAGAAAAAAGTTTTTTGTCACAATTCGCGAATTGAATGTCAATTGAATTGAGGTTGTGATGCTATGTAGCGTCTATTTTCCACGCTCGAAGCCAACGTGAAATTCTTCTTCACCGAACAAAAATAAAACATTTGCAGTATCAGTCGCTTCAAAGTCTAAAAATTACTGAAAAATTATTATTCCATAATTCGAATAAAAGCATAGCAACATTACTCATCAATATTATAAGCTGCGCTAATCAGACAAAATGTACGACAAATCGCGGATCAAAGATTCCAAATCGCCGCGCTTGGTGGTCCCGATCAGAAGTGGCGCCGCCAGGCGGTGCAATCCATCGGATCTTTCCTCGATTTTTCCGACATTGTCATCGGGCTCCTTTACTCCGGTCTCCAGGCGCTCGAGTGAGAAACTGGTGAAAGTCTCTTATTTCGAGGTCGGACTGTGTTTACTCCCGACAAGCACCGTTCGTTACGTGATTTATTCTCTTGTGATTGACCAAATATCGTTTCTGACGAAACGAAGTGCCACATTCGAGGCACCGCCAGGGCTTTTCGTCCGAGTGTACGAGCCGATGACGCTTGAGTTCGTACTTGATGCGAAAAGCTCGATGGCATATGTCGCAACAGTGTGACTTTTCACCCGTGTGTTTGGTCATGTGAATGACGAGCGGTGTTCTCGTGCGAAATCCTTGTCCGCAGTAGTTGCACTCGAACGGAAAATAATTCGTGTGCGTGCGATTGTGCACAAATAGCGATGATTTTTGCTTGAAAGTCTTGCCGCAAACGTTGCACACGTACGGACGTTCGCCGGTGTGTGTGCGCCGATGATCGTCGACGTTGCGCTTGGTCGAAAACATTCGGTCGCAAATGTCGCAGGCAAATTTTTTTATCCCCGCGTGAGTTTCGCGAAGATGACGGGTCAGGCCCTGATTAACGCGAAATTGTTTTCCGCAAAGATGACAGGTGAACGGACGCTCGCCCGTGTGAATTCTCACGTGCCAGGCGAAGGTGTACGGTGAAAACAGATTCTTTCCGCAATCGTCGCAGTGATAATACACACGACCGTCCGATTCCATTTTTGCACGTTCAACGATATCTCTGTCAATGTTTTTTCGTTTCGCGACTTTCGGATTATCCGATTTTTCGGAATGAAGCTCGATCACGTGCTGATCAAGCAATTTCTTTGTTCGCGCTGTGTAGTCGCAATGTTGACAAGGATAGCTCGTTCGTCGGTTATTTTTTCGATGTTCTCGCTCGTCCGAACAATTCGTTTCGCGAATTACAGCCGCAAGCCTGCGAGTTTTATTGTTTTCTCCTTCGGCAGCTTCGCCCACGAATTTCCGCTCGTTTGTTTTTTCCGTCGAGTCGGTAAATTCGTCATTATTACGATTATTTCCATTACAATTTGCGGAATGTCGCTTGAAATTTGCTAGGTTTGGAAATACCTTGTTACATTTTGGACAAGAGTTTGGCTGCCAGGCGTTTCGACGCTTGGGTCGGTTGGATATCGCGACGATCTCAGGGTCAATTGTTTCACTTTTCGGTGATGGATTTTCACGTTTTTTCCCCGAAATTACGTATCCATCCGATCTTGATCCGTCGGATCTGGAAACATAAACGAAACGCAGCAAATTTTAATTTCTTCGATGCTGACGAAGCTCATCGAAATGTATATATATATTTTTTTTTTCTTGCAATGACCGAACGGTCGATTGTGCGACTCCCTGCCGAATTTTCGAAGAGAGAAAATATATATGTCCCGAATCGAGTTTATCTACCACCTTTATAATGTCGTCGATTATATTTCTCTTATTCGAATCGTCTACTTATAGTGCAGGAATACCACATTCCCGTGCAGCACACCAAGCACAACGTCCTCGTCGACAATGCAGAGTTGAGTGTCCTGTTACGCGATTGCAGTGGGACCGTGATGCGTAATACTTATATGTCAGGAGGTGGACTTTGTATTCGTAGTTTTGTCCATGTGTCGGCCTTTTTTTATTTTTTATTTGTAGTTGTATCCATGTGTTGGACTTCTTCTTTTCGTAGTGTGGGCTCCCAACGTACAATGCTCGTTTTGAGGGCGTGGTTTCGGTGGTTCCAGCACTTTTGACACCATTTGTAATGACCGACACGGTCGATTGTGACGTCCTGCCGAATTTTCGAGACGAGAGAAAAAATATATGGTGCAATCCGGGACTCGAACTCGGGAATTTCCATCCTGTGGCGAGCACTCTACCACCTTTATAACGTCACCCATTATATTTCCCTCATTCGAATCGTCTGCTTATAGCGCTCCATCAATCATTCTGAGCCTGCGCGTGTCTGGATTTAATGTGATTATTGAGATAACGATTTTGCCGAAATCTCAAACCGCATTTCGAACAAACGAAAAGTTTTTCATCGGAGTGGGTGAGTTTGTGCCTCGTGGCTTCAGTTTTCACGCGAAATCGTTTGAAACACACGTCACACGGGTAATTCTTTTCTCCGGTGTGGGTCGTCACGTGTACGATCATTTCCTGTCGTCGACGAAATTTTTTGTTGCAATACGCGCAAGCGTGTGGAAACTCGTTGGTGTGAAGCTTGGTGTGATTGTACAAACAGGCTTTGGATTTGAAAGTTTTGTCGCAGGTATCACAGGCGTACGGTCTCTCGCCCGTGTGGGTTCGACGATGATCGTCCCGCGTGGCTTTCGATGAGAAACCGTTGCCGCAAATGTCACACGTGAAATTTTTGAGCTTTGCATGAACGTCTTTGAGGTGTCTGGACAGTCCGCCGGAGTCGCGAAATTGTTTTCCGCAAACGTGACAAGTAAACGGACGCTCGTCTCGGTGTATTCTCGCATGACGCACGAATGAATCTTTCAGACGAAAAGTCTTGTCGCATTCGACGCAATTATACGTTTTACGCGTTTCCGGAAAACTTTCGTGTGATTTCGCGCCAATCTCAACGTCTTCGATTTCGGAAAATTGCCGTGAAGTAATCGTGCATTTTACGTTCGTTGGATCAAAATTGGAATTGCAATTTGTTTCGTTGATCGTTATTGAGTCGAGATCGTGAGAATCGTCGGATTTTTCCGACAGGCATACTTGATACTCGGCGGAATTTTTTTTTTCGACTTTTTCGCGTTTTGCCGAATTTTTTTGTGATTCCTCGAATTTTGACGATGTTTCTTGGACCGAATCGAGTTTATGTAACGCGGAATCTAATGAGTCCGATCTCAATGAACGATCCTCGATTGTGGGGTAAATGGAATTGAAAAAAATGGAATCTTCGTGGGTTTTTGTGACGGTTCTATTGTCTGTAAGTTCGATGGTGATTTTTGACTTCGTTGGACATAAACTCTGGGTGTCAATCAACAGTTTCAATGGATTCGCCATTGTTTGGGACCTGGAAAACAGTCGAAACTTGACTCTGTAATGTCTGCGCGGTAATTCGCGTCTTCGAAGTTTTCCCGGTGTCCGTATTTATGTTTTCCAAAAGGTTCATTACTGTTTCTGTATCATAACAGGCAAGTTATTGTGCATGGAGACTAGAGTAAAGGAGGACGATCGCTTATGGCGGAATCGTCCCAAACGTGACCCGAAAAAGCGAGGAAAGATGTTAGTTCAAATTGAGCTGCGTCAAGCGCTCTTGTCGCTCGGAGCTCACTGTGAAGTGTAGAGTTGGTGATGACATTACGTGAGCGGGACATAGACACACCTTGTGTTGCATGTGACTTAAACTTTACGAAGAATTTACTTTACGAAAACTAAATTCATCGTTTTTGGTACGATCGGCGACGATTTCAAGAAAGGCGACGAAGAAACAAAAAAGGCACAGTGAAACCTATATTATAACCAGCAGCTAAGAAAAAAGTTTTTTGTCACAATTCGCGAATTGAATGTCAATTGAATCGAGTTTGTGATGCTATGTGGCGTCTATTTTCCACGCTCGAAGCCAGCGTGAAATTTTTCTTCACCGAACAAAAATAAAACAATTGCAGTATCGCTCGCTCTCAAATCTAAAAATTACTGAAAAATTATTATTTCATAATTTGAATAAAAGCATAGCAATAGTACTCATCAATATTATAAGCTGAGCTAATCAGACAAAATGTACGACAAATCGCGGATCAAAGATTCCAAATCACCGCGCTTGGTGGTCCCGAGCAGAAGTGGCGCCGCCAGGCGGTGCAATCCATCGGATCATTCCTCGCTTTTTCCGACCATTTTTTTAACACTGTGATCGGGCTCCTTTACTCTAGTCTCCATGTTATTGTGGATTTATCGTTATTGTGGATCAAGGGATTAGGGCTACCCAGCATTTTTAATATAGATTTTTTTTGTTGCTGATTTTATAATATAAAAGTAACAGCATTCGAAAAGTATTCTCTGAAAATTTTAGACAAATCGAAGATATGCAGATTTGGGGCACGGACTCGTTGAGCGGGTTAAACTAGGCAGTTAACGTTTGAGATGTTTCTTCGGTTCGTTGAAAAATCTTGGTGTAAGTTTCTTTCGATTATATTGGCGACTCCGCAATAAAATCGCTTCTACTGACCACTTTACAGTGCCGGAATGGATCATTCAACGTAAGTTCAAACATATATATTTTTTATTTGCATGTTAATTAAACTCAAAAATTTTGAGGGGACATAAATAGCGTGACGGCCCCAAAATTCAATCATTTTTTCTGACCAAATGAATAATGATATTGGCGACTTCTTTTTTTTAATGCTTAGAACATTTATTAGAGAAGCTTCAATAAAATTTTCAATTTAATATATCACAAAATAGCGGAGTTATGGTGGTTCTCCGGGCCGCATTTTTTTTTCGCGGTAGTCACTATATTTCCCAAAATTGAGTTCTAAAATCAAATCGGGTGATTGCATATCATTTTAAAAGAGTTAATCTTGAGAGTGAGAAAAAGATTTTAAAAAAAAAATTTTTTGCGAATGACCGGTATTTGAACGTTTCTTGGCGTTTTTCACCCCATTTTTCGTTAGTTTTTCGTAAATAAAACAACTACAATTTTTTTTCATAAAGGCTGTTCCTTCAACTCTTAAGACAATGCTTTTTGAAAAAAGTCCTCCAAATTTGAGCAAAATCAGTCTAGTAAACCTCGAGATATCTTGACTACCGATTTTCAAGTGTCATTTCGAGGTAAACGCATTCGAATTTTTGACAAAGATTTAGCTCTCGAGGGCATCGAGAAACACGCATGTGTATAAAATGAATTATAGACTACGATTTTGAACCGATTTGAACTTTTCTTTTTTTTTCCAATGGAAGCTTATAATATTTTGCACATAAGTAATACTACAGGTTTCATGAAAAAGAGGCTGAATTTTGTTAATTTATCAAACAAATGCAGAAAGTAAGATAGCCGCGGCTCGGCGGGAGAGGCGCGACGTAATTAGCTATAACTCAACCAATTCTTGGAATTCCTCAATGCGATTTTCAGAAAATACTCTTGAATAGTTTTTCTTTCCGAAAATGCAATAAATAAATAGATAAATAAATAAACAAATCGATTTTCCGCTATATGTGTCCACTCAAACGCATATTTCTCGAAAGCACGTTTTATTAAGAAGTGTCCCCAGGATGGCCGAAGGATTTTCATCTGCGTTGAATAGGTTTTTTTTACAACCGAAAATATGAGTGGAATTTTGGTGGAAGAAGAAATTTTGACTTTGAACATCCATTTTGTCAAAAATCCATCGACCCTTCGTCCATCCTGGGCATATTTTTTCCATAATAATAAAACTCGTTTCTAAACAAATCCCGAAAAAAGCGGTTTTTTTGCGAAGTTATAAATAGCCCTAACCCCTTAAAAAGGCATTAACAAAGGCTTTCCGATAAAACTCAACGATATTGAAAAAAAAACATTTCTTTAATTTTCACATAATCCAGAAGTATATACGAGGTTCATAATCGAAAGACTTTCCCGCAAATCCCGCAAAGTATAAGCGTATTAGAGTATATTCATATTTCTATGCTGTTGATTATTGGGACAAGTTACGGTTTTTTTTTACATTGGACAAATGTACGTTTCAAAAACTTATTCAATATTCAACGAGTTTCAGAAACAATTAAACTAGTTGCAAGCTTTCATATAATTTCTCGTGAGTTGGAGTAAAATCTGGACAATGGAATTTTACTTACAAGTCTCACGAAATATCAGAAATTAAATTCTTGAATCTGACAAAAAAATCTGGACAGTGCTTTGGAGTCGCATTTTAATATGACTTAATTACGCAAGAACACGTTCTTATCAACAAAACACAGCGACAATAAATGTAATAACACACACACACACACACGCGGTTGTTATCATAGACACAAGAAAATAGCGTTTGTGTCTTACGTTTACTCTTAAGGGGAAATATCTAGCGAAAAATCGTTTTTATAGTAAATTCGTTGAATGTTGTTATTTTAACGTGCTTTGACGATGGACGACCCTGTTATAGATGTAATTTCGTAAGATTATATTCCTCTCTTGGTTTGAGAGCGAGAGCCCTACTTTACCGATGATTTCGGTTTCTTGTTTATTTATTTTTTTTAATTAATGATTTTTGCAGGATTTAGTTTTCATTTTCAAGAACATCATTGATTGAGAAATATTGCTTCGTTAATTCTCACGAATTAACTGAGCAATTAAATTTAAAAAAAAAGTAAATAAATACATAAGAAACCGGATTCATCGGTAAAGTAGGGTTCTCGCTCTCAAACCAAGAGAGGAATATAATCTTAGGGAATTACATCTATAACTATACTATAACATATATTTTTTTCCCTGGAAGAATAACTATCCAAAAGTATTTTCTGAAAATCGCATTGAGGAACTCCAAACATTGGCTGAGTCATAACTAATTTCGTTGCGCTTCTCCCGCCGAGCCGCGGATATCTTATTTTCTACTTTTGTTGATAAATAAACAAAATTCAGCCTCTTTTTCATGAAATCTGTAGTATCACTCATGTGCAAAATATTATAAGCTTCTATTCGAAAATGAAAGAAAAGTCAAAATCGGTTCAAAATTATATTCCACAACTCATTTTAACCACATGCGTGTTTTCCAATGCCCCCCCCCCCCCCCCAGCGAAAACTTTGTCAAAACTAGAATGCGCTCATCTCGAAAATACATTTGAAAATCGGTAATCATATCTCGAGAACTCCGGGACCGATTCCATTCAAATTTAGAAGGCTATTGTAAAAAAGCATTTTCCAGAGGGTAAGGAAAGCTTTTTTGAAAAAAAAAAAAAAAAAAAAATGCTGTCCTCGTTTTATTAATAAAAAAATTCGATAGCGAATCACTGTCTTTTGATAGTGGTGAAACTTTGTACCAAATTTTAGCCCGGAATTTCGAAAATTTTGGAAGCACTTACGTCGATTTTCGAAAATTTCAAAACGCCCTAATATATGAATGGCTCGATAGATTTTGCCCGAATTCAATCCGAAACATCTCATGATAATAGTGTCACTTCGTGGAAAATTTCAGTGCGATATCTAGAAAATTGCGCCAGCTAGAGTGCGCACACCGTTTTTTCACACCTTTCAAAATTTCCTAAAACAAAAGCACTTCATGGATTTTTTTTTTAATTCAGTAACAAGCATCTCCCTGTAGTTGTTCAACATTATACTGAATTCGAGCTCGATATCTCTAAAATTGTGGGAGCTAGAGACCGAAAATAAATTCCTGAATTTTTTTAAAATCACGTAAAAACGAAACATCTGCATGGATTTTTCTAAAAAATTGATTGTGCTATGCCACGAGAATCCCTCACATGTGTGACAAGTTTCAGCTTGATATTTCGAGTCTTTCCTAAGTTATGAACGCTCAACCAATGTTACATATACACCCGACATTTTTTCTGACTGTTATTTTTAGATGTTTTGGAACATTCTGAACACGTTTTAATGAACATCTAAAAAAACAAAATTTCACGAAAACAAAGCTTCCTATGAGGAAGCAAAACGAAAAATGGGATCGAAAACGTAAAAAAACAGTGAAATATCTGCGATTTGCCAAAAAAAAAAAAAATCCTTCCCACACCTCCTTTTTTTGTGATATTTTGATTCCTCCGCGATTTTGTGATATTTTTTCTCGAAAATTATAATACAGCTTCTTTAATAAACGCGTTGAACAAAGAAATCGTCAATATCCACATTCATTCAGTCAAAAAAAAACTATATTGAATCTAGGGCCGTCGCGCTAGATGTCCCCCAGACTCGCAATAAAATAACTTCTGAAAATATAGATTACCTAACTGCTGATCCTTGGCCAAAAATGCATTGATTTTCGTTTTCGCTTGTGCGTTCGACCGGTTGTAATGCGCACGACTCATCCTGCTCGTGGATTCGTGCCAATTCTTCTTCTTCTTCTTCTTCTTGAGCCGAATTTGCCGTTATTACTTTTTTCATTACAATCGGTTCTGGACTGTCCATTAGATTGCGCGCAGCCAAACTTTCTTTCGATGCTGCATTTAAATTTGTTTTCTCAATAAACATTGAACATACGGTTTCTTCCCGATCGTTCCTGTTCGCTCCTGATCGTTCCTGATCACCGCATCTTGTCGCAGCCGAGATGGCGCATTGCTCGTGCAATTTTTGACTTTCGATTGGATGACAACCACTGGCCGATCCTGCGCTGTCCAAAACAATTTGTTCGGCGACTCGGTCCGAGCGCAAAATTTCGGTGTCTTTAGTTCGATTCGCTTCTGACTGTACAAAATTGGTTTGGATCGCCAAAAGTTTTTTCTCCGCGGCCAAACATCCGTCGATGAGCTTGTGCCACGCTAGAAGCGTAGACGCGCAGTGGTAACACAGTTTGAGAGGCAAACTGTCGGTTTCGGAAACCTAAAAAATTCATCTAAATCAATAAAAGTTTTGAAAAACAATACGAGTGGAATATATATTATATTGCAATTGTATTATTATGCACCTCGATAGGTAGATATCTGTGAATCTTGTTGCTCAATTCGTGTTTCGCTCCTTCGTCTTTGAATATCGGAATCATGGGATTTCGCACGTTTGCACAGACTCTGCAAATGTCGTTGTACTTTAATATTATTTCGCCACTTGCTTTTGTCCACTTAGCGTTGTTCGAAAATTCTTTTTCATGATCCATGTTCTTGGGTTCGTTGTTTACCCTTGGAATCGATACTTCATATCACTTCATATTGCGTAGCTCCGGAGATGAGTAGAGAGATCGGCTGGGGGGGAATACATTTTTTTTTTTTTCAAGCTTAGGTTGGCTGGTTTTGCGGCAAAATATTTTGGTACCTGGATCGCCGGCATGAAGACTAGAGTCTCTGGTAGGATGGGTAGGATCAGGGGGGTGACAGACTAGTTAGTTATTTGGTTGGGGCTGGCTCCGGTCGCTGCTCTGCAGCAGCTTTGACCATACGGCCATGGACTAAAACGTATATAGAAATCTGAAATAGAGGTAATCTGAAACAGAATAAAAAGGAGAGCGGCACAGCCGCCCGATGTTTCCACCGCGGCAGCAGTGTCGCTCTCCGCGCTCGAAAGAGCCAGTTATACCTCTACCTCTAGGGTAGGGGCCCAGAAAATTACAGAAATGTGCTTATTGAGGTGTGAGCGTAGACTGTTGGTAAATTTCAAAGGCATGGGTAAATAAGAAGTGAGTTCAAAACGTTAGTTGGCAATGGTTGAGGAAGCTTGAGAATATGCTGATCGTTCGGCGAGATGGAGAAGCTAGAAATGATTCGATGTTAAACGGAGGAAAGATTTTAAGAGATATCAAAGATTTAATTAGCGTTGTGCGAAAGTTGTCGTATAGGGGGCAAGCCCAGAAAACATGATTGAGATCTTCAGCCTCATGTCCACACGCACACCCCGGAGAGGCATTCATATTTTTTCTAAAAAGACTAGCGGCAAGATTATAATGATTGGAGCGCATTCTACAAAAAAGGACTATGGATCTTCGATCGAGTTTACCAAGATCTTGGAACCATGTCCTGTGATTTGAAGGCTGATAAAAAGTTTCGAAATATTTGACACCTTTGCTATTGCTGGAACTGTATAATTTAAGGGACCTCTCCGTAGAGCGCGCGCATTTATCCCGAACGATGGGGAAAAATTCTGTGGGAGGAAGTAAAAGATGATAGTCAGTGCCGTCTGAGATTGCCGCTTTGGCGAGGCGATCCGCGACTTCATTACCCGAAATGTCGGCGTGGCCAGGAATCCACACCAAAGTGACCCTAAGATTTTGAGTTACGGAGAGACTAAGGGCTCGACGTGTTGCAATAATGATTGGAGAGGAGATTTTAGACAAGGGCGCTACAAGAGCTGTGAGAGAACTGAGAGAATCTGAAAAAATAAAGGAGTTAGCAATTTTGTTAGAAGTGATGTACTCCAGCGTAAGCAGGATAGCCAGAGCTTCCGCTGAGAAGATCGAAGCGAAGCGGGAGACACGATATTTAAGATTAAGAGAGAGAGAAGGGCTGTGAATGGCTAGACCTACGTATTTTCCTTCATTTGTTTTAGAACCGTCGGTAAAGAAGAAGGTAGAGCTGTCATAATGGTGACCAAACTGAGCGAGAAATTCTGCGTTGGGGTTAGGTGAAGATTGAATTACCGTACCGGACAGAGTATCGATGGAAGATTGCGAAAAGAGAGTTGTAGGAAGGATTTGATAGAGAGGAGGAAACGGGTGAGGTTGAATATATTCTCTGTATTTTGACAAGTCAAGAAAAGCGTTAACAAGAGGGAGATCACAAAGGTCAGCGTAGCTGTTAATGGAATTCAAAGAGTGTATTAGAATTGGAATAGAGGAAAGGAGAGGATGCCATGATGTGGAAAAAATTTTTAAAAGGTATTTATTCGAAAGGAGTTGAGGACGACAGCGCAAGACCGGCTCCCTGGCCTCAGCAAGAACGACATTGTTAGGGGTCGAGTTGCGGAAGCCCAGGGCCAGCCTCAACGCCTTACGTTGAATAACTTCCAATTTTTTGAAAAGAGAATACTTTTTAATGGGAAAAACCATCGAACCATATTCGATTGAACTACGGATGAGAGCACGATATACAGAAATAAGTGAAGACGGGTCTGCTCCCCACCATGTGGTGCGGAGACATTTAATTATATTTAAGAGCTTACCACACTTGACATGCAAATTATTTACGTGAGTTTTCCAAGAGAGACGATAATCTAACGTGAGTCCGAGAAATTTTGCTTCTAAACATGTTGGGACGGGAGAAGAATTGATCGAAACTGAGAATTGTAGAGGATTGAAGTGATTGCGGGAAAAAACGACTAGCTTAGATTTAGAAGGTTCAATGGAAAGGCCTCTACCCTCCAGAAGAACTGCGATTTTATTGAGACTATTCTGAATTGAAGAAATACATTCGTATGGATCGTTTGATCTTGAGAAAAGGGCTATGTCATCCGCAAACTGAACAATCGAACAGTCCAGATCCAGATGCTGTTCCAGTTTATTGGTATAAATTATGTAAAGTAGCGGACTTAAAATACATCCTTGAGGTACACCTTTGGCTGATTTGAAGGGGCCGTGATTTTGGCCAGCAATGTTGAAAAAAACTGATCTAGACGAGACCAGGTTGAAAACGAATTTACAATAAGACCAAGGTAAGCCAAGGTCTCTAAGGTCATGAGTAAGAATACCGGGATCTACATTGTCGAACGCGCTTGAAATATCAAGAAAAACTGCAGCAGTGAATTGATTCTTGGTGAAGGCTGTGTAAATTTCGGTTGTGAGGATAGCCAAGTTGTCAGCACAGGATCTAGACTTTCGAAAACCAAACTGCGACGGTGAAAGACGCGAACTACTTTCGAGCCATTGGATAATCCTGGAGTGGAGAAGCCTTTCCATGAGTTTGAGAAAGCAAGAAGCCAGGGAAATAGGACGAAATTTTCCCGGAGAAGATTTGGGGATGAAAAAAACTAGAAATTCGCTCCACGGTTTTGGAAAAAAGCCATTCTTGAAAAAGTCGTTGAAAACACCTAGAACGAGTTCTTTAATAGAATCAGGGAGATGACGAATGATTCGAAAGTCTATTTTATCAAGCCCCGGGGCCGCTTTTTCCTTGCTGCACTGGATCGCAGATTCTAGTTCGGAAGCTGAGAATGGAGAGTCTAAATCGTCATTGGATGAGAAAGAGTTAGGAAAGCAAAGAGGAAAGCTCGGAGGAGAGCAGATAGCAGGAATGAGTTTTTTCATCTTCTCTATTGTCTCTGTATTGTTAGTGTGCATGGTATGTTCAACAAGATTTCTATTTTTAAAGCGTTTAATTTTAGACCAAACTTGCTTAGCAGATGATCGTAAGTCGATCGTTTCTGTGACGCGTTTCCAGGATTTTTGCTTGGCTTTGTGGAATGTTCTTTTGGCAATTGCTTCTATTTTTTTGGCGTTAACGAAATTAACTAAATTTCCGACATTTCTAAAGGCAGCCCAGGCCTCTTTCCGAGCTTTATTAGCTGTTTCACATTCTTCGTTCCACCAAACCGCCGGACGAGATTTGAATACTCTGGGACGCGACTGTTGACTCGAATTTGAATTTGCAAGATGCGGGCATGACTCTACGACAGCCTCATTGATGGCAATTATAATGTTTTCGTATTGTGTCAGAGAAGATGAACTAGAGAGTGAAGGCGCGCGGCATTTCAAAGAAGATTCGAAGGTGGGCCAGTCGATTTTATCCGAGGGCAAACGATGAGGAGAGAAGGACAGCGTAGCGAAAGAAATTCCGAGGGAAATAGAAATAGGAAAATGATCACTTGTAAGAGAGTCAGGAAGGGTCTTCCAAGAACACAAGGGAAGGAGATGAGATGAGATGAGCGAGAAATCGATAGCTGAGATGTTATTTATAGGGGATGATACGAGAGTCGGGGAACCGTCATTTAGAATAGAGAAATCGCGGTCGGATATGACGTCGAGCAAGGAATTTCCGGATGGGCAATTATTAGTACAACCCCAAGAAGTATGGTGGCTGTTGAAGTCTCCAGCGATGATGACATTACCTCCGAGAAGAGCGGAGTCGAAAAGAAGTTCCCAATCAGTTGTGGAGACACTTATAGCTGGCGGTTTATAAAGAGCTACTAGAATCAGGGGACCAAAATGGGATTCGATAGAAATAGCCAGTGTCTCAATGAAGTTTGAGATATGATGAGAGGTAGTGAACATGGTAAAAGGAATATCTTTTTTGAGATAGATGGCGAGACCGCCGCCCCTGCCAAAATCCCGGTTTTTAACGACGGCATTGAAGCCATCCAATAACGGAACCGACTTGTCACGAAAAGAGAGCCAGGTTTCACAGAGAACGATGACCTCGTAGGGTTCTGCAATCTTTGCCAAAAGACCTAGTTTATTTCTCAAGCTACGACAATTCCATTGAAGAATATTTAATTGTCTACGTGCAGCCATTATGGGTTTGGGAAATGACGGAGGCAAGTGAGTTTAGGCATTCAAAAACGGGAGCGAGTCTATCCGAGAGACCGAGAGCGGATAAAGCTGGCGCGAGTTGCTGCGTAATGAGACTGAGCAAAGAGGGAATAATGTTGAGAGCTTGAGCCGGATTAGATTCGAAGTTCGGGTGAGCAGAACAGGAAGGTGCGAAAAGAGAGGGGGGATTCGTTACGGGGGGAGCGGCGTTCAGGGCAAAACCGTTTTGCGCTCCTGAAAAGTGAGGTACGTGGCCGTGGGGAGCCATAAGCAGGTTCGCGTGTTCTTTACGAGTAGCGAGTGTCGAAGGCGAGGTCATGGGTGGTGCACGCGAAGGAGATTTACGGACTTGGGAACGGTCATTAGGGAAACGTGAGTTTACTGGTCGGGTATCGAAGAAAGCGAGATTTGGCGATAGCAAAGGAGTCAAAGGTTGCGACGGTGTGGGTGTGTAGGTAGCAGAAGCTGCCTGGCTGTAGGAACGTGGGCTAGGGAGCAACGGGGACGAGTTTGGCAACGGGGAAGATGAGTGAGAGAGAGCAGGGAAATGTGAGTCCGTACGCGAGAGAGTTTGCGGGATTGAACCACGAGCTGAAGAGGGAGCTGAAAGGAAACGTCTGGCTTCGAAATGGGAGATGTTGCGCTCGGCGGCGATAGCTCGAATTGCTTTTTCGTGCTGAAAAGCGGGGCATTTTTTGTCTGTAGGAAGGTGGGGGCCTTTGCAATTTGCGCAGCAGGGCGCACCATTCTGACATTCACAAACTTCTCCTTCCGGATGCTTTGCCTGACCACAACGAATGCACCTTGGTTTGCTTTTGCATTGAATTGCGACGTGGTTGACGATGAAGCACGAGAAACACATCTTAACCGGAGCTTCCCACGGATCGACAGGGTGACGTGCCCTGAAGAGGGAGACGAAATTGGGACGGGCCCTACCCTTGAATTTGATGTAGAGCGATTGAGTGGGGATAAGCTTCGTTTGGGCGTCAACGTTGACTTTACGATTTTGGCGTCTGGCCTCCAAAATGGAAATGGGAGAATCGACATTCTGGAGAAACTCCTCGATCGAAATATCGGTGGGAACGCCTCTGATTATACCTTCAGAAGAGATGAAGGAATCAGGAATGAATGCGGTCAGTTTGTTTTGTGCGAGAGTCGGAAGAGAGAGGGTTTGATTCGCGGCAGCGGCGGTGCGGAAGGAAACGGTATTTTGGCACTTACCGGAGCTGGAAATGTCAATGATTTGATTGTTGGCGAAATGTTTAAAAAGGAGTCTTCCGGTGCAAGTAGGATTGAGCCGAGGGGTTTCTTTCGTCACCTCCGAAGGACGAATCAAAATCAAAAAAGGGCCTGCGCAGTTCGGGTCATACCTATTCGTTACCAGCTTCGGTAGTACTGCGTTCGTTGCAGCAGTTGTACCTGTCAAAATGGGTTGCTGCGGCGATCCAGATTGTCCCAACTGGGAAATCTTAGCATGACTGCGGTCTCTGACTTTTGAAGCTCGTCCTTGTCCTTCGTCTACGCTGTCATCGGATTCCAACCGTCGCTTACCTGGAAAAGCTTCGTTTCGAAGATCCTCCACCTGCGAAACCAATTGGGACCTGTCGTCTTGTTCCATATTTTCAGCTATGTTATTATTGAGATCGTCTCCATCGACCCCGCGACAGTCCACGTCGACACCTAGGGTAAGCGAGGCCATGCCTCGCCCACCAAACAGAAACCGAACAGGGACGGACACAGGTTAGGAGAGGAGCAAAAGTAAGGTTAGGAAGTAAAAAGAGAGAAAAGCAAATAATACTAAGCTTCGGCCTGCGAGAAGCCTCACTCGCTTACGCAGCTCGAACAATATTAAAAGAAAAGAAACTCCAAACTTCGCTCAATAACGCATAAAAATTAAAATAAACTTCAATTTTAGCGCAGCAAAAACGATAGCGTCGTCGATGTTTCACGATTCGTCTCTCCATCCGGGTGACAGACTAATGCTATTCGTATACGGTGGAACGTTCGCCTTACAACGCCTATGCTTCGTTCGGTTGCTGGCCTATACGCGGCGCTACTAGTCCTGTGAGCTGCCTTTGCCGCCACTTGAGTCTTGTGGTCTCGTGCGTCTCGTGGGTTTCGTGCGTTTCGATCGTGAGCTTGTTTAGTTCAGGAAAAAAAGATGAAACAGTTATGAAAATTTGACCGAAATGCCGATGTGCATTGTACCTGGGTGTACATCAGGATATCGGTCGAATCTTGAAAAAGTACACTTTTTCACTGGTGCCAACGAATTTGTTGACAGAAACCGAGTGGAAAGAAGCAATAAGAGGACGTGCTGTGAACCTGAGGTTTCCTTGTAGCTTGCATGCACATAACATAATATATATGTTGATACGTATCTTTGTATGGAAGAGAATAACGAGTTTCGCAGGCCGCATAAATCTAATAGTTAATAAATAATAATCTTACACCATTTCTTCTTTCATTCTTTTGCTCAGTATATAATGATGATGATGATGATGATGATGATGATGATGATGATGATGATGATGATGATGATGATGATGATAATAATAATAATAATAACAATAATAAAGGCTGTATAATAAACATGTGCAATTCACATGAAATTCAAAATATCGGATATTCTCACTGGTCGCGCACACCGCACACAGGATTAGTAGCGCTGTTGGTTGGTCGATTGTCGAACTAAACATCGGCTACAATTCGCGTACTGCTCAGCGAGCAATGTGTCACCCCCCTGGGTCTACTGCATATTTATATATATATATATATATATATATATATATATATATATATATATATATCTTTGAGGCATGAACCGTTATATCATATCGCGGAGATATGGCAACGATGTGATCTCATGGTTGCCGAATCTCCGCACCATCCGAACAGCTGTCGGCGAGAATCCGCAAAATCGTGTTTCGCTCGTTTCGCTGAGAAATACATACGGGGGAGAGCACAGGTTTATCGGAAATGCTCGGGAGAACTCGGCTTTCTACGCCGAGATAGCAGACGTATGTGCGTTGAGACTGGCTCGGGCCGGTAATGAACGTAGCCTTCTGATTGGCCCGCTCTGCGCATGATCGGACCGGAGGCGGGAGATGCGAATGTGAACATATAGACGAATAACCTCAAACGCAGTGTCAGAAAGTTATAAACTCTTTCTGTCACATTCGCATCTCCCGCCTCCGGTCCGATCATGCGCAGAGCGGGCCAATCAGAAGGCTACGTTCATTACCGGCCCGAGCCAGTCTCAACGCACATACGTCTGCTATCTCGGCGTAGAAAGCCGAGTTGTCCCGAGCATTTCCGATAAACCCGTGCTCTCCCCCGTATGTATTTCTCAGCGAAACGACGATTTTGCGGATTCTCGCCGACAGCTGTTCGAATGGTGCGGAGATTCGGCAACCATGAGATCACATCGTTGCCATATCTCCGCGATATGATATAACCACGGTCTTACATACAGGTCTGGAAACGAAGCTGGTGGGGGTAGTTCGCTTAACGTCGCCGAACTGAGGGTGACGTTGTAGCCACCAGGGCCGCGCTGCGATCGGGGGATCAACCATAGCATGCGCCATGCGCATGATATACTAACCCGGTACTAACCTATTAAAGCGTAAACTGGAGCGATATTCAAAATTGAATATAAAACAGGAGAGCCAAAACTGGTAATTTCATTAAATTGATCGAAGATCGTTATATTCCCCTGAATGTATTAGATTAATATTTTACCCCTGAATATTGCTACATATCAAATGTAAATGTTTATACATCAAATGTGAGGTTATGTTTAAGGCTGATCCCCCGACGACAGCGCCGTCTAGTAGCATCGATAGTTTTAAATGCGTCGACGCTAAGGTACCCTCCCCCACTACCAGAATTTGACTTCGTTTCCAGACCTGTATGTAAGACCGTGGATATAACGGTTCATGCCTCAAATATATATATATATATATATATATATATATATATATATACATATATGTGTATAAATATGCAGTAGACCTCATGCAATGAGAAAGACGGAATCCAAGTGAGCAGGTGCTAATTGGAGATAACGGTGGTGCGAGAGAGCCTGGTAAACATAGCTATAATGTAAGCGAAACGCGCGACTGGATTGTCGCGAACGAGACGCAAACGGCGAAAAAATTCTCCGAACCGAAGCCGTCATCCACAAGCATTTACGTGCGCGCGTGCTATATCAAGTATCGATCGACTCCGTCGGTAATTTGCCGGTTGGATTATACACGCTGACTGTGTGCGCGCGAGCGCAATTCGACGAGCGCCCGAGATTGCTTGGTTGAGTACCCTTGTTAACCTCCAACTTTCCAATTTCGCCGCACCACGTCTGTGGCGCTTATCCACGCCCACTGCGTGCGCGCGAACGCAATCCGACGAGCGCCCGAGATTGCTTGGTTGATTACCATTGTTAACCTCCAACTTTCGGGTTTCGCCACCAGGTTCGCACGTCTTCCAGCGGAACCACTAAAAAGGCGTCCTCCAGACATCTCCCAACTCATCTCTGATGCAACACAAGGTGTGTCTATGTCCCGCTCAGGTAATTTCATCACCAACTCTACACTTCACAGTGAGCTCCGAGCGACAAGAGCGCTTGACGCGGCTCAATTTGAACTAACATCTTTCCTCGCTTTTTCGGGTCACGTTTGGGACGATTCCACCATAAGCGATCGTCCTCCTTTACTCAAGTCTCCATGGGTTAAATATCTATTCGTACCTAACCAAGAACACGTTTCAAAGTGATTTTGTATATATATAAGTATGATTCGTTCACTTCAATTGAAAAATGCACTAAGCTTTGGAAGTCAGTGTATGCTGCACACGCGCCCACTAGTGACGTCATGGCGCGACGAAATGCCAAGCGTTCCCGCTAGACAGCGTTTGCCGAGGGCGAGCCACGACGACAGACCTCACTGGAGATTTCTCTGCTAATCTCTGACAACACCGTGGCTATGACCGGCGATGAGATTGTGAACCTCTATTCCTTTCCGATTGGTCGAGAACGCTTTATCGACCGATCGACTAGCTAGTAGAGAGAGAGAGAGAGAGAAACAGGTGTTCCTACCACCTCGTTGTTTCTCCGTCTCTGACCGTAGTTCTTTTGTCTTCAGCGTTAACAGTCACATCTCTATGTCGATAGTGGGAACCTGCGTTAACAAAGAGGGAAAAAAACGCTTCGCGGCTGCCCCCGCCCCCCTCCCCTTCGCAGAGACACAAGCCAAATCAAGGTCTCTCGTGTACGCTAAAGGCCCGACGAAAGATTCATATTTTTCATGGGATATAGCATTTGTGACTGTGAAATGATTCGAATAAAAGAAGAATTCGAGGGAAAGTTGGAAATAGAAGGCAAGGACGATCCTCACAACTTGTTGAACAATATGGTCGACGCTAGAGCGTGCTATAAGCCCAGCGAGCGAGTAAGAAACGTGTTCGAAACCATTTCTATCAATGGCTGTGTGCTAATACAATACAATGGATGTGCATTTTGTCGATTATCATTATTTGTATTATTGTTGTTATCGTTAATTTCGACGTACACCTGTCAAACCGTGATTTCTGTATTTGTCGTCCTTGCTTCTATTGTTTCTCGAATGTACGCACGAGTTATGTGTGTGTGTGTGTGTGTATATATATATATATATATATATATATATATATATAGGGCATTCCATGTAACTTCAGCCACTAAAAAAAATGTCCACAAATAATTTTGAAAAATTAAAAAAAAGTTATTTTATTGCAGTATATTCACCAAGTGCCGAATTTTTTAAACAATTTTTGACGGTTTTATCGTTGATTAACGTTTTTTTAAATTCTTCCATTCAAATGGCTGTATCTTTGGCAGGATTTGACGTATTCTCATTTGTGAAAAACGAAAATCTACGCTCTTTATGGGCTTCCAAAAAAAAATTAATTTAGATTTCATTGAGCAGGTCGAACGTCCGTTTCAGGGCAAAATATGAAAAAGTATTTTTTTTTCTCAAGGAAAAACACTCGTTATTTCATTTTTTAAAATTTTCCCGAATCGTGAATACGAAAAACGAATTTTTGGTATTTTTTATATTATGGGATTCCTGAACATCTCGAAGCAACAGCTATTTGGGAAAAAAAATGTTTTTTCTTATTAATATTCGATCGAACAGTCTAGAGCACTCGCTGTATGTTTACCAGGTGTTTTAAATATAGGTATTCAAAAACCTGGTAAACACAGTGAGTGCCCTACACTATTCGATTGAATATCAGAAGAAAAAAAATAGCTGTTACTTCACAGTGTTCAGGAATCTCGTAATATAAAAAGTATCAAAAATTCGTTTTTCGTATTCACGATTAAGGGAAATTGTTAAAAGTAAAACAACGAGTGCCTCTGAAAACGCCCTGAAACGGACGTTTCACTTGCTTAATAATATCCAAGTTAATTGCTTTCTGGAAGGCTATGAAGAGACGCACATTTCCGTGTTTACAAATGTAAATACGTCAAATCCTGCCAAAGATACAGCCATTTCAATGGAAATTAAAAAAAAAATGGTAATCAACGAGATAAACGTCAGAGATTTTTTTTTAATTTTGACACTCAGTAAATGTTTTTCAATGGAGTAACTTTTTCAAGATTTCTCAGAGTTATTTGTAAATTTTTTTTTTTTACTGGCTGATGTGACATGGATCGCCTCATTTATATATATATATATATATATATATATATATATATATATGTATAAAAGCACGTTGATTCGCATTACTGTTAGTTTCATCGTTGATGTTGTTGTTGTTTTTATTATTATTATTATTATTATTATTATTATTATTATTATTAATTAGCATTATCATTATTATTATATCGACGCGCTGATTTGGTAGAACAAGTGCGCGCGACATTTTAATCTCCCCCCCCCCCCCGCCACTGTCACAACATGGACGCTCATTGAAGTATTAGGTCGAGATAATAGACCATTTAATAAATGTGGCATATACCATCCTTCGAGGCTGAATGCAAAAGGCCCCTTCGATGTCGTTAAAAATTGATTGGGATCCCCGGTTACGCACGCGTAGACATTTTATCACATTGTTTTTTTTTCTCGGGCAACGTACCGCGCCGGCTTCGAAACACGCGGTCAGAGACCCCGTTTCGTAGAAGCTTGTCCTCCGTCGCGTCCTTGATAAGATATTCCACCCACGTAACCACCGACTGTCGCTGCTTCCGTAAACCGTCGCATTTTCGTTACCGTCGTGTATGTTCCGTGAAACAAGAATTTCCACGTGTTTCGTGCGCTGAAAAACTCAAGGGATTCTCATGGCCGAGAATTGGCGGTAAAAAAGCGAAAATCAAACGATATAGTTTTTTTTTTTATTGTAATTGCTATTGTATTTTTCTTACAGGAAAACTCAATCCCAGTTGGGAAGTTCGCGTTATCAGGGGTGGTTGATAATGACAACCAATTGGATTTGTTGTTGTTCTTTTTATTTTAATCCGATCACTTTAAACTGGGTCGCTGGAGTTCCAGGCGATATTTTTTTGTCGCGTCTCTTGAAAACGAAGTACGGGAAAAAATACCTATCAATACTCTAAAAAATCTTTGAAAGGCAAGGACCCTTTGCCCTGAGTTATGGTCCCCCATTATTCCGGGCCTTTGTAGTAGGCAGTTGGATTTCACTTCGGGTCTGGAGCGACCCAGTTTGAAATAAACTCTGGTGCGAGCTTCGGGTCTGGATCGACCCAGTTTAAAGTAAACTCCGGTGCAAAGCCGTTTGGAGCGTGACAAAATACTGTAATTCGAAGTGTAAGCTAATAATTTAGCATTTTGAACGTTTTGTACGAATTTTTATAATGATAAAACATGTCGACTTCGAAGAACTTTGAGTTGATCCTTCAACCTCCGGATATCCACTGTCGAAAAAGTCCCAACTCGGCACCTCAAACTTAAGCATTTCCTTTACTTCCGTCAAGTGCGTGATTTTTTCCGTGAAAATACGACGGCATATGTAACTTTGATAATTTACGCGTGGGAAAGCTCGAAAGTTAGGAAATGTTGAAAACCGCGCCGACTGGTAGGCGTTCGGCATATTCTACGTTCGCGACAATCTCATTTGGAATTTTGACGATTCGAAGCAATTTCATTCTGGGCCGCGGCTGTTCGGGACATTGTCATCTGAAGTATTGCGCATTCGGGATTTTTATCTTTCTGGACGTTGTTCGTTCCAGATTTCGACCCCAACCCGATTTTTTGCTCAATCCAAAAAACATTTTTTTTTTTTTTTTTTTTTTGCAAAACGGGAATCAGTACATTTCGACTATTTTACGTTATGAATTTTTTTGAAGTTTAAAGTGCATTTTCACTTAAAAAGAGATATCTAGAAATGTTTCATTGAGAATAGTGTAATAATAATAACCGAATCATTTTTAACGATAAGCAAACATATGTAAATAATTAAATTAGATAATCATAGATTTTTCAAGAAAAAACGGAAAAATTGCTATAGCAAATGTATAAATAAATAGGAGAAAAATATTTTGATACGAAATTCTTTATTTTTATAAAAGTTTAAAAATTATCAAGTTGATTATGTTCAAAGTTTAAAGATTATGCGGACGCATCGCATATTTTTTCTGTGTGTTTGGTGCACATGGGCTTTCAACAGCGCCCGAAGAACACAAAAGTTGTTCTTTGGGCTCTCCGTGTGTTCTAGTTAGCTCAGCAGCGCGCCGAACCGAAGTACGTGTTATCATTGCGTCTAAATAAAGAAAACAAATACACAAATAGAAAATGAGTTAAAGTAAACGAAGGAACAGCAATGATAATCGTAGAACACGTGTTCTTTTATATACCTACAACGCTTCTAATATTAGTGCTGGTACGCGGCATAACCTCAAAAATATATCATACACGCACTAATAACACTTTTATGAACTATATGATGAGTCAAAATAATAGTTATACCTTCTTTTGATTCTTTCCGTGTTTTTGTTTGTTACACTATTCCCACAATGGGTCTCCTGGACCCCGAAAAAAAGAGTGAATGTCGAAGTGCCCTGGGGAGAAATTCGGGAGGACACGGATGACCCCACGATGGGGATCTAGGGTCAAATGGAATATTTTATTTCAACGTTTCGATATTGAGAAAATGTTCTCAAGCATAACCCTGCTTCAATGATGCGCATAATGCTGCTAACACGATGCTTCCATGATGCGCAACGTGGCAGTGAACATGCATGGCCGGAATAGATTAATTATCGCAAATTAGGTAATCGAGGTGATTATCCGCAAGCTACTGTATTGTGGAGCGCAAAATACATGCACAGCTCGGGTCACTTTTTTTAACGGCCACTCTAAAGACCGAAGAAATATGTTTTTTCTGGGGATTTTTTTTCCGAAAAACTACAACATTAATCGAGATTACGAAAAAGGGTGTTTATCACGCATATCAGTGACTGTATACAAGGATTTTTTTGAATCGATTAATTTGAAAATGGCGGCTACGCAGCTTTTTGCGGTGACGTCTCCGTTTTGCTTCCTCATAAAGGAAGCTTTGTGACGGTCCGAAATTTTTTTTTCGAGATCTTGATGTCAATAGGTTCAACATGACCTAAAACATCCAGAAATTACATTTGTAGAAAATGTCTGGATGTATGTGTGTGTGTGTATGTGTGTGTGTGTAGATCGACCCTCCAAAATTCAAATGTCTATAACTCGAGAACGGCTCAAGCTACAGCGCTCAGATTTTGCACGCATGTGGTGCCATACAATCTCTATGTCCTGTATAATTTTTGCATAAATCGACGCATCCGTTTGAATTTTACGGCGTTTTGAAATTTTCAAAAAATGTCTGTTCCCACTGTAGCGTCCGCAAATTTTGAGATTTTCGTCTAAATAGTTCTTCAAATATAGAGTTATACCTAAGGATGTATGGTATTGCATTTGAGCCGAATCCATCGAGAAGTTCGGATTTTATGATATTTTGAACTTTTCAAAAAATGACCTTTGTCGCTTTATTTGTCGTTAACTTCAATCATTCGGATTAAAATTCTCTACAACTATGGAATATCATTAAGCTGTGATACATATTAAATTTGGCGAAGATCGGCCAATCGGATCGCATTTTAGAGCAATTGGAAATTTTGAAGTTCTAACCTTTGCAAATTCAAAAATCATTGACGGACCGTGGTGAAATTTATAGACGTTCATAAGCTAACGTTCGCCTCTATTCGTAAGCAAATTTGGTAGACATTGAACGACGCGTTCAAATTTTATAAAACTTTAATTTTTTATATACGGTCTAGTGTCAATAAACAGTAGAATGAAGGAGCTGCTTCAATTGAACCAGAATTTGCGACGTCGGCGCAATATTCACAAATCTGAACACCTTCTTAGTTCCTATTTATGAGGAAGCCAAAAGATAAGTGCTCCGTCATTGCTCCCTCATTCTGGCTTCCTTATAAATGAATCTTCGTTCACTACTTACAATTCAGAGGAAGCAAATTGCAAGATTCAACTTGCAGCTTGCCTTAAATTATGAGGAAGCGATTTGCAAGTTTCAACTTGCAGCTTTTTCAATTTGAAAAACTTTATAAAATCTAATCGGCAGTTCGAATAATGACGAAAGTTGAAGTCAACGAAGAGATTGGTCAAATCGTTCCCGAGTTATAGACATTCGAATTTTGCGGGGTTCTTTTTTTTTTCATGACATTGTAAGATCACGATTATCCGGTCGAGAACGAGGGGAAATTCTTGGATCGTTTCAGCAATCCAATAATGGACATAATGAGGATGGGGGAGTTAAAAGGGGTCGGGCTTCCTCGGATTTCGATCTACTTTCACAAGAGCCCCGCGAGCTCGATCGGTCAATGATTGCACTCTCTTCGATCGCGGCCCAGGGTAGATTTCTATAAATACCTTACACACCTTCGCCCTCGTTAGCGTAACTTCACGCTCTTCCTGGGCCTCGAGCTTAATTTTACGCTTGTTCTGGCCACCAACCGATCGAATGCCTTGTCTCCGAGCTTTTGTTGTATAATTGATTGCAGTTCCGCGTATTGAAAGCGCAACATGAACGTAACGTGCTGCGTGCTCGATTAGCCATTGACCTATTTTAGAGTCGAACCTTAGTGGACCTCGAAAAATCGATGATGAATTTTTAAGGGGGTCTTTCCCACGTGTGCGCCCATTTTCGAGGTGATTTTTTAGGGAATTAAATTTATAAAAACGGTTAAGGTACCCTCCATAAGAGAGTTCATCGTCAGATTTTCATGAAAGTTGGCATACTTATAGGTATTGATAAGAAAAAGGTTCAGTAAAATGTTTATGGCTTTCCGGAGCGCGATAAAAAATATATCAACACTTTTATTTTCACACGTTTAACATGGTGCCTTATGGAAAATCACGCTCAACTTGATATAATACAAAAAGTCCTCGTCAGATTTTAATGAAAACACTTAAGCTGCAAGTTGAATATTCAGAGAACATTTTGGGCACTGGAAAGTAGAGATCAGGAGACTGATGATAATAATAAGCAAATAAATATCGGGAAAATACAGTTCATATCAGAAGTTGGTCGTGATCCAGTAGACATGGCAACGTTGCGCGTTTGTTTCCCATCTTCTCTTTGTCTCTCTAATCGACATCATAACACGAGACGGTGCTACATCAAAGTACTACGTACCTGAATCAGGAGATGGTATTTCTTAGGCTTGCTTTGACCCTTACAGTTTGTAGGATACTACCTTAAATTTACAGTGTTAGTTTTTCACACTTATATTTGTACATGTTTGAAGCAACACCTCGAATTTTTTCAAAGCATTTGTATTCGAAATTGTACAAGATAATTGATGTTGAGCAGCTTGTGTCGCGAAAATTCTTTATCGACGGGCGTTGACATTGGGGCCGTCTTAGTCATCGGAAACGATGTTTTTTTTAAATTCTATTCTTTACGAATGTGGTTATCGTTCGGCCCTCCATTTTTTTTTATTGCTTCATAATAAGGATTTTTCTGGACCACAAGAAGTGAACATTTTATCGTGGAAATCAGTGTACTGTCTTCGAAGCGTCGCCATTTTGTAAATTTTTCGTACAATTTTTTATTGTAGGACCGATAATCACATGAGAAGATCCCGTATGAGGGATCGTATGAGCATTGCCTGGGTAACGTTTTCGTAAGAATCATCCACAAAAACAAAAAAAAATCAAGTTCGGTTTATAAGTTATGTTTAAATAATAATTCTTGCCTTTACTAGTAATCGAATTAGAAACAATTATTATTATCATTATTATTATTATTATTATTATTATTATTATTATTATTATTATTATTATTATTATTATTATTATTATTATTATTATTATTATTATTAAGAAAATCAAGTTCACATCAGTGATGGCCTTTCGGAATAATTTCATATTTAAACAGCAATTTTTTAAATTTATTTTACAGTTCGATTAACGAAATTATATTTCTATTGAAGAAATGTGTTGACGAGTATATACTTACTCAGTTAATTTCGGTGTTATTATAATGACACCATTTTTGTCAAAGAGAGTGGAAGAAAAACGTTTTTTCCGAATGTTTGTGAAGGTAATTCAATTTTTTGTGAAGGTAGGCCAATTTTTTGTTTCCAAACGCCTTCAAAAAGTTGACGACTTTAAGGCACGACGACATAAAGGAGGCTGCTTTAGGAAGGCTAAGAAAAGCGTTTCTGGGGGTTTTTTTTTAGGACAGAAAATAATAACCAAGTCCAGCTAACTTTTTAGATTATTTTATTGCAAATTTGAACATTGAAAGGAACATTTTTTTAGCGAAAAATATTCAAACGCAGCAGATTTTTATGCACATTTCTGCAACGCCCTGCAATTGCAGTGTCCAATCGGCGGGAAAAATGAAGCTCGTAATTTTCGTCTGAAACGAGAAACCAAAGAAAAATTTAAATGTCATATATTTTTCTTCTAGATGAACTAAGGAAAACCCGAAAAATTGTGAAATTCAAAATTTTTCTCAGGTTTGAAAAAAATGTTTTCTTCTTGTAAAGAAAAAAAATGATTTCAACTTGCTGAAAAATTTGTTCAGAATTTTTTTTTTCATGCATCTTTTTAGATCAAATAAAAAAGAATACAACACTGAATACATTAGGAACAGATGTGAGCAATAAAAAAAATCGATTTTTCGTGCCTCCGAAAGCTTTACGGAGTGGCAGTGAGAATAGGCCAAAAATGCGATAGAATTCAAATGGCATTTGTGAAGAAACAAAATAACGTACATAAATTTTCTTTTTTGCAATGTTTTTATTGACATTTCGGCTATTAAATTCGCCGGTCGCAACTTAAAAAATATAAATATTTGAAGGAGATACGGGCTGATAAACATGGCGACGCGTCTCATGCATTGCTTCCGTTCAACCACGATTCCGGGTGGCCGATTCAAGTTTCGGCGAATTTTCAAACGCCATTCTCTTCGGAACATGTTGCTCCACAGATTGAACCTAAAATTTCTGAAAAACTATGAAAATTACGGAAATGGCGGGGAAAATTCGAAAAAAATCTAAAAACGGATGACATTTTTTGACATTTATTGTAATAACAATAATACAACGAATTAATTTTTTTGCATAAAGTTCGGTTCACTTGATAGAGAACATTAATAGCTTCATTTTGAAAAAAAAAACAAGGTGATATTTTTAACCGTTGTTGAGTTATCGTGGTTGAACTAGCGCAGAATGCTGTTTCGAGATAAACGCGTTTAAAGTTTTGGCGCCACTACAGACTACGTACGGTACGGAGTGTTTTTTTTTCTCCTGAGCTCAATTTTGCAAATTTTTTAGTCTGCTTTGCACCAAAATATTTGGGAGAGATTGCAGTAACGGAATACGAAAAAAAAAAAAAAAAACAAAACGGAAAAATTCGAATTTTGTCGCTGCCTAATCCCCTTAATGCACGTTGGAGCAGAATCAACGATAAACCGATTTCCAACGAGCGAAAGGTGAATTCGGTCCGGCCCGGACAGTGTTTACGTTTTCTTTTCTATTTCAGACTCGCTCATAGAATTTTCTCCTCCGATCGGTGGCTTCGTTCACGACCTCACTGGCCTTTAACATCAATGTCAAAGTCGCGAAGATTTTCGCTCCGAGAATGTGGAATCTTTTAATTCCTTTCATCGAGAGAAATCAACATCGTTAGATTATCAGCCTATATTGCCCATACTTGCGATTCAAGTATTTTATATACGGTGAAAATTCTGGCCGATCAGGCGGAGTTCCTAGAGTCGCCCGACCGGTCCGATGATCGAACCGGGTTTCTCATTATTTTTACCAGCAGTTGTGTATCATCAATGGGAAATTCGAAAGCTGGGCTGTCTCTTATTCGTGCATATCTTCGTTTCGGTGCATGGACATTCGATTCCATGATAATTATTATTTCGAGAAAATAAATCGCTGAATCATTTATTCAACCACACAGGTGTGGTTAAATAAATGGTTAAAGCTTCATGAACTTCGCGCAAGTCTCGAATTCAACAGAACAGTCCTAAAAAGTTGTTAAAAGTTGTACTTTGAGTTGTACCTTCGCTTCAGGGTCAATTAAAAAAAAAAAAATAGTAAACCTCACGAGAAAAACTTTTTTTTCTACACGCCTGCGAATTACTCGTGCTTATCAATACTATCACCAATAGTTTTAACAAGTATTTGACAAACGAGAAACAATATGTATATATATATGTATGGGGCGTTCCAAATTAAACCGTGGGGTCATTTCCCTCGGGCACATTTTTTTTTTGGCTTTGTTTAGACTCTAAATAGACTCTTTTTCCGACGTTTTTGATGGTTGAGGCTTGCTTGCATTTAAGAAGCTTGCTTGTATTTAAAAACTTTTTTTTTTTCAAATCTCTAAAATCGAAATAGTTTTAAACTATAAAAATCGTTATGCATGTAAAAAAAAATAAATAAATAAAACGTCTTGAAAAATGTTGATATTTCACATATTTCATATTTCGACTTTGCACTGCTGTGCTTAGAGTCGTTCACGTGCTCGCCCCACTGTATTTTCCTCATGGTATTCGATCGTTGCAAACACTTTTTTTGGCTTCGTTTTGACTCCAAATAGACCCTGATTTTTTTTCGGAATTTTTCCGTTACGGCTAAAGGTCGCGTGCACCCATCGGTTTTGTGTAAATAAGAGAAAACTGATGAAGTATGAAATATGCAAAATATCAACATTTTTCAGAATATTTTTTTTTTTCACATATATAATGATTTTTTGAATTTGATATTTCTTCGATTCTGCGGATTTGAAAAGAAATTTATGTAATACTAATGGAATACAAAATTTGCAAAATATCAATATTTTTCAAGACGATTATTCTTCTATTTATTTTACATGTAGAGTGATTTTTGTAATTTAAAAATAAATTCGATTTTAAAGATTTTAAAAAAGAAATTATTTTTTTTAATACAAGTAAGCCGCAGCCCACTCCCAAAAATATACTTGTTCATCACACAGAAATTGTGTAGGAATAAAAAAAAACTTTAAAACGGTCCTCTCCGTTGGTTTGCTCTTGATTTTACACCTTCGATGCGCGCGCATCACTCTTAGAAGTAGCCGAAAAATTCCGAGAAAAAATTAGGATATATTTGCAGCTGGAGTCAGAGCCAAAAAAAAAAAAAAATAACAATTTGTGCAACAATCGGCGGATCCGAAGGGAATGACCCCACAGAAAGTATCAGACCACTTACCGTTCGCCCCATAAAAAAGCAGTCGTGACTTTGAACGATTGTAGCTCCGTCAAACATGAAACTACGGACTTCTTCCAAAAACTATTGGCAAGCTTATGGAATACTGTGTCGAATGAGCTCTAGTCAAGTAAATTTTGTGTAGTTTGGGAGTGGGCTAGAATTTAATTGTTTTCATTCCTTTTTTCCAATCTCTGCAATCGAAACATGTTGAGTCATAAAAATCATTGTGCATGTAAAAAAACCAAAGATAGAAGAAAGATATAACATGTTTCGACAAATGTTGATATGGCTGTTGATATGTTGAAATCGAATTTTACGGCGCTTCAAATTTTCAAAAAATAAGTTGTCACTCTAGCGGTTACACGTCTATTTAACATTTACAAATTCAACATACAAACTCAACACATACAATTCAACACACACACACAACTCATCACAAACATTATTAACATTAAACATTATTAACATTATTAAAACAATTACAATCAACATTGATTACTAACAATTCATTCGGAAATAACGCAAAGGATGAGAATAAATAGAAAAATGTCTTTCCTGTCAAATTTGAAAATTAATAATACAAGGACATATTTTACGAATAAGTTAACGACCGATTTGAAAGACCAATTCGCGGTCGTATGAATTATTGTTGTACGGAAAAACACAACCGAAAAAACTCAGGGTAACCGAAAAGGAGCCAAAAGAGCAAAAAAATCCCAGAAGAAGTCGAATGAACCTAAAAGAACCCAGAATAACTATATATGATGAATTATATGTTGAGGAAGATAATGTTTATATAAATGTAGTTGAAAAGTATAATGTTGAAATGAACGTATGTAGTTGAAAGAGTTTATGTTGAGAAAGATGATGTTAAGTTTCTATGTTGAGTTGACCGTATGTCAACATTTACAAATGTTAAACAGACCGGTTCCCCCACTCTAGCCATCGGAAATCGGATTTTACAGAAATTCAACGTTATCAATTTTGAACCTCTGCCGATTCAAAAATATATGCCCCACTCGCCGTGCTCAATCTCCTGAATAAACCTGAAGTAACGGTCAGGGTTATTCGGTGTCGAATTTGTTAAAAATCCGTTCACGCGTTCGAGGCTGAAGAGACGGGTTGGACTCGGAATTCGGAACGAGCAATGTTTGGAACGGCAATGCTCGGAACGGTCAAGATTCAAAATACGTATATATATATATATATATATATATGTATATTAACGTACCTCGTTCGTAAACTATCGATGTTAGATGTATGCCGTCGAGGACTTTTTCGTAGGAAATTTAATTCTCCACAGCATTGTTCATGTCAACTTTTGGTCTATATACCGTTGTTTAGCCAGCGTTTGGACAGGAAGATCGAAATGTATTGAATCAATGAATATATTTTTATCTTCCTGTCCAAACGCTGGCTAAACAACGGCGTATAGACCGAAAGTTCACATGAACAATGTTGTAGAGAATTAAATTTCTCACAAAAAAGTCCACGACGGCACACATCTAACATCGATAGTTTTCGCGTGGGGAAAGCTCGAAAGTCGGGCAATGTAGTCTCGTGGCTGGCGAACGAGGTACCCCAACTATACCTATATATATATATACGGTTTCCGAATCTTGACCGTTATCCGAGCATTGTCGTTCGCAAACATTGCGCGTTCTGAATTTTCCCCTTTCCGAACACAGCTCGTTCCGAATTTCAAGCCCATCCGTTTTCGTCGTTCTGTACTTCGATCGTTCTGGATTTCGAGCCCTACCCAAAATTTTCTTGTGTGCACGATGAGTTGTAGGAGTAGCGTGTGAGACGGATAGCTCGTCGAGTTGCGGCATCACTAGTCCAGGCGAAAAGTCCAAAGTTCACGTTTTTTTGTCGAGGCAATGAGAGGGGTCCTATCCTATAGATTTCGACCTTGCGAACACGAATATCGAGGTTTTAAAGTTTTTTTCCTATGGGGTTTTTGAGCATCCCCTTTTTAAGGGTTGAAATCGCGATTACTCGAGAACGGTTGCATGTATGAAAAAAATGTTCAAACAAAAGTTGTAGAGAAAAAAAAACCATGACATTTTTGTTTGAACTTTTTTTTCGTAAAATCATTAGGTGAGTCAGGAGGCGCGATTGAAATTAAAAATCCCTCGTGCAGATGGCCGTGGTGGAGGGGATACCCCTGACGCGCTCACGGTATAGCTCGAAGTGGTGTGCGTACGCTCACGTACACGGAAGGTTGGGTTCATACGCATGTAGTAGTAAGCGACTCGCTCGAGCGTGACGGATAGCTCGAGTCGGTGTGCGTACGTTCACGTACACGGAAAGGCCGGCGGGATACGATGTGGTAGAAAGTAAACATCTTGACGTCGCCGAGAAACAAAATTCGTTCGGTCCGAGTTTTTCGCTTTCTGCCCATCATGAGCGAACGGCGCGATTATTTGAATATAGCTCACGAAAATTTAAATGTTATAGACATTTATTAATTAATTACATCGGATGCTTTTTTGTATTATCTTTTTACATTAACCTTTTTATGTTATTTTTTTTAACGTTTTAAATTTTGTGCATAATTTTTTAATCGAACTTTTTACTCAGTACAAATTCACATAAAATGTTTATTTATAAGTCGTAATAGTTGTATTGACGATGAGATTTTTTTTAAAAATAAAAGTGTAGTATAAATGTGCGTTATTTTGTATTTAATTTTTAAAAATTTCAATTTTATATACAATCAAAGCCATTTTTTTTTCAAAGTCAGCGACTGTCATACGCAATCTGCCTTGTCGGTGCGGCAAAATATAGATCGTTACTTCGATGAATTTTGTATGTCTTATTATTAGCTTGGAGAACACTAGTATAAGCTTTTCAGTATACTATGGCGATTAATTGGAAAAAATTTGCGAACATAGAATGTCATAGTGAAATATTGAAAAATAGTTGCAAGTGCCGGGACTCACGGTAAATGTGTAAATACTCACTGTTTCCATTCTTCATTCATAAATATATTTTTATATCTTAGTATCCAATTGTTAATACTAGATTCCCAAAACACGCCTATTTGACAAGTCTTATGTCGATCATAAGTCAACCAGATTGGTCGGAAGTAATAGTTACAGCTTTCGGAATTTTTCTCATGAAATCCGCGACTCGTGGGATTGACGGATCTCGTAAGCTAAATATTCAATTCAAATTTCGCGGCTTAACTCCGCACACCGCGTGGCAGTCGAAGCCGGCTCCAACATTCCATCATCAATCCGGCAACACTGTACTTGGTGGAGCCGGCTTCGACCGCCACGCGGTGTGCGGAGTTAAGCCGCGAAATTTGAATTGAATATTTAGCTTACGAGATCCGTCAATCCCACGAGTCGCGGATTTCATGAGAAAAATTCCGAAAGCCGTAACTATTACTTCCGACCAATCTGGTTGACTTATGATCGACATAAGACTTGACGAATAGGCGTGTTTTGGGAATCTAGTATTAACAATTGGATACTAAGATATAAAAATATATTTATGAATGAAGAATGGAAACAGTGAGTATTTACACATTTACCGTGAGTCCCGGCACTTGCAACTATTTTTCAATATTTCACTATGACATTCTATGTTCGCAAATTTTTTCCAATTAATCGCCATAGTATACTGAAAAGCTTATACTAGTGTTCTCCAAGCTAATAATAAGACATACAAAATTCATCGAAGTAACGATCTATATTTTGCCGCACCGACAAGGCAGATTGCGTATGACAGTCGCTGACTTTGAAAAAAAAATGGCTTTGATTGTATATAAAATTGAAATTTTTAAAAATTAAATACAAAATAACGCACATTTATACTACACTTTTATTTTAAAAAAAAATCTCATCGTCAATACAACTATTACGACTTATAAATAAACATTTTATGTGAATTTGTACTGAGTAAAAAGTTCGATTAAAAAATTATGCACAAAATTTAAAACGTTAAAAAAAATAATATAAAAAGGTTAATGTAAGAAGATAATACAAAAAAGCATCCGATGTAATTAATTAATAATAGTATATTATGACACTAGTACGAAAAATGTTTTTCTGACGAGTGTGAGTTTGCAGAACGAGCCGAAGGCGAGTATTGCAATCACACGAGTCCAGAAAACGTTTTTCGTACGAGTGTCGTACGAATTTTTATGTCACTAGGTCCGTAAATGCGGTTTGAAGCGAACGAAGTGAGCGTAAAACCGCACTTTTACGGACAGCGTGACATAAATGTCTATAACATTTAAATTTTCGTGAGCTATATTCAAATAATCGCGCCGTTCGCTCATGATGGGCAGAAAGCGAAAAACTCGGACCGAACGAATTTTGTTTCTCGGCGACGTCAAGATGTTTACTTTCTACCACATCGTATCCCGCCGGCCTTTCCGTGTACGTGAACGTACGCACACCGACTCGAGCTATCCGTCACGCTCGAGCGAGTCGCTTACTACTACATGCGTATGAACCCAACCTTCCGTGTACGTGAGCGTACGCACACCACTTCGAGCTATACCGTGAGCGCGTCAGGGGTATCCCCTCCACCACGGCCATCTGCACGAGGGATTTTTAATTTCAATCGCGCCTCCTGACTCACCTAATGATTTTACGAAAAAAAAGTTCAAACAAAAATGTCATGGTTTTTTTTTCTCTACAACTTTTGTTTGAACATTTTTTTCATACATGCAACCGTTCTCGAGTAATCGCGATTTCAACCCTTAAAAAGGGGATGCTCAAAAACCCCATAGGAAAAAAACTTTAAAACCTCGATATTCGTGTTCGCAAGGTCGAAATCTATAGGATAGGACCCCTCTCATTGCCTCGACAAAAAAACGTGAACTTTGGACTTTTCGCCTGGACTACACTAATTCTTTCATACTCACAGCTCACGACTTAAGGGGGGGGTAAGGTATTAAAATTTTTTTTTTGCATTTTTTTTTATTTTTGAAATTGAATCCGTAATATCTGAAGAATATTGTGTCAAAATGTCAAGTCAATTGGAGCAAAATTGACGAAGTTATGAGTATTTTTATACCTGCCGCTGACTCCACACGTATAAGCGTTCGAAACTTTGAAGCGTTTTTCCCACAACTCACGTTTTCAAAGTCGGTGCCCCTGATAACTTGAAAACTACTGCACCGATCCTTTTGAAATTTTAAACACTATTCCTGTACATCATTTACGAGGTAACGCTGTCGAGTTTTTTTTTTGTTCATAATTTTGATTTCGCAATAACAAATTAGCCGATTTTTTCCCAAAAAATTGTGTTTTTCACTTCAAAGTGTTCGAAAAAATGAAAAAATTGGAATTAAAAAAAAAACTCGACAGCGTTACCTGGGGAATACTATTATCTAACGAATGAACTTTGATTTTTTGATTTCGGATGATCCAGCACCAAGTTATGAGGGGCACCGCAATTCAACTTTTTTTCGAGACACGTCCAAACAATTGCTGCCATTGCCGTATTTTTTAATATTTCTTTGTACAAATTTCATGAAATATTCTTCGAATGCCATACTTCAATGTACCATTGGTTGAGTAAAGAAATTTTAACTGCGTCGCCAAAAAAAAAAATCACGAAAACATGGCTTTTTTCGTATGATTTGACCTTACCCCCCCCCCCCCCCTTAAGGTGATGGTAGACTCATTCGAGCGCGAGAGAGACAGCGCCACCGGCGCTCGCGGCGGAGCGAGAGAGACGAAGAGAGTTTATGTCTTCCATCGTCTTAAGACCCCAGAACGGCAGTTGGGCGGGGGGGGGGGCTCCGGCTTGTGTTTACACACTCCAGTGTACAGTGTACGTCTTACGCTGGTTTTGCTTGCTATAATCACGTGGCTGAGGGGGCGGTGGGTGGCGGGGGAGAATGGAGGAGACTATGCTTACACCGCGAATGCTTCGACGACCGTTTCAGTGAGAGCCCAACAGCTCGTGAATCGTGAAGCTCGTTGCCCGCCGAGGTTTTCGCCACGCTGTGGCACATACGACGGAAACACGTTAGACCGGACCAAGTGCGCCCGTGAAACACCATTGAAAAACAGTCAAAACAATTATTCAACAGTAAAAATAGAAACAGTTGAAAACAATTTAAAAACAGTAAAAAAAATTTGCAAAATTAAAAAAAAAAACTGCAATATCTTCGTTATTCAACGTACGGCCAGAAATAAAGCATAATTATAAAGAGGAATAAACCATAAAAAAATACCCTGCAACACAAAATTACACCGAGTGTCTAAGCTCCCATTCAGAATATTTTCATCTGAGAGACATTTGAATTGAAAGGTCTTTTTTTCTTCTGTAGAGAAAAGAAACAATTGTATTACCCGTTAGATTTCTCGTGACACTTATCGCTCGGAATCTCTTATCGATGGAATGGATTTATTCGCGTGATGCGCGCGCGCGCGCTCTCTCTACCAAATCATAACGCGTTTATCTCACTCTAATTTGTTGAATCAACGGTTTACATAGATTTTTCACAGTTTTAATCATTCATTCATTATTTCGACTTTATCGTTTTTTAGAATTTGATTTCTTTATTTTTTTTATTAGTTTGTAATTGGAAATGTGTCTGTGTGTGTGTGTGTGCGTGTTTATATCCGTTTAAGAGGATCCCGAACGTTTAATGTTCGCAACGAGTGCGAGAGAGATAGCGCCACGGGCGCTCGCGGCGGAGCGACAGGGAACGAGCTTCAAACGTTCGGCATCCTCTTTAAGGTGATGGAAGACCTATTCGAGTACGAGAGAGACCGCGCCATCGGCGCTCGCAGCGGAGCGAGCGAGAGGGAGAGAATTTTTGTCTTCCATCATCTTAAGACATTTTTTAATTTCTTTTCTTGTTTTATCGTTTGATTTATTATTATTGTTATTGTTATTATTATTATTATTATTATTATTATTATTATTATTATTATTATTATTATTATTATTATTATTATGTAATTAGAAATTTTTGGGTGAGTGTTTATAAACTCGAACAAAAAATTAATGCGTATGGCAAACATTGCAAAATTTTTGTTGTTTTTTCAGAAGGCTATAACTCAGCGAAAAATAGTCGTAGAGCAATGATGAAGGAAGCGCATTGAAGCTTCATGTTTCTAGTTTTGAGATCCTGGGTTCAAATTTTTTTGCCATTGGCCATTTCTGAGAGACGTAAATAAGATCGAAGATTTTTTTTTTAATTTTTTATTTTTGCTCTTTTTTCCGAGGGCCAACAGGCTTCAGTGATTTTTTTTGAGTAAATCCATCTCAATGCTCTCTTCCATTGATTCCTCCTCTTCAATTCGAGTGGTCGAAGCGTTCTGTACGATGATTCGTTCTTGAGTTGTGAGCTGCCAAAGCAAAAAAAAACCTTTTTCACTCTGATGACTCACAACTCGGCTACCAATGGTCGCACAAAAAAACGAAAGCACGGTTCTGGAGACTTCGAAGTATTCTCTGTAAGATTTTATTGTTTTTCGATGAAAACTATTTTCATTGGATGCTGGAATCCTGATAAAAACCCTGGAAAACTCAATTTTTACAATTCTTCACTTCGGATCCTACTTTGCAAATAATGGATGGACTAGAAGAAAATTCGGTTTTTTTTTTCGAACTCCAAGTATCCCAAAAAAACCTTTATGAGTGCGGATCGCTAAATTTTTTTTTATTGTGATCCGAATAAGTGGTTATCGCTTTTGCTAAAAAAAATCCAATTCGATGAAAAAGTCAAAAAGTTGATCCTCCAATTGACTCTTAGCATCGCTTCAACCACTCAAAACCACTACTTCAAATCGAAGACGAAAAATCAATGTAAAAGACCATGGAGACGGATTCACTTGGAAAAAATCAGTGAAGCCCGTGGGCCTTCCGAAAAAAGAGCAAAAAATAGTAAAATAAAAATTTTCTTCGATTTTTTTCACGACTACTCGGAAATGGCCCATGATAATAAAAATATTTCAACTTAGAATCTCAAAACTAGAAACACGAAGCTTCAATTTGTTTTCTATGTTTGTCATATCCTTTAATTTTATGTTCCAGCGTGCTCGAGATAATTTGATTTAATTTGCTTATTATTCCATCGTTTGAATTATACTTTGTTTCTTATTGTTGTCATGATTATTATTATTATTATTATTATTATTATTATTATTATTATTATTATTATTATTATTATTATTATTATTTTCAATTTATTTGCAGTAGAAAAAGAGACGGAATTTTGTAACGAAGTGACACTCGTCGTAAATAGTCTACGGTTTAATTGTGCTCTTGCATGAGATTGCTTGTCAATTACCAGCGTCTGTGGTTATTGTCGATGCACATGGACGTTACAAATTTCGACATTTACTTGTGATACCGACGAGCCCGGTTGGATGCCAAACATGACCAACGACAAACAGGTGAGTTAGTTATCGGAGCACTCGGTACGAGGAGTTGAATTATTTTCGTAGCTTTTCGAAGCGGGACTAACGGGGGGGGGGGCGTATTGCGACGCCCAATACTCACACTGGAGGTAGTACCCTCCATAAGAGAGTTCCTCGTCAGATTTTCATGGAACTTGGCATACTTATAGGTATTGATAAGAAAAAGGTTCAGTTTAATTTTCATGGCTTTCCGAAGCGCGAGAAAAAATATATCAACACTTTTATTTTCACACGTTTAACATGGAGCCTTATGGAAAATCACGCTCAATTTGATATAATACAAAAAGTCCTCGTCAGATTTTAATGAAGACACTTGGGCTGCAAGTTGAATATTCGGAGAACATTTTGAGCACTTGTAAGTAGATATCAGGAGACTGTGATAATAATAATAAGCAAATAAACATCGGGAAAATGCAGTTTATATGAGGAGTTGGTCGTGATCCAGTAGACATGGCAACGTGGCGCGTTTGTTTTTCATCTTCTCTCTCTCTCTCTCTCTCTCTCTCTCTCTCTCTCTCTCTCTCTCTCTCTCTCTCTCTCTCTCTCTCTCTCTCTCTCTCTCTCTCTCTCTCTCTCTGATCGACATCATAACACGCGACGTTGCCGCATCAAAGTACTACGTACCCCAATCGGGAGATGGTATATCTTAGGCTTGCTCTTGACTCTTACAGTTTGTAGGATACTATCTAAAGGTGGTATCCTGGATACTGCAAAAGTCGAAGCAACTCATGGATATGCAATATCCTGATCGACCCACGTGGTACTTGAATGTGGCAACGTCGCGTCTTATGATGAAGATGAGAAAGAGACAACGCATGTACGCGCGGAGTCTCGCGACGTAGCCATGTCTACTGGATCACCGACCGACGCCTGATGCAAACAGTATTTTTCCGATGTTGATTCGCTTGATGAATGTTGAGGAGGTACATCCGTGCAGATTGCCGGAAGGTGAATTTTGGAAATTATTATCTCAGCAAACTATTGGTCTAATTGAATTCGTATTGGTTGTATTCGAAAGTATATACATCGAGGTATGGTGACGGATTTTTCGTTTGAATGTATAGCGAATGGGAGCGCTGTTATTCTGTCCGGCGTAGAATAACTTTGTCGTCGGCACGGTTTGGCGGTTCCCACTTTTTTTGACAATCGGTTGGTCTGAAACGAACATTTCAAGAAGATTCTGAAAGTTAAACGTCTTGAGCTGGTTCGGCACGTTGGATTTTTTTTCACAAAATGGCGATTGAAGTTGAAATTCACTTTTAAACCTCAATTCACGACCTTTGTTGATTGATAAAAAAATAAATAAATTAGTTTAAAAAAAAATTCCTACGTGCCGAACTTCAATACCTATCCGTGCATATTGTATTCAAGTTTTAGAGGAATCGGTCAATCCGTTATCCGAAAAAAAAGTTGGAACCGACTTTGTAAAAGTTATTTTACGCTGGCCAGAATAACAGCGCTCCCATTCGCTATACATTCAAACAAAAAATTCGTCAACATACCTCAATGTATATACTTTCGAATGAATTCCAACCTGAATTCAATCGGACAAACAGTTGTTGAGATAATAATTCCCAAAATTCACCTATTTTTCCGGCAATCTAAAACTTACATTCTGCCCTTTTTCTCATGAAAATGTCAACAATACTTCTTGTATCGTATGCAAATCGAAAGGACAAAGAGCACGATTTTTCCATAAGACTCCATGTTGTGAAAATAAAAGTGTTGATTTTTTTTCCTCGCGCTTTAAAAAGCCATAAAAATTTTACTGAACTTTTTTTCTCATGAATACCTACAGGTACAGTCAATTTTTATGAAAATTTGAACGGTAATTCCGTTAACGGAGCATACTACCGTAAAAAGTTCGATGAATAAATTTCGCTGTTTTCACGACACCGATTAACGTGAAAGATTAATTCAATTCAATCGGCAACACCGTTATCGCAATAAATTGCACATACAATCCTGTTACAAGAATCGTGCAATTATGCAATGATAATATTTTGTTATCGTTCAATGGCGATTGAGACAATCGCTTGTATAATTCATTGGAGTAGGAAAAAAACAACAACAACATTTGTTCCAACACGACATGGATTGAGAAAACATGTATTGTTACGTTATTTTGAAAAACGAGAAGTCATTTCAAATGCAACTGCCATCAGACCGAATACATTTCGGTACTTGCACGAGTGGGAAATATCGTGTCGATTACATAAGTTACAGTTTTTTTTTTGTCATTGCCAAGGCAATAACGTGAAAAAGTCGTCAAGACGAGTGAAAACCGATTCTCATAGATTTTTGTTTCCCGTAAAACACGTAATTGGCCTCGTATAGTCGAAAACTCGCGAATACGAGTTTTCGACCATATTTGAGGACACGAAGAAAAATATAGACGTGCATAAGCTAACGTTAACCTCTATTTGTGACCAAATTTGGTAGAAAAATGAACGACGAGTTCAAATTTTAGAAAACTTCAACTTTTTATATATGCGATTCAACGAGCATTGATTATCATTAATTTCCCTTTCAAGAAGGCTTCTGAACTCGCGTGAAGTGAGTGGAGCACATGAAAAAAAAAAAATCGAACTGAAAAAAATCTATTAATAAAATCGGTAAAATTACGCATTACCGATTACCCATCCCACGATATAAAAAATACCAAAAATTGTTTTTCCGTATTCAGAATTTGGGAAAATTTTGAAAACTGAAATAGCGAGTGCATTTTTTGAGAGAAAAAATATTTTTGCATATTTTGCCCTGAAACGGACGTTCAACTTGCTCAATAAAATCTCAAGTAATTTTTTTTCTAGAACGCCATGAATAGACGCACATTTTGCTTCCTCATAGAGGAAGCTTTGTTTTCGTGAAATTTTTTTTTTCGAGATGTTCATGAAAACGTGTTCAGTATGTCTCAAAACACCTAAAAAACACATTTAGAAAAAATGTCCGGATGTATGTGTGTGTTTGTGTGTGTGTGTGTGTGTGTGTGTGTGTATGTGTGTAGTAATGGTTAACCGCTCACAACTTGAGAACGGCTCGAGATATCAAGCTGAAATTTGTCACACATGTGAAGGGTTCACGGCGCATAGCACAATTTAATTTTTGGAAAAATCTATCAAGTTATTTTGTTTTCACAGCATTATTTCAAAATTCAAAAAATTATTTTTGGTCTCTAGCTCCGACAATTTTAGAGATATCAAGCCTAAATTCAGTATAATGTTGTACGAGTACAGGGAGATGCTCGATACCGAATTTGGAAAAAATCCACGCATTGCTTTACTTTGAAAGCATTTTTTAATGTGAAAAAAACGATCTTTACACACTAACTGGAGCAATTTTTGAGATATCAGACTTAAATTTGGTACGAAGTTGCGCAATTATCCAAAAAGAAACCCGATTGAATTTGGGCGAAATCCATTAAGCCATTCATATTTTATGGCGTTTTGAAATTTTTCCAAAAATCAATGTAACTGCTCTAGCTTCCATAATTTTTGAGATATCTGGCTGGAATTTGGTACGAAGTTGCACTATCATCGAAAGAGGTTTCGTATTGAATTTGGACAAAATCCAACAAGACGTTCAGATTTTATGGCGTTTTGAAATTTTTCCAAAATTCAATGTAAGTGCTCTAGCTTCCATAATTTTCTAGATATCCGGCTGAAATTTAGTGCGAAGTTGCACTATTATCCAAAGGGATTTCCTATGGAATTTGGATAAAATCTAACGAGGAGTTCAGATTTTATGCGAATTATAATTTTTCAAATTTAACATGAATTGCCCCATGTATATTGATTTCGACTCACATCACACTCACAAGGAGCCCTCAACGTCACGAAAGTGAACAAGGGTGCAAAGTAGAACCTTGCACATTGCTTCCTCATAGTTTTGTACCGTTTTTAAATTATTGAGATGTAAAGTAGAACCTTGCTTATGGCTTCCTTATCTTCTTACACATTTGCCAAAGCTTCCTCTATGAGGAAGCCAAAATTGATCAACACATGATTCCTATGAGGAAGCAATGTGCAAGGTTCTACTTTGCACCCTTGTTCGTTCCTTACAAATGTAAATACGTCGAATCCTGCCAGAGATACAGCCATTTGAATGGAGAAATAAAAAAAAAAAAAAACATGAATTAACGATAAAACCGTCAGAAAAATTGAACAAAAATCGGCCCTCGGTGAATATATTGCGATAGAATAACTTAATTTTTTTCATATCATTTTTGGAAATTTTTTTTTTGTGGCTTAAGTCACGTGGAATTGCTCATATGTATAATATTCAATGGTGATATGTCTATCGTATGTGATTTTAGAGGCATTTTTTATTTTTTAAAAATCTAAACACTATTTTAGGTTCTAAAACGTTTTTCAGTTTCAATGATATTAAAATATTCAATACTGTTATCGATTAGAATTGAAAAAAGCTGCAAGTTGAAACTTGCAAATCGCTTCTTGATAATTCAAGACAAGCTGCAAGCTGAAACTTGTAATTTGCTTCCTCTGCATCGTAAATAGTGAACAAAGATTGCTTTATAAGAAAGCCAAAGAATAAATGCTCCCTCATAGCTCCCCCATTCTTGCTTCCTCGTCAGGGAATCTTTGTTCACTACTTACTATTTTTATTTTTCCATTGTCCAGAAGAGTGAACAAAATGCGATCGATATGATTAATGATATTTTTTGAAAAAATATTAAAACTTGAACGATTACATTGTATATTATTGAAACAATCCATTATTTCTTTTTTCACGAATTACACGTATTATGAATCACAACCGTATTAATATGATTAATGTTTGACATTTAAACTCATCTCACAAAAAAAAAAACAAAATTATAAAAACTTTAATGCGAGGTTATGTTATCTCAACGGGTATACACATGAGAAGACTTCCTTAAATGTACTTTGGCACAACGTCTGCCTTCATAGGATTCATTGCGTGAGACTGTACGCTGGCTTTACTGTGTTTTTATCGTTTTCGAAGGGTGCCGGATATTTAAAGGGGCTGAGTCACCTAAAAAATGGGGAAAAAAATGTTTTTTTTTTTTTCGTGACATGATCAATCCAACCTTAAAATCGATTCTACCCTTATGAAATACTTATTCTCAGCTATCATTTAAAACTTTTTCATAGCCATATCAGATGCTTTATATGGTTATGAAAAAATTTGATATAATAGCTGAGTATAGGTATCCTTCAAGGGTAATTTTGCTTCCTCATAAAGGAAGCTTTGTGACGGTCGGCATTTTTTTTTTCGGGATTTCGATGTCAATAGGTTCAGAATGTCCTAAAACGTCCAGAAAACACATTTGGAGAAAATGTCCGGATGTATTTGTGTGTGTGTGTGTGTGTGTGTGTGTATGTATGTAATGTAACCGACCTCTAAAATTCAAATGTTCATAACTCGAGAACGGTTCAAGCTACCGTACTCGAATTTTGCACACACGTGGTGCCTCCTAATATCTATGTAATGTGTGATTTTCGCAATTATTGACGCATTTCATCGGCTTTGAGAGCGTTTCGAATTTTTCCAAAAATGTCTGTAGCCACGCTAAGGTCCGTGAATTTTGACGTATTCAGCTAAATAGTTTTTCATATATAGAGTTGGGCACAAGGACGAATGGTATTGCATTTCAGCCGAATCCATCGATAACTTTAGGATTTATGATTTTTGGAATTTTCCAAAAAATCAACTTTTTCGCTTTTCTTGTCGTTAACTTCAACCAATAGAACCATAATTCTCTGCAAGTATCGGATGCCATTGTGTTATGATACATAATAAATTTGGCTTAGTTCGGACAAACGGATCGAGTTCCAGAGCAATTCGAAATTTCAAAATTCCAACACCTGAAAATTCAAAACGACTTGACCTCATGCGCTAAAATTTATAGACGTTCATAAGCCAACGCTCACCTTTATTTGCGACTTAATTTGATCGATATTGAGTGACGCCTTCAAATTTCGCAAAACTTTAACTTTTGAATTTTTTCCAAAAATATCTGTAGCTACGCTAGCGTCTGCAAATTTCGAGATACTCGTTTGAATAGTTTTCCACATATAGAAATGGGCAGGAGGACGGTTGGTATTGCATTTGAGCCGAATCCATAATTAACTTTAGATTTTATGATTTTTTTAATTTTTCAAACAAGCTGCAAGTTGAAACTTGCAAATTGCTTTCTCATAATTTTAAGCAATGTGCAAGTTGAAAATTGCAATTTGCTTCCTCTGAGTCGTAGGTAGTAAACGAAGTGAATCCTTTATGAGGGAGCCAAAAAATAAAATGCTGCCTCATAGCGCCCTCATTTTTGGTTCCTCATAAAGAAATCTTCGTTCACTAACTACGATTCAGAGGAAGCGAATTGCAATGTTCAACTTGCACCGTGCTCAAAATCATGAGTAAGCAATTTGCAGGTTTTTACTTGCAGCTTGTTTAATTTGGATTGATCATGTCACGAAAAAACAATAATTTTTTTTCCAATTTCTTAGGTGACTCAGCCCCCTTTAGAAAAAAAAAAATTTCAAACGTTCACCATCTTAGAACGAATTTTTAATTAGAAAAAAAATCGTACAATTAGACACGCATGGGTGTTGCGAAAATTGAGATACCATGTGTGCTGCCGTGGTGTAGATAGGAAATTAAACCGAGGAAACGGAGATGTGAGAAAAATTTGATTTGTTGCACGAGATACGTACTATAATTGCACGAGCTCTTTCATTAAGCGTTTCAACTGTTTTCAGACGCGGTAACTATGTCCGACAGAGGTGCCGGTGAAAAATAATGTACAATCGTTTGACAGAGGAAACGAAAAGAATTTCGAATCACGTTAAAAAGCCAGAAATAATCTATAATCACGCGAAACGTGTGTCTTTCGAAATTTCTCGAATAATTGACGTCATTTGTACGCCCCACTGGATAGTGAATTGTCCCTCGAGTCCAAACGTTTATTTATCGCACGGGCGATAAACACAATCTCGCGGGAAATTACAGTAGATAATAACAATTTTATAGAAAATGATGACTTATCTGACATTTCGGATTTGCCCCCCCCCCACTGGAGAAAAAACAACATTTCACCGAAGGAAAAATAAATTCAAATAAATCTTAACCCTTTCATGGTAACATTTTTTTTTACCCCTTTAACGGTAACGGTAGGTGAAATCGACCCAAGGCGTTAAAAAAATAGATAACTGCATTTAAAAAATCTGAAAAAATTCTTACATGTCGCTCAGGGTTTTTACTTCACGATAAAAAATTAATGTATGAACTTTCTGGAATTTATTTATAAGATAATAAACAATAAACAAACAAACTCCGAGAAAAAAGTATTTCTGTTTAATAATTCATAACTCAGAGACAAATTATTGCATTGACATTTAAAAAAAAGGAAATTGAAGCTAAAGAGTGTGCCTTTCAAGAAAAAAAACTGCAGAATGATACAATAAAATCAGAACCCTTATTTTTTTAAATATAAAACTGTCAATTTTTCGAGCCGTGAATTTGTAGGTTTTTGGTATAGAATATACACATTTTTTATATAAACGTATTTATTTCGGCTGAAATTCGTAAAAATTCGATGTTTTATCTCCCAAAAGCTGTTCTACAACGAATTAATGCATAATGCATTGCGAACATAGGCTTTTTCGGAGTGCAACATCGCTACCAGAGCGCGAAGATATTCCCGTTTCTACCCCACGTAACATGTTTTATGTTCAATATACAGTGAAAATAGACTTCTAATAACATTTAAAAAACGGAAAAAAATGCAAAACTTACACGGATTGCGGATCCTTAATTTTGGACCGTTAACGGTAAACGTGGGTCGAATCGACCCAACGGGACCTTGATCTGGTCGCTACAGAGCACCAAGTGGGGCTAGGGAACCTAAACTTTGCTGGATGGTTCGATCCTAGAGCACAATTTTTTGGGTTGGGGTTAGGCCCCGCCCAGATGCCTAGTTCAAAAATGCGGGAACTTTGAAATTTCGGCCGGGGTCGAATCGACCCCACGTTACCATGAAAGGGTTAACCATAACTATCAATGTTTACTATCAATGTGTACTATCGACTCGGAATTCGATTTTGTCTTATGTTCGTGTTTCCATGCAACATATGTTTCGTACGTCGATTCGTATTCAATTCTTAATTTCAAAATCACGCGCGCTCTATCGAGTGAACACGGCTGCGATGTATGAATAGTATATTACGATACTAGTGCGAAAAAAGTTTTCCTGACGAGTGTGAGTTTGCAGCACGAGCCGAAGGCGAGTGTTGCAATCACACGAGTCCAGAAAACGTTTTTCGCATGAGTACCGTATACGATTTTATGTCACAACGTGTGTAAATGGGGATTTGCCCACGCGAAGCGTGGGTAAAACCGCATTTTACGCACGGCGTGTCATAAATAATTTTACTCGATTTAGTAGACGAAATTTCGATCGAATGGAAAGTTTTACGTTTTCCAAAAGTTGAATTTGCATGTTGAATGAACAGATTAATGAGACAAAACTTTGAGATCGAATAGGCACGATCGTATTATTCGAGTGATGATTTCGAACAATATTGCTGGAGATAATCTACGATTGCGATAAATTGTCCTTGAGAAAGAAATTTAATTTAAAGGAGTATACCAGTTTTAGGCCGAAGTCAAGTAGATGTCTTTATGTTTATTTCAAGTTTGTATAGAAAGGTAGTAAAACTAGAGTAACGCACAAAAATTGCATATATACGATACCAAAATATATCATAAGCTACTGACGAATGAATAGCTTTCATTTGAAGATTATTAAATATAATTTAATCGAAGAGAAATAATTTCGAGGATCACAATGATCAAACATTGATTGTTAGTACTACGATAACTTGCCGATATACCTAGTTTTCGGGGGCGGCCAATTTTGAAATTGTTATGGAGTTTTGAATGTTGTGTCAAACATGGATCAAGAGCGTGAGAAGAGAAGAGTTATTAACAAATCGGTATTTCATCGACATGAAAGAGCTGCAAATAATCGGGACAGAATAAATTATCACCGACGAAGGGACAAACGTTAAAAGTTGGAAGTTTCGACGGAGCCCCCCGACGTGTATCGTACATGTCGTACATAACACGTCGCCCCCGTCAACGTCCCTACTTGTCGCAGCGCTGCGTTGTCATGCCGCTGCAAAATGGCGTGGCGTCGAATACACAATAACTATAAGTTCAATCATTGTCAAAATTTGCAATAATGTCCAAAATGATATGCTGTTTTTAGTAGTACGGTTTTTTTTCAGTGGCTCGCACGAGTAGGCTGCTCACAATCTTATTGAGTCTGCTATATACCACCCAAGTTTCTATACCGCCCGTGTTAATTCATCCAACCCCAACAACAAGTATCTTATGAACTAAATGCTGAAGTACATTTTTGTTTTCCTTAAAAAAAAAATGCGAAAAACATTCCTCTTCGTACAGTTTGTAAAAGTTTGTAAAAGAAAACATAGGGTTGAACGATTCGTTGTTTACTGGTATACTACCTCAAATTTCACGTTTGACATCAAATAAATAATTGGATACTATATTAAATTAATGTAGATAACCCGTGACAGATTTAAAGGCTGAGTTTGGTTTAGATTGCTCGAACTTAGATAAGATTAGATTGTTTCAAGTTGGTCGAGCACGTGCAATTGTGTAACTATTTGCAAATTCGCTGAAGAGGAAAATAAACGCGAACGTGTTGATCAAATAGAACGTGACATTTTCAATTGAACAGTGAGATAAAAAAATGCATTGAAACAGTTTCGTAACAATTTTACAAGAAATAATGTGAATTAATCCGGGTTGTAGTGTTGTATAGACCACACTAGCGTGGCGTCATCATCGATTCGAGAAAAATCGATGAGCCTTGCAAACATTCACGGTAATGTTGGACGTGACTCGTTTCTCGTGGCACAGACAAATCGTTTGAGCATACGTATGGTCTGCAAAATTTGTAATCCACGGAATTTGATACAGTATATAAGGCGGTATTCCTCATCTGTCTCAATTTTGAAAGTCATATATTTTCATTGCCTCACATACACTTCTGTGTGTCTATAATAAAAGAACATGGTTTTGGCGCAGAAAAAGTCAAGCTTTCTTTAAAAAATATTTTCAAAAAAATCGCAGGTGCCCGAAGAGCAAAAAAAAAAAAAAGGTTTAGACATATTACTTCGCAATTTATTTATAAAAATACATTTAAAAAATGCATTTAGACATTTTACTTCGTAATTCATTTGTACAAAATACATTGAAAAAATGCATTTAGACATTTTACTTCGTAATTTATTTATAAAAATGCATTTAAAAAAATAATTTAATATCTCGAAAGATCATACAAACAGCTTTCAAAATCACCCGTCAAACGTTCATTTTGCTCCTTTAGACAGGGATTTATGGAAATTTGAAAATAAATTTGTAAAATTAATTTCTAGAAAAATATGAAACCTACGACTTTTAGTATGATTTTCCGATAAAGTTCAAGTAAGGCGTTGTATTTCCGGATTTTTTAAAAATTCTACGACCAGCCTTTTCGAAAATAAGGGGGGGGGGGGGGAGGACGCTCTATTTTCGCATATTTTTCAGCATATCTTCTTGAATATGCTTTTCAAAATTTTGGAAAAAAATATTTTTGTATTTCGCATAACCCTTTCAAATGATAGCCCACATGATACATGAAAATGAACTTTTTTTTCTATCGAGTTCCTAATTTGCTCCCGCTTCAAGTCTCATATGAATATTTTCAAGTGTTAACTAGTGCAAAATATTCGCGTCGATGAGATGTACACTCCCGGCCAAAAGTTTGGAAACACTTCACGAAATTCCGAGCCTCACTAAAAAAATATCTAGAAGCCTTGCAACCGGTTGAACACAGCCGAGAAAAAGTCAAAAAATTGCCATTTTCAAACCGGTGTACCGTGCTCAAAAAGAATCGCAGAAAATTTTCCAAGAAAGCAAAATGTCCTTTCTGAAACGCCGCTATGGAATTTTGATTATCTTTATTTTTCACTAAGTTATCGAACTTTTTTTGCGGCTCGGAATTTCGTGAAGTCTTTCCAAACTTTTGGCCGCGGGTGTATGAGTGTGCCAAATTAAAAATTTCCGCGTGGCATAGTTTCTGAGAAAATCGGCTGTGACAGACGGACAGACAGACGCACGAGTAATCTTATAAGGGTTTTATTTTTTCCATTTAACGTACGGAGACCCTAAAGAGTGCCCGAAGAGCGAAAAAAACTGTTTAAACATTTCACCTTGCAATTTGTTTATGAAAATGTGTACAAAATTACGAAATAGAGACCACTTAATAGCCCGGTAGAGCGTGGAAAATTATTTCCAAAACACTCGTTGAAACTTAATTTAGGTCTTCGAGAAAGGGAGTTACGGCGACTCGAGTGTACATGTGGAAGTGTCAAAAATTGATTTTTTCGGCAATTTCATCCCCTGTAACTCGAAAAGGGATGATCGTAGAGGTCTAAAAATTAGTGGATAACTAAACATTGTATAGACAAACAAACTCTGCAAATTTAAAGACAATAACAAAAATATGACTTTTAAAATGGGGACAGATCAGGAATACCGCCTCATATTCATCCGATGTGGATATTACGATATCTGTGGCCTCTCGATTTGACCATCGATTTACCATGTTCTACAGGCAAAAAAAATCACGTTTCAAGAATTAAAAAATGGAAATCTGCCACTTTCAACCTTTTCTCTTTGCGATTCAAGTGTTTTTTTTTTCTATTTTTCATGAATTCATATACCATGGACAAAAAAAAACTACTTGTTAAGAATACAAAATTTCGGTTCTTTGAATACAGAATTTCGGTTCTTTGGCTTCCTTTTTTTTCCTCAGGTTCTTCGGTTTCTTCGAGTTTCTCGGGTTCTCTTCATTTTTTTTTTGGTTTTCTCGCGCTACCACTGAATATCGATACTGAAATCGCCACGGAAAAAAAAAAAAAAAAAGGTTAAAGACTGTGAATTTCGATTTTTTGTATTCTTGGAAAGTATTTTTCCCCTCCGTTTACTCGATTGAAAATCACTCGCTATACAGGAACGATGTTGATGGCGTAATATTTCGGCTCGAACGGATACCAAAGTTGAAGACTCACGCACGTATTGTCATCGACGAATATAGTTACATGCGGGAAATTCCACGTCAATCCACCGACCTTTCAACCGTCAACTCAACATTTTTGCCACACAATTTTCCACAGCAATATACGTGGAAAATAAAGAGAAAATAAATTTAGAAATAAATTAATTAATTTCAGGCAGAATAATTCAACTTTTGACGTTCGGAAAAAAGGCTATTTTTTATGAATTTCTCATGAGATTATGAATGGACATGTTGATGTAGGGTTTGTTAGGCTTGATAAATACACTTTTGAAATACATTGAAAAAAGTTTTATTATATATTTTTCATGCACTTTTAACATACAGAAAACATTATCTGAATACAACGTCTCGATTAGTGGGTGGGTGGGCGCTGGTGTTAAAAATTACAAAAATGGAACATCTAAAACAGAAAAAAATTGAATCTTTAGGTTCAATATATCACTAGCAACCGACTCAACTAGAATTATTTAAAAATGGGGATATTTACTTTTTTGGCAATAAGCAGTGAAAAGACATGCATTTTTTTTCCTTTTTTGTCGTCATTTTGTTATTTTCGCATGTACATTAAAAATTCTAGTTCAGTCGGTTAGGATTTGGTTACAAAAAAAAACACAAAAATGCGCCAGATTGAATCTTAAATTCCCGTTTTTACCCCAAATTTCCGGCTTTCTGGGTTGGTAATAAAAAAAAAATTTTTGTTTTCCGTTCGATCTGGAAAAAAAAATCCGAAAATGTGGTGTCAACATTTTGAGGGAATCGTTCAAGCCGTTTTCCGAATATTTTAGGGACCTGCTTCGGATAGTATGTCTCGAGATAATCGCGATTGAAGTTCAGGAAAGAACACGCTTGGCGATTTTGGTCGCTCGTCCAATTTTCGGCCAATCGCCCTGGATCTTGATGATATAATATTTATGTCACGCCGTGCGTAAAATGCGGTTTTACCCACGCTTCGCGTGGGCAAATCCCCATTTACACACGTTGTGACATAAAATTGTATACGATACTATTTCCGAATTTACATTTGGTTTAATTTCCTTTGCAACCATTAACGTCTGCGCAACCCGTTTCCCCATAAGCGACCCTGTTAAATGCCAATAAATTGATAAATTTGTAACTACTAAATTATTCAGTAAAAAATTTCGAAATAATGAATGTATTACTGTTCCAACACGAACTATCATTTCTGAAATATTCAAGAATTTCTGACAGTTTTTTATATCCATCCAGTAATACCTTGAGGAGGGAGTAAGGTTGTAATTCGATACAAAAAAAAGCATATTTTCGATCATTTTTTTTACACCACATTGAATATATATATTTTTCTATGATGACTACATAATAAAGTAACATTTAAAGAATATTCTATGAAGTTTTTATCAATTTTTATGAAGAAATGAGCTTTTGACAGCGAATCTCCGCGGACGTCTAAAAAAAAAAGTTTCATTGTGGTTCCCCTCCTAACTCATTACTGGATCATCTGAAATCCTAAAAAACCAAAATGATTTTATTCGTTGATAAGTTTCTGCATGTTAGAACGTCGAGTTTCTTTTATTGGTTTTTATAATTTTCTACAGCTCTTAGAAGTCAAGAAAATACTGGAAAAAAAAATTTGCTGAAAATTCAGTTTTTTGACTTCTAAGTGCTGTAAAAAATTGAAATATCACTTTAAATTTAAAAAAAAATCGATGTTGTTGCCTGCAGAAACTTATAAACTAATAAAATCATTTTGGTTTTTTAGGATTTCGGATACTCCAGTGATCAGAGAAGGGGCACCGCAATGAAACGTTTTTTTTTTAGACGTCTTCGGAGTTTCGCTATCAATGGCTCATTTCTTCATAAAAATTAATGAAAATTTCATAGAATATTCTTCAAATTCTACTTTATTATGTAGTTATCATAGAAATAAATATATATATATATTGACTGTCGTAAAAAAAATTATCGAAAATATGCTTTTTTTGTATCAAATTAACCTCACTCCCCTTAAGGGGGGAGTTAATTCGGTGAAAAAGAAGCATGTTTTTAAGTTTTTTTTTCTGGTGATACAAACAGTATAAATTTATTGAATCAATTTCCATATAATAATACAACATTTGAACAATACTCATCTAAATTTTCATTCAAAAATATTGAAAATTAAACGGATGGAATCTCCGGAGGCGCTTCGAAAAAAAGTTGATTCGCGGTGTTCATCACAACTCGCAAAAGAATCATCTGAAACAAAAAAATCAAAATGCTTCCGTTAAAGGATATGTTTCTCGAGGGTATCACGAGGGGATTTTTTTTTTTTTAATTTTTTTTTTCGGAGCACTTGGAAGCCAAAAAACCGATTTTCGCTATAAAACTCAGCTACTTTCTTGCTGTACGATAAATAATTATAAAAAAAAGCTCTCGACAATATCGGGTGAATTCTGTGAAAAATTAGTGTGCAAAATTTCAAAACGATTGGTCGCACTAGATTTTGCGTTATCGTGAACACGGACTAAAAAATGTCAAGTTTCAGGAAAACGCTTCGAAGTTTTGCGCACTCGTCGGACGGTCCGGAACGACGGACACTCAAATACTCATAACGCCGTAAATTTTGCTTCAATCGACTTGACATTTTTACACCATATTCTTGAGATATTATGCATTCGGTGAAAAAATATTTTTTTAAAATGCAGGAAAAATACATGGGGCAATTCATGTGAAATTTGAAAATTTCTAATTCGCATAAAATCTGAACGTCGGGTTGGATTTTGTCCAAATTCAATACGAAACCTCTTTCTATGGTAGTGCAACTTCGTACTAAGTTTCAACCAGATATCTCAAAAATTATGAAAGCTAGAGCACTTACATTGATTTTTGGAAATATTTCAAAACGCCATAAAAAATGAATGGCTTGATGGATTTCGCCCAAATTCGATAGGGTATCTCTTTCGAGCATCTCCCTGTACTCGTACAACATCATGCTGAATTTAAGCTCGATATCTCCAAAATTGTGCGAGCTAGAGATCGAAAAAAAAATTTTGGATTTTAAAAAAATGCTTGTAAAAAAGAAAGAACTTGATAGATTTTTTCAAAAATTAAATTGTGCTATGCGCCGTGAACCCTTTACATGTGTGACCAAATTTTAGCTTTATATCTCAAGCCGTTCTCGAGTTGTGAGCGTTCAACCAATATATTACACACATACATACAGTCCGGACATTTTTTCTAAATGTGATTTTTAGATGGTTTGAGACATATTGAACACGTTTTCATGAACATCTCGAAAAAAAAAAATTTCACGAAAACAAAGCTTCCTCTATGAGGAAGCAAAAAGGAATTTAATACCTTACCCCGCCCTTAAATGTCGCGTCATTGCACTGGCGGCTGCTCGCCACGCGGTTGTGAAAGAGACCTTTGAAACTATCGCGAAAAACCGAACAGGAAGTTGGTACTCCCTCCGGGTCGCACGAAACCGATTTTTATCACTGGCAATAAATCGTCTCAAGTGTACGCTTGAACTTTATAAGTGTTTTATTCGCACGTGAAAAAAAAAAAAAAAAAAAAAAAAAAAAAAAAAGTTTCATTAGCATCTAAATCCGAGTTCTTTGTATATTGTTCGTAACGACATGAATTATGTGTGCTCGTTCTGTGTTCGCAGTCGTGGTTTCGAGGCGTGCGAAGCAGCAAGTTCCGTCACGTTTACGGTGTGCCAGCCAAGCGTGACAAATGTTACGACAACATAAAGATCACGAAAAACGCCCACGATTCACAATTCTGCGCGGTTAATCCAAAATTTTTGGCCATCGTCACGGAGGTCGCTGGCGGCGGGGCTTTTCTGGTTCTCCCACTGGATCATGTGAGTCTTATGCAAATAATCGACGAGCTCATTTTGTTGTCCATCGAAATTTTGTTGTGAATATTATTTTTCATGATCGACGAAATTCAAATTCCATCGATCGATCCTTTGTTTTATCTTTGCTCTCGATATATCTGCAGTTTGACAATAATTTTTCAGCCTTTCCTTTTTTTTATTCGTGGGGGGGCGTTTTTAGAAACGCCCCCCCACACAGTTTCCAAATAATTTTTGAAAAATATTCGCGAAGGGCCTCCTTCCTACCTCAACATTAACCCATGCCTAAGTAATTTTATATTTTTTGTCATTTAATAACATGCAATGCTTATCGGATTAATTTATTATAGCTAAAATATCAACACAAGACAAATTTGCCGAATATGCTCTCTTTATCAAAAAGATGCGTACTTTTGAAAAAAAAAAAAAAATTGTTCATCACCAAAAACAAAATAGCTGAACTAATATGGCGGCTTGAAAATTGAAAATCATTCAAATTACGATAAAAATTGCGTTTTCACTTTGCTCGGGTCATCGGATGGGAAAAAGACGAAGTAACAAACGAAAAAATAAATATTTACTCCAACAATATTTCTATCACAAGAATTAAACACAAGAAACCATAGATAAAAATGGTTGGAGTAAATATTTTATTGGGCAAATTTGTCTTCTGCTGATATTTTAGCTATAATAAATTAATCCGATAACCAATTGCATGTTATTAAATGACAAAAATATGAAATAACTCAGGCTTGGGTTAATATTGAGATAGGGAGGAGGCCCTTCGGGAATATTTTTTCAAAATTATTTGGAAACTATGGGGAGGGGGAGGGGGGGGGGCGTTTCTATTTTTATTTAAAAATAACTCTTGCTAAGATCCAGTCGAAGAAATTCAATTTTTTTTTCTGACCAAACGAATCAAATTATTGACGATTTTTTTTTTCACGTGTTTGGTGAATTTATTAAAGAAGCTGTCATATAATTTTTGAGTCATAATATTTACAAAATGGGGGAGGTATCCCGCTTCTCCAGACGTTTTTTTTTTTTCGCGGTAGTCAGAATATTTCTGAAAAGAACGATCGGAAATCCAAACGAGTGATTGATTATCGTTTGGATTTCGTTTTAGAAGAGTTAAACACGAGTATCTTATTTTGTACTTTTGTCTCTCTCTCTCTCTCTCTGTCTGTGTATCTCTATCTCTCTTGCTATCTCTACACGAACGCATATTGTGAGAGTCGTTAATTACGAGACGAGAAGACGCGATAGAAGTCCGTTCACGTAGATTCCTCGAAGCGCGGCAAAGATGAAAATCGCAGTCCTGGAATCGGACATACTTTCACTGCCATTTCTCGATGCTAATCGCACATGGGCAGATCTCCGCACGTGGTCAGCGCACTGCCACCATTCGCATTGTCCAATCTCTCTCAAGATCCATATACATGTTTAATGCACTTTCGTTGCAATCGACCGCGTTCAACGTGCCGAGCATCATCAAAGACATACATCCCGACGAATTATCCGTACTTCTCCCATCCGATATGTGAACACGAAAATAATTTTGCAGCAATCATTTTTTTGAATATTCATCGGTGACACGAAATGTTGTAACAGTGAAAATATCACACGATTAAATGAAAATATCACACGATTAAATGGGATGGTGGCAGAGAAGAGCAGAACTGGGAAAAGTAAGACTGGGAAAATTAGAATTGGCAAAAAGTAGAACTGGGACAAATAGAACTGGGAAAAGTAGAATTGGGAAACGTACAACTTGGACAAGTAGAACTGGGAAAAGTAGAACTGAGAAAAGTAAGAGTGGGAAAAGTAAAATTGGGAAAAGTAGAACTGGGGAAAGTAGAACTGGAAAAAGTACCTAAGACTGGAAATAGTAGAACTGGGAAAAATAGAAGTGGGACAAGTAGAACTGAAGAAGTAGAAGTGAGAAAAGTAGAGCTGAGAAAAGTAGAACTGGGAAAAGTAGAATTGGGAAAAGTAAGACGTAAAAGTAGAACTGGGAAAAGTCAAACTGGAAGAGTAGAACTGGGAAACGTAAGACTGGGAAAAGACAGGACTGTCCGAAGGCGGACTGCCACCATCCCGATTAAATATCACAGACAAATGAACCCACACACAAAATAACAATTACAACAATAAACTATTTTTAAAAAGTGATCCTGTTCTACGATATTTCGTGGCTGGTATATTTTTTCATGTGATACGATTCTCCCTGTGATATTTTGTTGTGTGGTAACTTTGTCGATGTTATTTTTTCATGTTATAAAACGTGGTGGAACCTATGCATCGACCATGTTTTTTTTTTTAACTAAAAAACATGTTACAGACGGGCAGATTGGACTTCAACGCTAATAGGGTCACCGGCCACACAGGACCCGTTCTCGATATTAAATGGAACCCGTTCAACGACAACGTAATCGCCTCGTCCTCCGACGATTGTACCGTAAGAAACTTCGATAAAACTTTACGTATAACGATCGAACATTAATCCTCAATTTCAACAACCTCAGCATTTTACGTAATTCCTACTGTGGGTCCGACAGACCCTGTCGATTTTTAAACCCTTGTATCTTGAAAACGAATGAACGTAGGATGAAGTTTTTTTTTTTATTAATCAACCGCCAGAATCTAAGATGAACGAATATGCAAATCTGTATTTCCTAAATTTGATCGTTTTGTGCTTCCTCATAGCGGAAGCTTTGTTTTGGTGAATTTTTTTTTTTTCGAGATGTTGATGAAAACGTGTTCAGAATGTTCCCCAAAACATCTAAAAATCACATCCAGAAATTTGTCACGTATGTAAAGGGTTCACGGTGGTAAATTATCACTGATAATTTACGATAATTTTTAAATTAACGATAATTTTGAAAAATAAAAAACCGCCGCGGTTTTTAAGATTTCTTGACTTTCGGGCTTTCCCACAAGTAAATTATTACAGATAGATGCATGCCGTCACTGACTTTTTTATAGGAACTTCAATTTACTACAACATTGTTTATGTAAACTTTTGGTCTATATAGCGTTGTTTAACCAGCGTCTTGACGGGAAGGTAAAAATGCATCGATTTTCTCCTCGTTTTATTCATTTCTGTCCAAACGATGGATAAACGACGCTATATAGACTAAAGTTTACATGAACAATGTTTTGTAGATAATTGAATTTCCTATAAAAAAAGTCCCCAACGGCATGCATCTAACTTTGATAATTTACGCGTGGGAAAGGTCGAAAGTCGGGAAACGTTGAAAACTGCGCGCGACTGGTAGGCGTTCGGAATATTTTACGTTTGCTACAATGTCGTTCTGAATTTTCGACGATTCGTTACAATGTCATTCTACGCTCCGACCTTTCGTAACCGTGTCGTTCGAAACATTGCACGTTCGGAATTTTGAATCTTCTGAACTTTGCACGTTCTGAATTTCGAGCCCCACCCGAAATTTCACAAATTTCATACTGATCGTTGAAAATTTTTTTTTTTTTTTTTTTTTGCAGGTAAAATTGTGGCACATACCGGACGGTGGCCTGCCGAGGAACTTGACGGAATGGCTCGTCGAGCTACAGGGCCACAAGAGACGAGTGGCTTACATCGAGTGGCATCCCGTGGCCGAAAATGTGATTTTCAGTGCTGGATTCGATCATCTCGTAATCGTGTGGGATATAAATCGTGGCGAAGCCATAAGCGTTATCGATCGACATCCAGACGTTATTTACAGCATGTCGTTGAACAGAGATGGAAGCTTACTCGCGACAACGTGCAAGGACAAAAAGTTGAGAATTTTCGAACCTCGATCGGGCCTTGTTGTCGAGGTAAATGAAGATTTAGCCACATTTGAGGGGTTAGGCCACTCTGGAGAACGAAGAAATAGGTTGTTTTTTTTCTGGGGATTTTCGTTCCGAAAAACTACGACATTAATCGAGATTACAACAAAGGGCGTTTATCATGCATGTCAGTGACTGTATACAAGGATTTTTTTGAAGCGATCAATTTGAAAATGGCGGCTGTGCAGCTTTTTTGCGATGACGTCTCGTTTTTTTCCAGGGTCCACGGCCGGACAAACAGCTCCTGTAATTTTTCAATTATGATGAGCCAATGAATTTTCTTCGATTATATATAACAACAGCTATAGAAGTACGTGGGTTTTTTTCGATATAATTATTTTTGGCCAAATGGCGCGTTTCTAAAGTGAAAAGTGAAAAATTTGCCGAAAATATCGTCAGAAAATTGTTGATAGCAAAGGAACTTTGCGATATATGAATAACTCCTACGTATTTCCATAGACAATGTATTCTTGAAGATACATTCGAAATTTCAAGTGAATCGGTTGAAAATTGTCTGAGTTATGTTTCCGGCCAACTTGAAAAATGCAGTTTTGAGATAAACGCGTTTGAAGGTCACAAAAGGGGCTCGTTGCGGACCAGGCGGCCCTGTACTAAAATTGGAAAACCGAGTACTTAGAGATTTCTCCCGGCCATAATCTTTTGGGACATCATTTTTGACGTCCTAAGGGTTAATTAAAAGAAAAAAAGAAAGCGATTTTTTTGAAAATTCTAGGGTGGACCAACCCCTTGAGGTACCCCTTACGCTACCGTAATTCACATTTTTTATAATCACGAAATGATCAACTTCACAGTAGGATTCTGGATAGGAGATTGTTTCATTTGGGATTGGGTGAAATATTTGAAATGACGATAATGTTTGATATCATTGTCGTGTATACGAAGCATCTTATCGACAATTTGACGAACCCAATGGAATAAGAAGAGAAAATATTATTACTCGATTTCGACAAAATTTCGATCGGATGGAAAGTTTTACGTTTTACGAAAGTTGAATTTGCATGTTGAATGAACAGATTAATGAGACAAAACTTTGAGATCGAATAGGCACGATCGTATTATTCGAGTGATGATTTCGAACAATATTGCTGGGGATAATCTACGATTGTGCGATTAATTGTTCTTGATGAAGAAATTTAATTTAAGGTAGTATACCAGTTTTAGGCCGAAGTCAAGTGAACGTCTATATGTTTATTTCAAGTTTGTATATAAAGGTAGTAAAACTAGAGTAACGCATAAAAATTATATATACCTACGATACTGAAATATATCATCAGCTACTAATTACACCAAAGAATCGGTTACATTTATTCATAGGGTACATTTATTCTGGGTTATATGGATCGCTTGACTAGTTCCCCACCCGATACCACCTCCTGAACTCTTATCACCAAATACTTAATCACAGCTAAAACCAATAAATTCTCACGAATGAACAGTTTTCATTTGAAGATTATTAAATATAATTTAAGCAAAAAAAAAAAAAAAAAATTCGAGGATCATAATGATCAAACATTGATTTCTAGTACTACGATAACTTGCCAATATGCAGGGTGATAATGTTGCAACACTGGACGCTCATGAGAGTGGCACTACTAGCGTGACGTCACATAATACCTAGTTTTCGGGGGCGGCCAATTTTGAAATTGTTATGGAGTTTTGAATGTTGTGTCAAACATGGATCGAGAGCGTGAGAAGAGAAGAGTTATTAACAAATCGGTATTTCATCGACATGAAAGAGCTGCAAATAGTCGGGACAGAATAAATATCATCGACGAAGGGACAAACGTTAAAAGTTGGAAGTGTCGACGAAGCCCCCCGACGTGTATCGTACATGTCGTACGTAACACGTTGCCTCCGTCAACGTCCCTACTTGTCGCAGCGCTGCGTTGTCATGCCGCTGCAAAATGGCGTGGCGTCGAATACACAATAACTATGAGTTCAATTATTGTCAAAATTTGCAATAATGTCCAAAATGATATGCTGTTTCTAGTAGTGCGGCTTTTTTTAGTGGCTCGCACGAGTAGGCTGCTCACAATCTTATTGAGTCTGCTATATACCACCCAAGTTTCTATACCGCCCGTGTTAATTTGCCCAACCCCAACAACAAGTATCTCATGAACTAAATGCTGAAGTACATTTTCGTTTTCCTTGAAAAAAAAATGCGAAAAAACATTGCTCTTCGTACAGTTTGTAAAAGTTTGTAAACAAAACATAGGGTTGAACGATTCGTTGTTTAGTGGTATACTACCTTAACGAGAAAAAAAAAACTTTTCAAACAACTCCTCGAATAACTGTAAAATTTTTTCTTTTTTTTTTTTTCTTTACTCAAGGAAGGCGTTTGTCACGCTGGAACGAAAGCGAGCAAAGTCGTATTTCTAGGAGGTACGGGACGTCTATTGACCACCGGATTCAGCAGACACTCGGATCGACAATACGCTGTTTGGAGTCAGCTCGATCTCTCGGCGCCTCTGACTTGTGAGACCATCGACTCGTCGAGCGGAATAGTTTTTCCGTATTGCGACAGTGACACCAATATGGTGTATCTCGCTGGCAAGGTGAATTTATCAGGGTTGGGCTCGAAATTCCGAACGAGCAAAGTTCGAAAGGGGCAAGGTTCCGAACGCGCGTAATTATTCGAATGACAATGTTTCAAAACGTACAGAAATCCGAACGCGTGGGAAAGCTCGACTTTTGAGCTTTCCCACGCGTAAATTATTAAAGTTAGATATATGCCGACCCTGACTTTTTCTATAGGAAATTAACTCTTTCATGGTAACGCTTTTTTTTAACCCCTTTTAACGGTAACGGTGGGTCAAATCGCCCCAAGGCGTTGAAAAATAGAAAACTGCATCTAAAAAATCTGAAAAAAATTCTTACATGTCGCTCAGGGTTTTGACTTGACGATAAAAATTTAATGTACGAAGTTTCCGGAATTTATTTATAAGATAATAAACAATAAACAAACAAACTCCGAGAAAAAAAGTATTTCTGTTGAAAAAATTCATAACTCAGAGACAAATTATCGCATTGACATTTAAAAGAAGGAAATTGAAGCTAAAGAGTGTGCCTTTTAATAAAAAAACTGCAGAATGATACAATAAAATCAGAACCCTTATTTTTTTAAATATAAAACTTTCTATTTTTCGAGCCGTGAATTTGTAGTTTTTGGTATAGAATATACCAAATATACCATACATTTTTTATATAAATGTATTTATTTCGGCTGAAATTCGTAAAAATTCGATGTTTTATCTCCCAAAAGCTGTTCTACAACGAATTAATGCACAATGCATTGCGAACATAGGCTTTTTCGGAATGCAACATTGCTACCAGAGCGCGAAGATATTCTCGTTTTTACCCCACGTACCATGTTTTATGTTCAATATACAGTGAAAATAGTCTTCTAATAACATTAAAAAAACGCAAAAAAATGCAAAACTTACACGGATTGCGGATCCTTAATTTTGTACCGTTAACGGTAAACGTGGGTCGAATCGACCCAACGGGAACTCGATCTGGTCGCTACAGAGCACCAAGTGAGGCTGGGGAAACTAAACTTCGCTGGATGGTTCGACCCTAGAGCACAATTTTTTGGGTTGGGGTTAATCCCCGCCCAGATGCCTAGTTCAAAAATGCGGGAACTTTGAAATTTCGGCCGGGGTCGAATCGACCCCACGTTACCATGAAAACGTTAAATTCTCTACAACATTTTTCTTGTTTGGTATGTACGGCGTTGTTGAGCGAGCGTTCAGACGGGAAGACAAAAACTTATTGATTTTTTATTGTTTCAATTGTTTTCTTGCAACAATTCAAAGGGTTAGACCCCCTTGGAATTTTTATGATCTTAGAAACGGCTTTTGAAAGATTTTCGCGCTAATTGAAAACTTGTTTCAGTTAATTTGGTTGAGAAACCCACAACGTTGAATGGTTTGCCCCGGCTGCGTGTTAGAAGTTCTGTACGTTCGAAACACTTCCATTCGAGATATTGCACGTTCGGAATTCTGATCCTTTTGAATTTTGCTCGTTATGAATTTCGAGCCCCACCCTTCAAATGCTACCATTTCGAGCACATGGACCTATCATTTTCATGGCAATTAGGCGGTATAACGAATTTTAACAATTTTCGATTTTTTACGATGAAAAATTATGAATAATGAGAGTTTCGAGAATTTTTAACATCGTGAACATGAAGCTAACAAGATTACGAAGAATTTGATTGCCAATATATATATATATATATATATATATATATATATATATATATATATATATTAGAGTGGACGTTAAAAAAACGATTTTCGATTTTCGTCCCGAAATCGAAAGTTGACCTTATAAAACTAGAGTTTTCGAAATTTGAGCCCCTTATCATAACGCTAAGCGGTGCCTCTACAATGTTTATTATTTTTTTTATCAACTTAAAAAAAAATTTGAAGATGAATTCGAATTTTTACGCAAATAAGATTTTTACGTGAAGAAGAATTTGTGTAAAAATTCGAATACATTTTTAAATAAAAGTCATTTTCGTAAAAACTATCTCTTTTACGTCTTATGAATCGTCTACTACCGAGAAATCGTATTATTTAAATTGAAAAAAAATTCAAATTAAATAATTGAATAAACCAAAAAATTCACGGGTACGCTTCAATATTAAGATATAGATCTGTAATGTGGGGCATCTTCTTTTCTTGAGGTCAACTTTAGATTGTTCAGCTGAAGAAAAAAAATTTTTTTAAATCAAAGTTAATGAAAACAAGGGTGCAAAGTAGAACCTTGCACATTGCTTCCTCATAGTTTTGTACCGTTTTTAAATTATTGAGATGTAAAGTAGAACCTTGCTTATGGCTTCCTTATCTTCTGACACATTTGGCAAAGCTTCCTCTATGAGGAAGCCAAAATTGATCGACACATGGTTCCTTATAGAGGAAGCTTTGGCAAATGTGTAAGAAGATAAGGAAGCCATAAGCAAGGTTCTACTTTACATCTCAATAATTTAAAAACGGTACAAAACTATGAGGAAGCAATGTGCAAGGTTCTACTTTGCACCCTTGTTTTCAATTCAAGTTGTTAGTATTTTTTCGCAAAATAAAGATTACACTTAGAGTGCATTTCTATGTGAAATCATCTCAATTTTACGAAAAAAATATTGATTTTCAGTTTGGACTAACTGAAAGCTCTTAAAATCGGGCTTCAATCATAAAAAGCTATTTTTCAGGCATTGCGCATGTCTGAATTTGTTTCAGCCAATACAATTCAAATTCACGTTGAGTTCTCTGTAAAAACTGCTAGAATCGATAAAAATTCAAAACTTCAATGACAAACCAAATTTTATTTTCTTCACTTAACATTCATAAATTCTTCTTCAATCCTCATGAGCTATCGATTATTTGAGATTTGAGTCTTTTACATAGAAATGCAATGTCTTGGCTACTTCTAATATCCCGCAGAGGGAAAAAGTTTTTACGCTCGGTAACAAATTTGTACGATACTCGTGCGAAAAAATTTTTTTCCCGGATCGTGTGATTGCAACACTCGCCTTTCGTTCGTGCTGCAAACTCACACTCGTCGGAAAAATTTTTTGCGCACTAGTACCATAGTGTACTATTCAACGTGCTTTGACAACGGGCGACCTTGCTATAGTTGTAGATTTGTAAGATTATTTTTCTTTTTTGGTTCAAGAGCGAGAACCCTACTTGAACGATATTATTTTCCAATGGCTAATTTTTATTTTTCTATTTTTTTTTTAAATTAAATTAATCGCCCAGTTTATTCGCGAGAAATTAACGAAGCAATATTTTCCATCAATGATATTCTAAGCAAGCAGGACTTGCATTGCACCAAAATATCCGGAAAAGATAGTAGAATACAAAAAAAAAATCGAATTTTTTTGCTGCATAGTCTCCTTAACCGTTATTCTGAATGTAATTCCCGAACAATCACGTTGAAAATGGGCTATACACATGAAAAGACTCCCTCAAGAACAACATTACAAAAATCGTACAATTTGGAGAACCCGAACAAAATTCACCAATAAAAAATAATCACACAAATCAGCAAAGGCACCACTGGGCGATCCCCGCTATGTCGAAAACTCATCGATAACATCACAATTACTTATTGTCCTCGGACAGATTGCAGTTATGCAGATCGTAATTAAAAAAAAAAAAATGGAGAAAGAAAACCGTTATGCCGCATAATAACCATTTTTTCTTCATACGATCCACGAAAAAAAGACAAAAAAAAAAAAAAAAAAAAAAGATCTTCCGAGTCAGTTGCGGAAATTGTGCGATTTGTTTGACTAATTTCGTGGGCTGTTTTTGTTTTTCTGTTTTCACGTTCAGGGAGACGGAAACATACGTTATTACGAAGTGGTAAACGAAGCCCCGTGGCTGCACTATTTGAGCCAGTTCATATCCGGAAATCCGCAACGAGGATTGGGCGTTATGCCCAAACGGGGCATAAATACGTCTACCTGCGAAGTTTTTAGGTTCTTCAAATTGCACGCGACCCGAGGAATGTGCGAACCCATATCGATGATAGTACCGAGAAAAGTGAGTTTCAACGTGTAACCAACGAAATTTTGTGTCGATCGCAAAGTTCGCTCTCACTCGTCAGGTGTCTAGCGTTTATTTATTCATTTATTTATTTTTTTTTTTTTTCGGTGTTAACAGAGCGATCAATTTCAAGAGGATTTGTATCCCGATACGGTGGGAACGACGCCGGCGCTCTCGGCCAAAGACTGGATCAGCGGCATGAATAGCCCGCCAACTTTAATATCTCTCAAGACCGGTATGCACATAACTATTTTTTTTTTATCACCCATGATTTCCTTTGGATATCTCGATTTTCAATTGAGATGGTATCAATACGTCTACCTACTTTTATTTAGCGGAAAAATTAATTTTTAGTTTTGCATTTTCGGAATGAAGTATTCTGAAGTATTTCCTTAAGGTAGATCTGGAGTTTTCTCAAAATCTATAGAGTCGCCTGAAATTGTAGTATGATGCAGATACAACCTTTATGAACCGGTTCCTAAATCTTTTATTCGATCCACCACTTAGTTTCTGAGATAATTCCAATCAAAAATCGGTTTTTTTGTGCGCGATGGCTATACCCAACACGTGAGTGGATAGGACTTTATTCACACTTTTTATTATCGACGCTGAACGGAACTATACATTTTCAAATAAAACCACCGGTGTATGCAGTATTAGTGTGGGATTAATTTTAAAAAAATTGCAATTTTCCACAACTTAGTTTCGGAGATATCGGCTCACAAAAAATATTTATTATACTCGATACGGAACGGAGCCACCATCGGCTGTGACGAAATAGCAACAGTGTTCGCTGTGGGAAAGGGATGGGGGCGCGGCAAAGTCCGGGAATTTGAAACGGGGTTTTTTCTGAGTTTTGATAATAACAAATATGTAAAATAGAACGTAATCCAATTCGTGTTTCTTCCACTGCTTTTTTTTTAAAAATACATCTTTTTTACACTGAATGAATGCACTTTAAATGCTCGGAAAGATATTTTAAATCAACAATCCGTCGCCCCTCGACAGCAAACTTCTGTTGCTGATCGTTGAGGTTATGGTCGATGAGGTTATCGCGTTTAGCAGCATTCGCTCGAAACATAGCCGCAACAACTATTAATTCGTGATGACGATTTTTTTTTTCGCAAACCGACCCTTGAACCTCACTCGGCTGGACATTTTCTCACTAATTCGTTGATAAAAAATCACGGATACTGATACACGTTTGAAGTTTCTAATACTGGAAAATTGCGCTGTTGCCGCATTTTCAGCGCCGCGCTCTATGTATGTAAGGGGCCTATCTATGCACGAGGTGTGATTGTGTAGGCCGTGCAGAGAGTACAAGCTCTGTCAAAAGTTTTCAACCGACAGCATCATATGAGATTGGATTTTACTGTACACTGCGGTCAAAACTTTTAGCTGATACGTGTACCTCCAGAACTACCTTAAGGGGCCATATATAGCGTGATGGCCCCAGAATTCAATATTTTTTTCTAACCAAACGACTATAGATATTGACGATTTATTTTTTTTATGTTTAGTGCATTCATTAGAGAAACTTCAATAATTATTTCAAGTAAAAATACTACAAAATGGCGGAATCATACTGGTTCTTCCGCTGGCATTTTTTTTTTGCGGTAGTCACGATATTTCCCAAAATAAGGGTCTGAAATTAAAACGGGTGATTGCATATCGTTTCAGAAGAGTCAATCTTGAGAGTAAGAATAGGATTTTTGTTTTAATTTTTTTTTTTTTGGCGAATGGCAGGTATTACAACGTCTTTTGACGTTTTTGACCCCATTTTTCGTTAGTTTTTGGTAAATACAACACAAACGAAATTTTCGTTTCCAAAAAAGCTTTCCTTACTCACAAGAGAATGCTTCTTTACAGAAGCCCTCTAAATTTGAGCAAAATCGGTCCCGTGGACCTCGATATATCTTGACTACCGATTTTAAAATGTCATTTCGAGATAAACGCGTTCAAAGTTTTGACAAAGTTTTCGCTCCCGAGGGCATCGATAAAAACGCATGTCGATAAAATAAGTTGTAGACTACAATTTTGAACCAATTTTAACTCTTCTTTTTTTTTCAATAAAAAGCTCAATAATATTTCGCACATAAGTGATACTACAGGTTTCATGAAACAGAAGCTGACTTTTGTTTATCTATCAACAAAAGTGGAGAATAAGATAGCCACGGCCCGGCGGTAGAGGCGCGACGTAATTAGCTATAACTCAACCAATCTTTGAAATTTCTTAGTGAGATTATCAGGAAATACTCTCGGATAGTTCTTCTTCCCGAAAATGTAAAAAAAAATAATCGAATTTTCGCTAGATTTGCTTGAAAAAAAATTTCCTCTCCATTTTTTAAAAATTCTAGAGGTGGCGGTACGCCTTGATTTACTGCGCTATTCCGTGAAAAATTGACGAATTTTTTATTTTCGTTACAGGCGGTGGAATCACAACGCACAAACCGCGTGTTTACAAACCAGGTCAATTTACGGGTACGAACAGAAATCAAAACGGTTGTGACGTGAATACGAAAAAAAAATTTGCCTTTTTATCGACCGAAACGGTGCCCGATTATCGTTCCGTTGATCTTATGGATATCTCGGAAAAGAGTCAGAAAACTTCGAGCAACCAGAGCACGAAAATTCATCAGTTGCAACAGAGATTCGGTCACGTTGCGATTCAGGTGAGAAAAAAATGATGACTTGTCATAATTTTTAGGATTGATAGATATTTTTTTGCTTGTTGTTTGGATCGTAATACGTTTTTTTTTTTGCTTTGTTTGTTTGTTTCGTTTAAAATGTACTTTGGATTGTGAATGTTTAAGGGAAGGTTAATTCGATACAAAAAAAGTATATTTGTCGATAATTTTGTGTTGACGACACAGTTCATATATATATTCATTTCTATGATTACTACATAATGAAGTAACATTTGAAGAATATTCTGTAAAATTTTCATTAATTTTTATGGAGAAATGAGCCATTGACAGGGAATCTCCGAGGACGTCTGAAAAAAAAAGTTTCGTTGCGGGACCCCTCATAACTCATCACTGAATCATCTGAAATCGAAAAAAACCGAAATGATTTTATCAGTTGATAAGTTTCTGCAGGTGACAACGTCAAGTTTTTTTTCATATTGATTTTTTATTTTTTTACAGCACTTAGGAGTCAAAACACTGATTTTTCATCAATTTTTTTTCTCAGTATTTTGACTGCCAAGTGCTGTAAAAAATAGAAAAATCAATATAAAAAAAAAAAAATCGATGTTGTGACCTGTAAAACTTATCAACCAATAAAATCATTTTGGTTTTTCGATTTCAGATGATCCAATGATGAGTTATGAGGGGCACATCACTGAAACTTTTTTTTTTTTAGACGTCCTCTGAGATTTCCTGTCGATGACGGCATTTATTCATAAAAATTAATGAAAATTTCATCGAATATTTTTCAAATGTCACATTATTATGCAGTCATCATAGAAATAAAAATATCTATTAACTGAGTCGTCAAAAAAAAATTCATCTTAAATATGCTTTTTTTCCGTACCGAATTAACCTTACTCCTCCCTTAATCCCAAATGCATAATTACCCTCAGTGATTTATTGTATTTTTTCCGCGTTCGCCTCGAATTTCGTACAGTCCTTTTGTCGTCGTTGTGTTATTGTTGTTGTTGTTGCATTGTGCGTTGCGTTGTTGGTCTGCAGAACGGTGAACGATTGTTCGGTGCACACGCAGCTTCTCACAGTTGTTCGATGTTTTTCTGCGAATTTTTTAGCTCGTGTGCAACGTGACAATAAAAACATTAATGTTGAAATGAAAATAGGCGTCGATACGGTTGTCTAACACACTAACGCTTTGCATGGTCCATCTCAAGCCACCAAGATGTAGCACCCAATTCTATGAGCTCGTTTGCAAGTTTGGAACGTATTCCCATTGTTTCAAAAAGGTAGGTTATTGCAAGACTGATTATTTTGTAAGTTAGTTGCTTTGGTCGTATTATTATTATGATTTTTTCGTTATACGATGTTTACAACGTGCTGTGACGAATCGACCTTGTTGTAGGGTAAGATGGGGTCAAATGCAATTCAAAATGCAATCAAATGCAACCTGCATTTATCAAAATATTCCCAAACATATTTTTTTTTTATCTCAAAGTATAAACCTTTAGCTACAAAATTTGTCTAGCAAATTTCCATGTAACTCTAATTTATTATTGAGCTTCTCCATTTGAAAAAAAAAAGTTCAAAGTGATTTTCTTAATAAAACCACTTCGTTTCGGCACAAATTAGAATCGGAACTTGTTGTTTCAATGTTTCTTATAATTTATAACTTGTTGTGTTTTAAAAGATTTTGAAAAATAATTTCCAGCATTAATTATCGCTGCTGTCCGGGCTGTGTTCAACGTAATCATCTCTTTTGGAACGATCACGTTTGGAATGGCGAGATGCTACTATTGTTCTGGCGGTTCCTATTTATTTCCCTAAGAACTTTAACAAAATCTTCTCAGGTCGGTCAGCTGCCTCAGATATTTGTCTTTGCTAGGGAAATAATTATTATTCCCTTGGATGCACTTCAACGTTGCGGGGACGCGTGGCTTTTTTACCCCACCGGTTGCCTGGTTGTTTAACCCCGCACACTCTTTTTCGCAAAAGTCACGTGATCCAAAGAAAAAAAAACGCAAAAATCGGAAAATCATTTTAGGATTCGGGTTAATCAGGAATCGATGTTCCAAGAAAAGAATTACCGAATTTTTTAAAGCCCCATTTTTACAACTTTGACCAACCATCAAGACAGAAACGTTTTTTTTCACATGGCTCAAAATGCTTATGCCGCTGTAAAAATTGTAAAAATGCATATGCGGCAGTATAACCAAATACTAAAGTTGCGCATTATCGACCACGACTTACCTTATAAACGGCTACTCGTTATATCTATTGGTTCAAATATAAGCCTCAAATGGTTATCTTACCCGCTGGCGATTTAACCCCATCTTACCCTAGATGTAATTTCGTACGATTATTTTTTTCTCTCTTGGTTGTGAGACCGAGAACCCTACCATAGCGATATTATTTTTTTCCGGTTTTCTATATTTTTTCAAATTGGAATAAATTGCACCGTTAATTCGTGAGAATTAACGAAGCAATATTTTCCTATCAATGATGTTCTTGATAAATGATTTTTTTCCTTTTTTTTTCCAAATTTTTTTCACGATTTAATTTTCATTTATCAAGAACATCATTGATAGAAAAATATTGCTTCGTTAATTCTCACAAATTAACCAGGCAATTAATTTAATTTGAAAAAAATATATATAAAAAACCCGAAAAAAATAATATCGGTAAAGTAGGGTTCTCGCTCTCACAACCAAGAGAGAAAATATAATCTTACGAAATTACATCTACAACAAAGTCGATTCGTCAATGGACGTTACAAACATCGTATAACGAAACAAATATAAGACTGATTACTATTATTTATTCTTGTTTTTTTTTCAATAATTCCATCATTGTTGACAGATTAACCTTCCGTCTGCACACTGATCCCAAAAAGTCCTGCCGATATTTTTTTTTCCATGCAGAGGCGTTCGACAAATCTGAACGGAAAATTCTGGAATACTTCTTAGGGTTTCTATTTTATGGTTAAATGGGTTTTTTTTTTTCCAGTGATTTATTGAACATATATTTTTTCATAATTATTTGAATTGGACAAAATTGACGAATAAAAATAGTCTTATCTACTGAAAAATTCATATCTGAGCTAAATATTGACTATAACGAAGAAAAAAATTCGAATTTTTGGTTGAAGATATGTCCTTTCAGAAAACAAAAATTGTGCATATGTGCTGGTTCCAAAAAGTATACACTAAAGTCCTCGTCCGATTTTAATGAAAACACTTAAGCTGCAAGTTGAATATTCGGATAACATTTTGGGCACTTGACAGTAGAGATCAGGAGACAGTGATGATAATAATGAGCAAATAAACATCGGAAAATATCGTCTCTCTCTCTTTCTCTCTAATCGACATCATACCACGCGTCTTTGTCACACACAGGTACTACGTAACTCATTTGGAGATGGTATATCTTAAGGCTCGCTTTGACTCTTACAGTTTGTGGGATACTACCTTAAACCCCGTTTAACCCTACCCAGTGTTTTTAGGGAAGGGAGCCAAGCCTCCCCCATAACTACTTCGAGAAATAATCTCTCAATAATTTTCACTTGTCACCTAAAAAGCATCGGTGCACAGACGGAGAGTTAATAATTCATCGACGACGTAATTAGCAAATAGTTCGGATTCGAAGACCATGCAAAGACTCAATATCACGAAATCGTATCATCCGTGATTTGCACACTTTTTAAATTTAATTTTTCAATTAACCCGGTGATGGTCACACTGGGTCCAGCGGACCCAAAGCAATTTTTGAAATGATGTAACTCCCAAAATATAGTTCCAAACGGAATGTGTGGCGCCATCTGTTGTTGTTTGAAGGTTCCACGACAGTGTCTATTAGTCACTTTATTTCATATCCTCAAAGTCGATTTATCACATCTTATAAGTAGCATTCGAATTGACAAATTCAATCTTCAAAATAAATGTACTTTTTGAAAAGCTCGATATTATAATGATTTTTTTTCTCAGTATACTATTTCGAGAGTACAATTTAACAAGACTTTCGGATTCATCTAAAAAATTGAAAATTTTGCAACTTTTTTAAAAAGGGTTATTTTTCAAAAAAATGTATTCTCGCGTTTTTTCGTAAACAACAAATTATTTTTAAAAAGAAAAAAAAACAATTTGATTATAAGTAGAAAGTCTTAAACTTTATTCTCGTACGAGATTTGAGTCAATGCACGTAAAAGAACGCAAATGGCGACTGTTTTTCTCGGTAGGGTCAGCTGGATTGCGTAATTTTTTCGGGGTTTGACCATTACGGGTTAGAAAAAAATTATTTTTATTTTTATCGCTCGTATAATTTCATCGTCGAATTATCGTTAATAATGTAACCTGAGTGTTTTCTTTTTTCTGTTTTAATAACGCAGAACAATATCGTCAGTACAACGATGAACGACAATAAATCAATGGAATCCGTCGATATTCCGAACAACGAGGCCGAACTGAGGCTCGCATACGCTCGTCAAACCGACGAATTGAGACTGGTACGTCGTCAGCTCGCAAACAGTCAACTGCGAGTCAACGAACTCGAAGAACAATTGCGCAAGCTGCAGAATCATTAATTTTTTCAAATATTATTTTTTTTTTTTTTCTTCGAATTTTTTTTACGGATATCGCGTCCGTATCACCAACATCGACTCTTATGCAATAAAAAGATGAAGAAGAACGAAGAAAAAAAAAACTTACGATTTTTTCGTTGTGGCAGCAGCTTGAAAAAAAAAAGTATTAACGTTATGTGAAATAATGAAACGCAGAGATTTCGATGCAACCGAATGGAGCGATGCTTTGTACGGCCAGATGGAGATCGAAGCTAAGAAGATTTAAGGGGGGAGTGAGGTTAATTCGATACAAAAAAAAAATATTTTTGATAATTCTTTTTCGAGGACACGGTTAATGGATATTTATTTCTATGATTACTGCACAGTAAAGTGACATTTGAAACACATTCTATGAAATTTTCATTAATTTTTATGAATAAATGAGTCATCGACAGGGAATCTCCGAGGACGTCTAAAAAAAAAAGTTTCATCGCTGTGCCCTTCATAACTCATCACTGGATCATTTGAAATCGAAAAAACCAAAATGATTTCATTAGTTGATAAGTTTCGCAGGTCACAACATCGCATTTTTTTTCCATATTGATCTTTATATTTTTTACAGCACTTGGGAGTCAAAATACTGAGAAAAAAAATTGATAAAAAATAAGTATTTTGACTCGTAAGTGCTGTAAAAAAATTAAAAATCAATATAAAAAAAACTTGACGTTGTTACCTGCAGAAACTTATCAACTGATGAAATCATTTTGGTTTTTTTCGATTTCAGATGATCCAGTGATGAGTTATGAGGGGTCCCGCAACGAAACTTTTTTTTTTCAGACGTCCTCGGAGATTCCCTGTCAATGGCTTATTTCTCCATAAAAATTAATGAAAATTTCACAGAATATTCTTCAAATGTTACTTCATCATGCAGTAATCATAGAAATAAATATATATCAACGGTGTCGTGAAAAAAAATTATCGAAAAAAATGCTTTTTTTTTCATCGAATTAACCTTACGGGGCCCCCCTCAACCCGCGCCGATCGTAATTCTTAAGTATAATGACTTCTTCTCGAACGATCGATGAATTTTCTAAATGAGCCTTCGTAAGGCCAATTCTGTGATTTAATTCCTATTGTGTTCTTTCAATTCGTTCCCTTGTTGTTTTTTATTTTCACTTTTTTTTTTCATCGATAAACAATTATGCGCATGGGGAAAAAAAATGTTGCTACTAACTTTTTATCGCTTGATCGCAACTAAGATTGAACGATACGATGCTGCAATTATTTTCGTGAAATATCGTTTTTTTTCTTTTTTTTTTTTCAATTCTTTTCAGTATTCTGAAATCAATGAAATGATTTTTTTTCTGTAAATGCACAATTATGCACATAAATGTATATGTGAAACAAAAATTCAAAGACGCTTCAAATAGCTCTCTTACGCTTCCTTTTTTTTCTTTTTTCTTTTTTCTCTCTCTCTCTCTCTCCCTTTCTCTCTCGATTAAGCGAATTGACCAAAGGATGTAGAGTTATAGGCATATAGTTTATTTTTTTTTTTTGTTCGGTTGTCGCTTTTGCTAAAACTTTTCGATGTAATCGACGTGACTCGAAACACGATCGACGACGAAGCCAAGCGAGACAAAAAAAAAAGAAGAAAAAAAAAGCTTGCGATTGCGACGTAACGCCAGGTCTTACATTTATAAATATTCACAAAGATTATCATATAAGCTAGATGGAACCCGGAACAATTTTCTTGTGTCAATGCATCAATCAGCATCGGTCTAGCTATCATCGAGGTTTATCCTCCCGACTGGAAAAAAAAAATAATCATCAACTTATTTGTACAATATTTACATGTATTTTCGTACCTCATTCGTCTTGGATTATAATGTCGAACTAAGAATTTAAGAATTATTTGATGAACGTTCAATATAACATTTTTAATGTTAATAATTATAATGACGATAATAATAATAATAATAATAATAATAATAATAATAATAATAATAATAATAATAATAATAATATTTTTTCGTTCGGAGTGCGTTGGCCGTTTGTGATTTGGGAGGTGAAGCTTTGGCGACGGACCACTGAAATGAATATTATTTTGTTTGATGTTTTATTTTTCTTGTTCATTGGATGTTGAATACCAGTTAGGTGATGTTTTTTGTTGCCTCATTGTGAGGTTGTGTCAGTCATTATGAGTGTTTAAAGTGTTCAAAGATTTGTAAAAAGTTTTTATGCAGTCATGTTATATTATTTTGAAGAAGTCAATTTTTGTTAAAATTATGATGTGTACGTTTTTTTTTTTTTTTTGGATTTGTTATTTTGTCGAATGTTAAAACACTTTATTTCCGCAAAACGGAAAACGTGCTGACGGTCACATTTTTTCACCTAATTTTTTGTTTAATGAACATTTTTTTTTTCAATTAAAAAAAATTATAGGTGAAAAAATGTGACCGTCAGCACGTTTTCCGTTTTGCGAAAATAAAATGTTTTAACATTCGACAAAATAACAAATCCCAAAAAAAAACGTACACATCATAATTTCAACAAATTGACTTCTTCAAAATAATATAACATGACTGTGTGACGTCCCTGCACATGAGAAGACAATTCGAATGAGAGAAATATAATGGGTGACATTAGCACGGTGGTAGAGTGCTTGCTTCAGGACCGATAGATCCCGGGTTCGAGCCCCGGATGCACACCATATGTTTTCTCTCTACGTTTTAATTCAGCAGGACGTCACGACTGACCGTTCGGGGTGAGTCTCGAAGCTTCGAATTTTCATGTTTCGAAAGCTCATAGGTTCGAATTTTTTTTATTCGAATTTTAATTTATCGAAAAATAGAATCTCCGAATTTTTTTATTTCGACTGGCCATGTAACAGAATTTAAAAAATTCGAACAACTAAATATCCGACCGGTCAACATATTGAAATCTCAACGATTCGAAAATAAATGTTTCGACTCACCAATGTTTCGAACGGGCAATCCTTCGACGGATCAAAAGTTCGAAACGTATGTATAGGTATAGTGGCGTAGCACCTCGTTCAACCGCTTGAAGATTGCAGTTCTTGCAATCTTTACTCCACTATACCTATATATACGTTTCGAACTTTTGGTCCGTCGAAACATTGGCGAGTCGAATCCGTGACCCGTCGAAAAATTGCGCTTTCGATACATTGCATTTCGAATTTTTTTTTTTCGAAACTCTGACCGCTCGAATCTTTGTTCATTCGGATCCATGGACTTTCGATACCGTGAACGGTCGAAACATTTAAATTCGAATTTAAAAAATTCGAAACTTTGGACCTTCGAAACATAGAAATTCGAAACTTCGAGACCCACCCACCGTTCGGTCGTCACAACTGCATAAAAACACTTTTTACAAATCTTTTAACACTTCAAACACTCATAAAGACTGACACACAACCTCACAATATGAGGCAACAAAACACATCACCTAACTGGTATTCAAAATCTAATGAACAAGAAAAATAAAACATCCGAAGAGAGGCCCCAAACCCAACGGGCGAAACGTTGTTTCGCCCGTTGGGGCGAAAAAAATAATATTCATTTCGGTGGTCCGTCGCCCAAAGCTTCACCTCCGAAATAATAATAATAACAATAATAATCACAAAATGGAAGGTGATATTGGTCGAACGAATTAAGGATGCCCCTATGGTGGTTCAGTGAATCGCGTACAGCACTCTCAATCTAAGCATATTTAGCGTGCCTTTGCAAACGACAGAAAAAAAAAGAAAGAAAAATAAAAAAAAAAAAATAATAAATATATATTGTAAACTGCCTTTACCCATTCTCTTGATTTCAGACATCTAAAAAGAGTAATATACGAATTCACGCAGTGCTAATCGCCCATGAAGTGTATTCTGCAGCGTGGGCTTATTATCTGAGTGAAGGTTTTTTTTTTTTTTTTTAACTTTTCACACAAAAATCATAAAACTTCACTCGCCCAATTTGCCGATCGAATTTACAATTCTACCCCTTTTTCTGGGATAAACCGAGCAACTGATGACAAATCTCGATACAAATTCTCAATTATTTCCCGCGAATTGAAATAATTTATTCGATATAATAATGAATAAATGATAAAAAAACATAAAATAATGTCTTCGAGGGAAAAAAGTGCTTTTACCGGCCCTCGAAAATTGTATTTCACGAATATCCCGTATGACGACTGAAAAGTTTGATTCTATTTTTTTTCTTTGCAAACGAACGATAAATTTATTTATCGCGGACCGTTACGGAAAAATGACAATGAAGCGATTTTTTTTTCTTTAGTTCAGAAAAAAAATGGTACTGAAAAAGTTCACTTTCGTGTAATTCGATTTTTTTTTTCATTGAAGGACGATTGATTCACCGCGAAAAAATTATCAGTATTCGTCTCGGCTGTTCGAAATGATAGAAATATTCGAATAGCTACGGAATAGATTCAACAGCCAAGAAGCCGATGAAATTGGGTGGGGCTTGAAATTCCGAACGAGCAAAGTTCAGAAAAAAATAAAACGATAAGAAAATTTACACATTTTTACCTTCCTGTCAAAACGCTATACGAACAACGCAATATAGAACAAGAGTTCACATGACCAATGTTGTAGAGAATTGAATTTCCTAGAAAAAGTCATTGACGGCATGTATCTATCTGTGATAGTTTACGTGTGGGAAAGCCCGAAAGTCAAGAAATGTTGAAAACCGCGGCGGTTTTTTGATTTTTTAAAATTATCGCTAATTTAAAAATTAGCGTAAATTATCACCGTTATTTATATGCCATCACTAACTTTTTTATAGAAAATTCAATTGTCTACAACATTGTTTATGTGAACTTTTGGTCTATATAGCGTTGTTTAACCATCGTTTTGACGGGAAAGTAAAAATGCATCGATTTTCTCATCGTTTTATTTGTTTCTGTCCAAACGCTGGATAAACAACGCTATATATACCAAAAGTTCACATAAACAATGTTGTAGAGAATTGAATTTTCTATAAAAAACGTCCCTAACGGCATGCATCTAACTCTGATAATTTACGCGTGGGAAAGCACGAAAGTCGGGAAACGTTGAAAACCGCGCGTGACTGGTGGGCGTTCGGAATATTGTACGTCCGCTGCAATGTCATTCTGAATTTCGACGACCCGCCGCAATGTCATTCCACGTCGCGACCGTTCGTAACATCGTCATTCGAAACATTCCTCGTTCGGAATTTCAAGCCCCACCCATAAAAGTTGCATGAAATGAAAAAAAAAATAAACTAAAAATATTTTGAATTTTTTTTTTCGAAATATGGTTGTATACCGCTGCCTTGAATATATATATGTACATGTAATTCCAAAGAGATACCTTACGCAAGAATACGAAGACGCGCATCGCATGACCAATTTCGTCGGCCCGAGGTCCAATGGAAAAACTTCGTGCCTGCATCCTCACGCAATGTCTTTACGTTTTTTTTTTTTTTTTTTTTTTTTCACGACTAAGCGAAGATAAAAAAAATAAAAAAATAAAATATGAAAAAAATACGTGTATGCTAATTGTATCTGCGAGAATAATAGCAATTAGTATTAATAACGATGGTGTCTATCGCGCTATTGAAATATATGTCTAGCATTTTATTTTACTGTAGCTTATTCAAATAAAACGCACAAAGTATTGAATAACGGACAATGATTAATAATTGGACACAGCTGTGCCCGATGAAAAATGCGTTTTATAATTTTTATCCGAAAATAATAAAAATGAAAAAAACGGTGACATACATAAAATGGTACAACTTAGATTGTAAAAATAACAAGTAAATAAAATGTTAACCGTAAAATCTACGAGATTAAAAATTGGGACGGAATAAATGCAGGTAACAATGTGCACAAAATTTTGTGCGGATGGATTGTCATAATATCGCCGACGAAAGGAGTATTCATTTTTTTTTTTTTTTTTTTTTTTTTTGCGAGACTTACGCGCGAGAGCTTTTGTTGGCAATGTGAAGAAGCATTGGCAACCGAAGGCTGTGGAAAAAATGAAAAATAATAATAGTAATAATAATATTTTACAAAAATGATAAACCAGTCATTGATGATATCCGGTTGTGTATTTGGCTGACGAATCTGTGACTGGAATCAAATCTTTATGGTTTTTCCGTCGCTTGAATTCCAACTCACATATACTTGTTATTTTTTTCTTCCTATATTTCGACGAAAATAGTATTTTGGATCGATGAATCTGTTGGCAACAGATTTATCGTTTATCGAATTTTACTCGAGATTATTATCTACGAATAAAGTGACGCTCTATATTATTCCATTGATGGTCACGTAAGCATGACGATTCTTAAGGGGACGTGTGGAGTTGGAATAGTTTTTTTTTTTTTTCAAATTTTGATTTTTCGAAAGTAACTATACAAAACTATGCAGTTGAATTCGCATTGAGGGGGCCTTCTCATGTGTATATCCATTTTCGAGGTGATTTTTGGGTTATTGAATTGAGAAAAAAACGGTTGAATGTACAGTTTTGGTATTTCAAAATTACATTTATACATGTTTGAAGCAACGTCTTACATCTTTTTCGAAGCATTATATTCGAAATTGTACAAGATATTTGATGTTGCGCGGGTCATGTCGCGAAAATTATTTATCGACGGGCGTTGACATTGCGGCCGTCCTGGTAATCGGAAACGATCTTTTTTTTTTTTCAAATTCTATTCTTCACGAATGTGGTTATCGTTCGACCCTCCATTTTTTTTATTGCTTCATAATTACCATTTTTACGCACCACGAGAAGTGAACATTTTATTGTGAAAATCAGAGTACTGTCTTTGTAGCGCCGCCATTTTGTTAATTTTTCGTACAATTTTTTATCGGAGGGCCGAATGATAACCACATTCGCAATGAATAGAATAAAGAAAAAAGTTTTGTTTCTTACGACCAGGACGGCCGCAATGTCAACGCCTGTCGATAATGAATTTTCACGACATGACCTGCACAACATCAAATATCTTGTACAATTTCGAATAAAATGTTTGGAAGAAATGTAAGATGTTGCTTCAAACATGTATAAATTTAACTGTGAAATACCAACACTCTACATTCAACCGTTTTTTTACATTTAATTGTCCAAACAATCATCTGGAAAATTTGAAAACACATGAGAAGACGCCCTTGAGAAAAAAAAAAATTTTTTTAAAAGTTGAGTTATAGCCAATATTGTGACTCAGTGGGCGCATTTCCCAAACCGAGCTACGAACTCGCAATAATCTTAAAAAGATGGGGAAAAAAACTGCGTTACAAAATCTCTAAACGCTGCGAACAATCACAAACATATCTTTTAAAAAAAAAAACAGGATTCGATTACAGTTGGTAAGAATTGAATTCATTCATGAAAAAAAAAAAAGAAAAAAAAAATTCAGCGTAAAACTCAGCGATTCCCAGCAAAAATTTCAAACGTGTGTATCACGAAACGACTTTGATAAAAAACATTGGGATGTGTACGTCAAAAATCATTAGGCCGATTTCGTTCAAATTTACATGGGATATTTGAAAATGAATTTTGTCGTTCATGACGAGACGGATTATCTACAAAAAAAAAAAAGGTTTTTCATTCCTTATTGCAAAAAAAAAAAAAACTGACAAAAAAAAAGACGTGAAATAAGATTTCAACCACGTTTCCATCTCCATAAAGAGAAAAAGGAAAAAAAATAATCTCCCCTCGTGATGCACTAGATTTAACTCTTCTGGAATGTTTGATCAACGACTTTTTTTTCTTTTTTTTCAGATCAATATTACTAATCTCAAGACGTTTTTTTTTTGTTCATTCGTTGTTTAAAAAATATGAGAGAAACGTGAATAACAAACGGTGAACAATGGAAAAGATTAAGAGAAATTATATCTTCAGTCATTTTGCCACCATTAAAAAAGAATTTTCCTAGCATTCACGAAGCAGTCATAATCAAGATTTCTCACATCGTCGTGACTTTTGGCTCGGACTGTATCTGCCATACATCCTTAAAAAAAGGTAAAAAAAAAAAAAAAAAAAAAAAAATACATGATACAAGATGTCACAACATCTATTCGACGATATTTGACGATTATGAATTTTTCTAGCATTCACAAAGCAGTTATCGTCGAGATTTCTCAGATTGGCATACTTTTGGCTAGGATTATACTCTGTCATACATCGTTAAGCTCTCGAGTTAGGTCAGTCAAGTGAAACTGCTGCAACCAAAACTGCGACTACAACAATAAAAGCTCACTCGTCAGCATTTTTTTTTTTTTTTTTTTTTTAAATAATTAACTCCTGAATAAGAGTACGCAGATGACGAGCAAGCTCGAGGAGATGGTCGTGATCGTGTTCGGTTTCGATGTCGTTGCCGGATTGCAACCATCGCTGCTGCATGTGTAACGACATGTGCGATACTTCAGAGTATCGCCCGGTTGTCCCACGTATTCGCAGTAATTTCCCAAATGAGCGGCCGAACAATATCGCTTCGTTCCAATTCCGTCTGTTGAAACATCAATTAAATTCACATCGGTTAAATTTTAAACGTTTAATAAAAAAATTTTAAAAAAAGCAATCGTTTTTTATTGTACGACACAAAACATTGGAAACAATTATTACGATACGATTCATTTGAGGGGGTCTATCTAACGAGAAATCGATTGTTTTTTTTTTTTTTTTTTTTGCATTTTCGAAATAAAGAACTATTCAAAAGCTTTTTCTGAAAATCTCTTTGGGGGATTTCCGAAAAATTGGAACTATGTTATTTTCTACTTTTCGTGATGAATAAACGAAATTCAGGCCCTTTTTCATGGAACATGTGATATTACTCATGTGCGAAATATTATGAGCTGCATGAAAAAAAAAAAAAAAAAGAAAAGTTGAAATCGGTTGAAAATTTTAGTCTACAACTCACTTTATCCACATGCGTGTTTTACGATGCCCTTGGCCGGTGAAAACTTTGTCAAAATTTTGAACCCGCTCATCACGAAAATACATTTTGAAATCGGTAGTCAAGATTTCTCGCGAATCATCTGACCGATTTTTTTCTAATTTGGAGGACTTTTGTAAGTAATCATTTTCTAGAGGTTTAAGGGGCTACATCTGCGTAGATCGCCGAAAAATACGTGAATTTTGGGAATTACATATTATCTCAATTACTATTCGTCCGATTGAATTCGTGTTGGTTTTATTCGAAAGTATATATACATTGAGGTATGTTGACGAATTTTTGTTCGAATGTATAGTGAATGGGAGCGCTGTTATTCTGGCCGACGTAAAATAACGTTTCAATGTCGGTTCCCACTTTCTTTGAGATAACGGATTGACCGATTCCTTCAAAATTTGGACACACTATGCACGGATAGGTAATGAAGTTCGGCCCGTAGGATTTTTTTTTTAACTAATTTATTTATTTTTTTTATCAATCAAAAAAGGTCGTAAATTGAGGTTTAAAAGTGAATTTCAACTTCAATCAAGCGCCATTTTGTGAAAAAAAAATCCAACGTGCCAAACCAGCTCAAGACGTTTAACTTTCAGAATCTTCTCGAAATGTTCGTTTCAGACCAACCGATTGCCAAAAAAAGTGGGAACCGCCAAACCGTGCCGACGACAAAGTTATTCTACGCCGGCCAGAATAACAGCGCTCCCATTCGCTATACATTCAAACAAAAATTCGTCACCACACCTCAATATATATACTTTCGAATAAAACCAACTCGATTTCAATCGGACAAATAGTTTTTGAGATAATAATTCCCAATATTCACCAATTTTTCCGGCGTTCTACACAGATGTGTACCCCCTTGACTCGAATTCCAGGTACCATAAAAATATTACGGTGACAATGAAAATTCATGCATCATCACATGCGTTATTCACGAAGGTTCAAATCCGACAAAAAAAAAAAAATCATGCAATCGACAACGAATAATTGTGATCTTTGAGAAGACCTCCATAACGCCCGACAGACTTGACACAGTATTGCGCCTCGAAGACGTGGTCACAATTTTTCGGCTGCAAAGATTCTATCGCCAAAGCCCCATCACCGCATTTCCATTCCTCGTCAGACGTGCATTGGTAGCAATCCAGACCGAGCGCTTGAATTTACCAAAATTTCCAATCGTATTAGTAAGCCATTGTGCAATTATCTATGGTCAATCAGTGGAGGGGTGGGGGGAGAGGGGGTCTTGTGCCTTAGTGTAATAATTTTCAAGAATGACATTGGTAACATTCGAAAGAGAAACCTTTTTATTATCGTTATTAATTGTCTTGGGCAACATTATTTCAATTATTTTTGAAGCTTTGGCGATTCGACCGAACTTTCTTCGCCACATTATTGAGACTTCTATGTTCAGCTCTTCCTTCGAGTGCGAGAGTCCTACATTACCGATGTTATAGGATAACAAATATATATATATATATATATATATATATATATTTCTATCAATTACTACTTTGCCTCGTCAATTTATCGAAAAAATGAATAGAGCAAAGTACAACCAACGATTTTTTACCTTTGGAAGGAAATTAAGATTGTGGAAAAAATGTTCGCCACAGCCTGGGTTCGAACCGGGAACCCCATATTTCTAGCTTGGTACCATAGAGACTAGAGTGAAGGAGCACGATCGCTTTTGGCGAAATCGTCCTAAACGTGACCCGAAAAAGCGAGGAAAGATGTTAGTTCAAATTGAGCCGCGTCAAACGCTCCGGTCGCTCGGAGCTCACTGTGAAGTGTAGCGTCGGTGATGAAATTACGTGAGCGGGACATAGACACATCTTGTGTTGCATGTGACGTATACTTTACGAAGAATTTACTTTACGAAAACTAAATTCATCGTTTTTGATACGATCGGCAACGATTTCAAGAAAGGTGACGAAAAAATAATAATAACAGGCACAGTGAAACCTATATTTATAACCAGCAGGTAAGAAAAAAGTTTTTTGTCACAATTCGCGAATTGAATGTCAATTGAATTGAGGTTGTGATGCTATGTGGCGTCTATTTTCCACGCTCGAAGCCAGCGTGAAATTTTTCTTCACCGAACAAAAATAAAACAATTGCAGTATCGCTCGCTCTCAAATCTAAAAATTACTGAAAAATTATTATTTCATAATTTGAATAAAAGCATAACAATAGTACTCATCAATATTATAAGCTGAGCTAATCAGACAAAATGTACGACAAATCGCGGATCAAAGATTCCAAATCACCGCGCTTGGTGGTCCCGAGCAGAAGTGGCGCCGCCAGGCGGTGCAATCCATCGGATCTTTCCTTGCTTTTTCCGACCATTTTTTTTAAATTGTGAGCGGGCTCCTTCACTCTAGTCTCCATGCCTGGTACGTTACCAAACACGGTCTTACATACAGGTCTTAAAACTCCGGTGGTCTGGGAAGGTCGGCTAAAACTCAGTTATGGTTTCTGGAAACTGCCACAAGTTGGGCGCCACTGATAGTACAGTACAGCCGCGATTGCGCATGCGCGGGCACAATGCCCAACCAGGTCAGGCGGAAGGGAGATGGAGATGGATATGAAATTGCAAATCTCGCAACTTTATTTTGCCAGGAATTGCTTTTTTCCATGTTTTCCGAAGATCCTTGTTTTTTCGTACGTCAAAGCACGACCATTTTATTCTCACACCTCTCTGGCCCGTTTTACAGCCAGGTACGACGCACATCGACGGCCTGATGACCACTTTTCAATATTTACGTTTTTTGTAGGTAACAAATACATAAACGATAACATAGAAATAGAGTAGCACGAGGTTATCACAATTTTAAGCTATAATGTTTATGAACCGCGCATGCGTAATCGCGGTTGTACTATCCTACCGGTAGCGCCCTACTTGTGGCCGCTTCGAGGAACTAAAACTAAGTTTCAGCCGACAGGGCCCCCACCGCCGGAAATTTGGTGGAGTTTCAAGACCTGTATGTAAGACCGTGACCGGGGGCTAGAATTCGGGGGTTCCCGGTTCGAACCCGGGCTGTGGCGAAATCTTTTTCCCGATTTTATTTCCATCTAAACGTGAAAAAATCGTTGGTTGTATACTTCACTCCATGAATTCTTGACGAATTGACGAGGCAAAGTATAATCAATGTAGAAAAAATAAAATTAAGTATTTCCAAATGAAATAAAATGAATAAACATTTGTTATCCAATAAAATCAGTAATGTAGGACTGTCTCGACCTCGAACCAACAGTTGAACATAGAATTATTGATAATTTAGCTGAAAGAGTCCCGTCGAATGGCCAAAGCTTCAAGCCGACATATATAGCGGAAAATCGTTTTTTTTTCTTTGTATTTTCGAAAAGAAAAACTATTCAAAAGTATTTCCAGAAAATCTCATTGAAAAATTCAAAAAACTGGCTGAGTTGTAGCTAATTACGTCGCGCCTCTACCGCCGGGCCGTGGCTATCTTATTTTCCACTTTTGTTGATAAATAAACAAAAGTCAGCTTCTGTTTGATGAAACCCGTAGTATTCACTCGTGTGCGAAATATTATTGAGCTTTCATTTGAAAAAGGAGAGTTAAAATTGGTTCAAAATTGTAGTCTACAACTTATTTTATCGACATGCTTTTTTATCGATGCCCTCGGGAGCGAAAACTTTGTCAAAACTTTGAACGCGTTTATCTCGAAATGACATTTTATAATCGGTAGTCAAGATATCTCGAGGTCCACTGGACCGATTTTGCTCAAATTTAGAGGGCTTCTGTAAAGAAGCATTTTCTTGTGAGTAAGGAAAGCTTTTTTGGAAATAAAAATGTTGTTCTTGTTTCATTTACCAAAAACTAACGAAAAATGGGGTCAAAAACGTCAAAGGACGTTATAATACCTGCCGTTCGCCCAAAAAAAAAATAAAAATAAAAATCCTATTCTTACTCTCACGATTAACTCTTCTAAAACGATATGCAATCACCCGTTTTAATTTCAGACCCTTATTTTGGGAAATATCGTGACTACCGCAAAAAAAAAAATGCCACCGGAAGAACCAGTATAACTCGGCCATTTTGTAACATTTTTACTTCAAATAATTATTGAAGTTTCTCTAATGAATGCACTAAACGTTAAACAAAATAAATCGTCAATATCCTTATTCGTTTAGTCGGGAAAGAAAAATTATTGAATTTTGGGGCCGTCACGCTATATATGTCCCCTTAAACATAAATAAAAAAAAAACAATTTATTTAAAAAGAAGTATGAAAACATAAAAAAACTTGAATTTCGAACGAAATTGTCACTCTTAAAAATTATTTTCGTATTCCTGTGTGATTCGTTGTATTATCGTAGGTGCTGTGATATTGTATTTTTTTTTTTTTTTTTTATATCGTTAATAACGAAATTATTATAACGAGAGTAACATTTTGTATGTTAGTGGATTATTATTTGGATCGACGGTCGGGATCAGCGTTCAACTTCGGTGAACCATAATCGATCGAAGCGATGTGCGTCGAGTGATTCGAAAAACTTATGATTGATTTCCAAAATGCAATATTCCCATCGACTGACGTCGATTGACGATTATTTTTTTTTTTTACCCTCGAAACGTCCGACGTGTTTAATGCAATACTGAGCCCCGAATATTTCGTCGCACGATGTTGGTTCTCTGTCGGTATCCTCATCGAGGAACTCGCTGCAGGTGAAAGGATCCGAGCTGTTTGTGCTTGTGCACTGGTGACATTTGATTCCAGTCGCTGTATAAAAAAACAAACCAAAAAAAAACAAAACAATATAAAACAAAAATATAAAACGAAAAAAAAATAATAAACAAACAAACAATCCATGGAATGGAGAAAAAGGAGAACGTATTTTATAAGTTTTTGTTTCCTCACAGATAAAGACTTTGGCGCATTTTGCATCAAATTCGACGGAAGCAATTTTCAAGCTTGCGGGTTTTTCTTAAGGTAAGTATCCCACATACTGTAAGAGTCAAAGCAAGCGTAAGATATATCTTCTGATCGAGGTACATAGTAGGGTAAGATGGGGTTAAATCGAAATTTTTTCATTTTTCACGCTGTGCAACCTGCATTTATCAAAATGTTCCCAAACATAAATTTTTATCCAAAAGTATAAACATTTAGCTACAAAATTTATCAAGAAAATTTCGATGTAACTCTTGTATATTATTGAGCAACTTCATTTGAAAAGAAAGTTCCAAGTGGTATTCTTACCCCACCCGGTGGGGTAATAAAACTACTGCGTTTCGGGACAAATTAGAATACGAACTTGTTGTTTTAATGTCTTTTTATCATCTATAACTTATTTTGTTAAGCTTTTAAAAGATTTAAAAAAATAATTGCCAGCATTAATTATCGCTGTGGTCCTGGCTATGTTCGACGTACTCATCTCTTTTGGAACGATCACGTTTGGAACGGCGAGAGGCTACTATTGTTTTGGCGGTTCCTATTTATTTCCCTAACAACTTAAAAAAAATGTTCTCAGCTCGCTCAGCTGCCGCAGATATTTGTCTTTGCTAGGGAAGTACAGTCAGTTCCACAAAAAAGGGTACGCGTTTCCTCGAAAAGTTTCAAAGAAAACCCCATTTTTCTTTTTTAACACGAAAGTACGCATCAAACACTAGGGCGGACTCACTTTATAAACCGTCCAATCGCCTTTGTTCTGGATTATGGCCGGGCACCTTCTGGGCATGCTTTCGACCAGTTTTTCGGCATATTCTGAACGCAGAGAGCACCATACCTTCCTAATTCGTCGAGAGGGCTGCTTCAGGGTGAATACACGCCTTCCTGCAAGTTTTCTCTTCACGATGCTCCACACATTTTCAATTGGATTTGCATCAGGAGATTGTGAAAACTAGTTTCAAGTCGTAATGCCATTTTGCGCTTTCCAGCTCGTGTAGAGGCGACGACTGCGATATTTGGGGTCGTTGTCCTCTTGAAGGATCCAATCCTCATTGTTGGTTCCAAACATCTTTCTGTAGACTTCAGAAGACCACGTTGGTAAATTTTGACCTTTTTTTGAGCGTTGAGGTTCTCTGTAAAGAGCTCTGAACAGCCAAAACCGCGCTGTGAAAAGCGACCCCAGACACCTATCTTTATGTGGCGCTCAACAGTTCGCTGGAGGAAGCGCTCACCAGTGGCAGACCAGGCACGTTTTATACAAAACCATGCCCAAAAGTAAGCTTCGTTGGAAAAAATTATACCGGACCAAGAATTTAGCAGCAGCTGAGTATGAAAGACGTGGTCCGTGTGCATTGGTGAAAAGAAAAACGTTCAGGCGTAGATAGCAATAATTGCTCAATGTTGTGCAATATGCAACACTTTGAACGAGATTCAAACAAATCGGTGGTTCCGCCGTAGTCCTTTGAACGTACAATAAGGCCCAAAAAGAAAGGAAACGAAATCTTCAAAACTTCCCGAGAAAACGCGTACCTTTTCTTGTGGAACAGACTGTAATTATTATTCCCATGGCGCCTCTTTGTTTAACCCCACACACTGTTTTTCGCAAAAGTCACGTAATCCGAAAAAAAACGCCAAAATCGAAAAATTATTTTGGGATTCGGGTTAAACTGCCTGAAATTTTGCACTACCTAATCTTTGAACGCGTTTTTCCTCGAAACTACTTTTTTTCTACACGGTCGACGTGATATCTCAAGCTCTAATATACCGATTTACTTGAAATTTCGTACGAACCTTCTTCATATAACCCTCTACCGCCCCTACCAGATTCATATAAAAATTGTTTTTTACTATTAGAAAAAAAAAATTAAAAACTGAAAAAAGGGCAAAAACTGACTTTTTTCAAACAGTCGCCGTTTTGCGAAAAAAAAAAATTGATCTCGGAAGTAGTCGCTATAATGACATCCTTACTAATTATGAATTTTTTTTTTTAGTTGACCAGAAGGGTTGGAATCGTGCCAACCGGGGCCCTTTCTATTACTCCTCACTTTACCAGTCTATACCTTTTTAAATTACAAGTACAATCTATTTTTTTTCCAAATTTTGTTGTGTTAATTCTTGAAATATCAATAAACATCTGTTAAAAAAAATGCATGGTAAAAATATTTATTGTTTTTTTTATCGAACTTGAAAAAACGTCCAAAATATGTGCCTGCAGACTAGAATACCCCTTTGAGCTGTATAAGTACTTCAAATACCCTTTTTTCGAATAAATTCACATTCCTGATATGTGATTGGAGCGTTCGCCAAAATCCAAAAAATGTTGACACGGAAGTTTGGAAGATGAAAAAAAAAAAAAAAAAAAACAAAACAAAAACAAAACAAAAAAAAAAGTTTAACGTCGCACAGTTCCTCCTATGAGAAAGCAAAATAGGCCGAAAAAAAAGGAAGAAAAGATAATTTCGTTGATGAAGAAACGTGAGAATAATGAAATTCAATCGTTGATCTTGTTTGGACGCCTGTTTCGTCCGATGATTGAATATTAATGCTCCATTGGATCTCGGCGAACTAAATCAAGCGAGAACGTGATTGCGTCGAGCCCACAGAACGGATGACTCCAAAACGGAGCAATCGACTGTACGAAAATTGATGAAAGATAACGAAATACTCTCCCCGTTATTATATGTGTTCGCTCGATGAACAAGTGAACGTGAAAACAATGTGATTTGATAGAAAAAATTTGATGAAAAAAAATTTCGTGTTCATGAGATGCATATCATCGAGTGTTCGGTGCTTAAAAAAAAATCGGTTTTTATTTTCATTTTACCTTTTATTTTCTTTTTCCTGAAGTGTTAAGAATGTATGGTGCCAATTTTTTAAATCTAGAATTCGCAAAATTCTCTGATTTATCATATCAGCGAAACTCCAAACGCGTTTTTCACAACTGATGTGCACGATATTTTAAAAAACCGGACAACCGATCGACTTCATATTTCAACAGCATGAGAATTAGGGTGGCTCTTATATTTGGGTCATGTCCGAATGTTGATTTTGCCGGAGGCTCAATCGATCCCAAACAAAATTCAAGGGATTACTATCTGTGTAGATTGGCGGAAAAATAGGTGAATTTTGGGAATTATTATCTCAATTACTCTTTGTGCGATTGAATTCGTGTTGGTTTTATTCAAAAGTATATATATTGGGGTATGTTGACGAATTTTTGTTCGAATGTATAGTGAATGGGAGCGCTGTTATTCTGACCGGCGTAAAATAACGTTTCAAAGTCGGTTCCCACTTTTTTTTTAATCCGGATTGACCGATTCCTTCAAAATTTGGACACAATGTGCATGGATAGGTAATGAAGTTTGGCACGTAGGATTTTTTTTTTTTTAACTAATTTATTTATTTTTCTATCAATCAACAAAGGTCGTGAATTATTGAGGTTCAAAAGTGAAGTACAACTTCATTCAAGCATCATTTTGTGAAAAAAAAAACATCCTACGTGCCGAACAGGTAAAGACCTTTTGAGAATCTTCTTGAAATTTTCATTTCAGACCAACCGATTGCCAGAAAAAGTGGAAACCGCAAACCGTGCCGACGACAAAGTTATTTTACGCCGGCCAGAATAACAGCACTCCTATTCACTGTACATTCAAATATAAATTCGGGTTCCACGACGTTGTATAACACGACAAAAGAACATCGACACTATATCACGGACAAAATATCACACAGACAAAATATCACCCGAACAAAATATCACACCGACAAAATATCACATGGAAAAAATATCACACGGAAGAAATATCACATAAACAGTATATCACATTGAAAAATATAACAACCGCGAAATGTAATCACTTTTCAAAAATAGTTTATTTTTCTAATTTTTGCAGATGATATATGATGATAAATATCGAAAATACATCAAATCAATCGACTCCGAGGTAATCATTTACAATGCCAAATTATATGCGACTTTTTTTATCATGCGATATTTACTCCAATGCATTCTCGCAAACGTATCCCATAACTACACGTTTCAGTCACGCATCGTAATCGCGATAGTTTTGGAGAATTATGAGGATCAGGCTTATCATCAATAATTTCACCTCAATTAATTATAAAACAATAATTTAAAACTGAAGTAATGTAATCTATCGTCACACGCACCGCATAATCAGAACGATAGTTACCGGATCATTTATCAGAAGTACTTTGAATGTGACAATTGCAATTTCTGTTCATATACAAAGTACAACGTCTAGAAATTATATCACTAGCTTCACGATGTCGAAACTTTAGTTAATACAATTACATTACTGCTTTGGATAGAATCAACTGGGTGGCTAAAGGTTTTACGATTGAAAATAAGTATTTTTGCAGGTATGATATTTTTCATGTGATATTATGCCAGTGTGATAATTGATATTGTGATATTTTTCCATGTGATATTTGTTATTGATCCATTTTTATATGATATTTTGTCTGTGTGATATATTGCCATATGATATTTTGTCTGTGTGATATTTTTCCATATGATATTTTGTGTGTGTAATATTTTGTTGTGTGAGATTTAGGCGTGTGATATTTTCACTGCGATATTATGTCCTGTCACCAATGTATATGCTTTCGAATAAAACTAACTCGCCCTTAAGGAGGTTTTTTAGTCTTTTAATAACCGACATATAGAAAAATTGCATGTGTCTAAAGTAGAAATCTTCACCTGGTCTTTCAAAACATGCGCTCAGGTTTTTCGTGAAATATGGATCATTTGAATTTGGCAAGTTACCATTTCGTAAAAAAAAAATTTTTCCTTTGCTCGTTCGTAAAAATTATTAATAATTTTGTTTTTTACACAAAGAATTGACGAACGTACTCTGAAAAATTGAAGGTAATCGGTTGCAAAGTTTTTGTTCAATCCAAAAAAAGAAAAAAAGAAAAAAAAACGCTCTTTTGAGGGGCCATAAACCGGAATCGGCCCTAAAGTGCCTTTCGATGGGACGACCTCTCCGTCGAGACCCAATTTCCGTAACCGGAATGTAATTACAGAAATTCAAGACGTCACGGCTGAAAGGCGAAAGCGACGGACAGAAAAATCATAAATTCATTCATTCACAGACAGTCTAAAATGTTGATCCAAACTTAAATTACACGACTCTAAGGATTTTTTAGGAATGCTATGTGGGGGTTTTCCATGATGGTTTTTATATGATTAATTTTTTGTTTGGTAAATCTTCCGTTTCATTTCTACGCTTAATTAAGGACGGGGTGAGGTATTAAAATTGTTTTTTTTTTTTTGAATTTCTCTGGTTGATAGGAAACAAATGCGCAACGTTGCCATACCTACTGGATCACGACCAACTCCTCATATAAACTGTATTTTTCCAATGTTTATTTGCTTATTATTATCATCACAGTCTCCTGATCTCTACTGTGAAGTACCCAAATCGTTCTCCGAATATTTAACTTGCAGCTTAAGTGTTTTCATTAAAATCCGACGAGGACGTTTTGTATTATATCAAATTGAGCGTGATTTTCCATAAGGCTCTATGTTAAAAGTGTAAAAATAAAAGTGTTGATATATTTTTTCTCGCGCTCCGGAAAGCCATAAAAATTTAACTCAACCTTTTTCTTATCAATACCTATAAGTGTGCCAAGTTTCATTAAAATCTGACGAGGAACTCTCTTATCGAGGGTACTACCTTAAACTTCAGTTGTATGTCACGAAGCGGTACTGCGCGATGGAAACATTGTTAAGCAATTAATACAATAATTTTTCGAGGTATTCATTCGATTTAATTTCACAAGGATATTTGAATACTAGTTTCAAGTGATGGCGAAGAATCATTAGTCAATGGACATTCTATAAATTCTCGTAACGCGTTTGTAAGACGCGTGCGTTAAGTGGTGCCTGAGACATTTATGGTTTTTTATTGAAAGATAATATTAATCCTCCCGGATAATATACCTATTGTTGTCTGGGAGGGTTTAAATTATTTTTGACTGTGAAATTGACCCGAGGAACTGATTAAGGTAAGTACCCTCGTTAAGAGAGTTCCTCGTCAGATTTTCATAAAACTTGGCATACTTATAGGCATTGATAAGAAAAAGGTTGAGTTAAATTTTTATGACTTTTCGGAGCGCGAGAAAAAATATATCAACACTTTTATTTTCACACGTTTAACATGGAGCCTCATGGAGAATCACGCTCAATTTGATATAATACAAAAAGTCCTCGTCAGATTTTAATGAAACCACTTGAGCTGCAAGTTGAATATTCGGAGAACATTTTGGGCACTTGAAGGTAGAGATCAGGAGACTGTGATGATAATAATAAGCAAATAAACATTGGAAAAATACAGTTTATATGAGGAGTTGGTTGTGATCCAGTAGACATGGCAACGTTGCGCGTTTGTTTCCCATCTTTTCTCTCTCTCTCTCTCTCTCTCTCTCTGATCGACATCGTAACTTTTTCTTGCTTTGACTCTTACAGTATGTAGAATACTACCTTAAGGGACGTCACTTTAGATTTATGCATTGTCACCTGAGGAGTCCGAGCGATAACTTTGATTTTCCGAAAAAAATTCAAAATACCATGAAATTCAATCTTCTCGATGGATCTCGGTCAAATACATTATCTGTCGGCATGAACTCTATTTGTGAAAACTCATTTGTCCAAATATCTTGAAATTTTCCGGCCGATAAACGATTTTTTCGTCAATTCAGAAACGATCTCATGATAAAATCCGATCCTCGAGGAAATGAAAAGATTTTACGTGTCTGTGTAATTCGTGGGCTGTAAATCAAACTGTTTTTTAATGACCCTTTATGACCCTTTTACAAATTTTACGTTTTGGCACTCAAACATTTTTTTTTTCGAAAAATATTTTGGATTAAAAATTTGAGTCGGAATGACCCGTATCGATTTCAAAAGATCAGTATTTAAAATTTTAGGATTGATATTTGCCATCTAAAATTTATTCTGACAATATTATCCGGAAATAAGAAGAAATCGAAAAAACATGTTAGTCTACCAGGGTGAAATGACCCCTAACGATTTCGAAGTCAACCCGGAAGATTTTTTCCTCATCCATAAACGTACCACGAACTCCTTGATATATACTTCTTGTATTTCAAAGAAGATTTCAGTACGCTCAAATAAGCGTGTCACTGAAAAATCTAAAAATCCTGTGTATTTCAAAGGGGAAAAACGCTCCCTCCCGGTAATGGCCAATTTCGAAGATGATGGGCTGCCAACTTGGGGAACTTTTTTTAAAGATCATTCCGAGCCAATCTGAGGGAGGGGGGGGGGTCAAAATTCGTCTGAGCCCCACATAAGGACCACATTATGAAAACACCAAAAACCAACTATCACATAATCCAAATTTCCAGAACAATCCAGAAATAATCCAGAACAATCCAGTTATTAAAATTACAACCATCACAACTTTCAAGCTTTCGAGAGTGACAAGAAAAAACAGCAACCCTAAGAGTCGGTCAAATTTTCATCGAAAATTAAAATCGTCATAACAAGTGAACCTCCCGTTCATTTTTTTATCAGAATCGAATCGAAGAAAGTTTTATTCGATTCTAAGAGCTTGACTCGTGTGGGTAATTCTAGATTCGTCGATTCGTTACTTCTCGAGAGTTACTTTCAATTTACGGATTTTATCATTATGACATACACACCTACGCAAACATACACGCGCACACACACACACACACACACACACACACACACACACACACACACACACACACATCCGTATAGCCACATATTCATATAACCGGACATTTCTCATAGCTACTTATTTCGACGTGTTAATGGGGCTAGGCAGCGAGAAAATTCGAATTAAATTTTTTTTTGTTTTTTTTTTCTGTTTTTTGTTACTGCAATCTCTTCCGAATATTGTAGTGCATAGCAGACTAAAAAATCGAAACAGCATTTTGCGCTAGCTTAACCACGATAACTCAACAAGGTTAAAGATATCACCTTGGTTTTTTTTTCTAAATAAAGCTATCAATGTTATCTACAAAGTGAACCGAACTCTATGCAAAAAATCTAATTTGTTATTATTGTTATTACAACAAATGTCAAAAAATGTCATCCGTTTTTCGATTTTTTTCGAATTTTCGTCGCCATTTCCGTAATTCTCATGATTTTTCAAAAAATTTAGGTTCAATCTGTGGAGGAACATGTTCCGAAGAGAATGGCGTTTGAATATTCGCCGAAACTTGAATCGGCCACCCGGAATCGTGGTTAAGAGGAAGCAACGCGTGAGACGCGTCGCCATCTTTATCAGCCCCGTATCTCCTTTGAATATTTATATTTTTTAAGTTGCGACCTGCGAATTTGATAGCCCGAAATGTCAATAAAACCATTACAAAAAAAGAAAATTTATGCTTGTTGTTTCGTTTATTCACAAATGCAATTTGAATTTTATCGCATTTTTGGCCTATTCTCGCTGCCCAGTCCCCTTAAGACGATGGAAGACATAAACTCTCTCCGTCTCCCTCGCTCCGCAGCGAGCGCCGATGGCGCTGTCTTTCTCGCACTCGAATAGGTCTTCCATCACCTTAACGAATAACACAACGATATTACAAGTTCGAAGACTCTCCGCCCCGCCCAAACAATGCTCCGATGACTCGGCGACTGCGACGCCACCAACTTGCGAAGACAAGTCCGTGATCGGCGTCCGAGGGGGGGGGGGGGGGGGCAGCAGGGGAAACGTGTTATTCGTGTGTTATTTCATGGGCCGATTGACTCACCTGGCACGATGAATATTGCGAATGCACCAACGACAACTAGAAACTCGATGCCCATCAACTTTTTCACACCCATGTTTACTTGTTTTTTTTTAAATTTATTAATTTTATCGCCGAAAACTTTAAACGTATATTTATATGAAACTTGTATGTATTATTATTATTATTATTATTATTTTTATTCACAGGCAAGAACCACGAGCGCACAAACACCTGTTCAGGTGGAGAGACCGAGTGGTCTTAGTACTGGCTTGTTACTGAATCCTCCGCCATCGACGATTCGATGCCGTTTGAACGTTCCGAGCAACACTCAACACTGGCTCGAACGACCGAGAGGCTCGCAGTCTCGGGTGGGAGACCGATTTCCGCACCGCTGACGTCACCGACGACCGACCGAAAGAGTGGGGGGCCGATGTGCCTGTAGCAAAATTATTTACCTGACTCGATGCATTTGACCACGAATGCACTATATGCCACACTGCATTCGTGTCACGATATTCCATCGCAATCCGTTCAACGCTGTGTGAAAGCGCAAATTGTTTCTGTTTTTTTTTTTTTTTGTTTTTTTAATGGGTAACTTTATTCTGGGATTTTCAAAATGTGGGACATTTTTGTTGGTTAGTTGCTTTGGCCGAATTATTTTTATAGTAAATTCGTTATATGATGTTATTTTAACGTGTTTTGACGACTGACGACCTTGTTATAGATTTATTTACTTGTTATAGTCATTTCGTAAGATTATAATCTTACGAAATAATATATTTTCCTCTCTTGGTTTGAGAGCGAGAACCCTACTTTACCGATGATTTCGGTTCTTATTTATTCTTTTCAATTTAATTGCTCAGTCAATTCGTAAGAATTAACGAAGCAATATTTTCTCTGTCAATGGTGTTCTTGATACAATGAAAATTTTGTTTGTGCTTAAGGGATCATCCGAGTGTGAAATTTTTTAATAATCGATTTTTTTTTTCTTTTCATTATCCGATAGTATACACTGTAATAAACATTCTTACCAATTTTTAAATCGAAATTCGAATTATTTCCGTCGCCACAGCCTTTCTTAGCAAAAAGGATTGTAGCGTAACTTGGCGCCTCCGTCCGCCGTTAAACCGTTTTCGCTTTCGAGCCAGTGTGGATATGTAGATATCCAGTGTGGATACGCCTAAAAAATTTGTACCGACGCATAGAAAAGGCTCGGGGTGTAGACCTACACACGACAGGAAACAAAAAGGTCCGCAGGGCTCCTCGTATGGACCTGGCACCGCCGATTGATCGCAAGTAGACGATTTATATGAAATTTCCTCACTCGAAACTTTAATCGCGTTTTGGACTGAACATTCTTCACGTCATTCTCGATGTCTCCATGGAAGCTTTTTTTTTTTAAATCTTCCATTTTTTTACGAATAATCGTCGAAAAAATAGGGTAAATTCGATACTGTTTTGAAAAACCGCCGCCATTTTTTCAAGTTTCATTTTTAAAAAAAGCTTCCATGGAGACATAGAGATTTTCCTATAGATTAATAATCTCCTTGGAATTTACGTTTCAGATCAAAATTGCGTCCGCAAACATGGCCACCGTTTTGGGTTTTTTTTTCCAACGTTAAAAAAAAAAAACAATGTTAAAAATAAATAAATCGATTTGAAAAAATTATTTTGTATTCTTCATTAGTGCTGTAATTTGTAAAAAAAAATCAGACCGATTAGTTTATCCTAACCATAAAAAAAAAGCGAAAATCTGCTATTTTTTGGGGGGTCACACTCGGATGATCCCTTAAGTTAAGGGGAAAATCTGTGTAGATTGCCGGAGAAATCGGTGAATTTTGGGAATCATCATCTGAAGAACTATTGGTCCGATTGAATTAAAGTTGGTTTTATTTGGAAAGTATATGTACATTGAGGTGTGTTGACGAATTTTCTGTTTGAATGTATTGTGAATGGGAGCGGTGTTATTCTGACCGGCGTAAAATAAATTTTCCAAAGTCGGTTCCCACTTTTTTTCTGGATAACGGATTGACCGATTCCTTTAAAATTTGGAGACGATATGCACGGATAGGTAATGAAGTTCGGCACGTAGGATTTTTTTTTTTTTTTAACTAATTTATTAATTTTTTTATCGCAATCAACAAAGGGCGTAAATTGAGGTTTAACAGTGAAGTTTAACTTCATTCAAGCACCATTTTGTGAAAAAAAATCCTGCGTGCCGAACAGCTCAAGACGTTACACTTTAAGAATCTTCTTGAAATTTTTGTTTTCAAATGATCGATAGCTCATGAGGATCAAAGAAGAATTTATAAATTTTAAATGAAGAAAATAAAATTCGGTTTATCATTGAATTTACGAATCTTCATCGATTCTAGCAGTTTCTACAGAGAACCCAACGTGAATTTGACATATATGATGTGAAATTTTCTCAGCTTTCTGAAAAAAATATTGAAAAAAAAAAATTCAGACATGCGCAATGCCTGAAAAATAGCTTTTTATGATTAAAGCTCGATTTTAAGAGCTTTTAGTCAGTCAAAACTGAAAATCAATATTTTTTTCGGAAAGTTGAGATAATTTCATATAGAAACGCACTCCAAGTGTGATTTTTATTTTGCGATAAAATACTTCGAAATTAAATTGAAAAAAAGGAAAAACAGAAATGTGACGAAATGTCTATAATTACTACAGCCAAAATAACGGAGGAAAAAATCTGAAAAAATTCAGGTACATACAGGGTCGTCAAGGACTACATCCTCAAAAGAATTGAAAAGATTCTGAGGTGGGGTTATTCAAACCGATGCCGATATTTGGTAGAATGGTCCATATACTTTCGAATAAAACCAACTTGAATTTAATCGGACGAATACTTTTTGAGATAATAATTCCAAAAATTCACCTATTTTCCCGGCAATCTACACAGATGTTCCCCCTTAACCGTTTTTCCAAATTTAATTCTGAAATCATCACCTCGAAAATCGGTATAGAGATGAGAAACTGCCTTAAATTGTGTGTTATCGTCTTAGAAATAAAGTCCACTAAGTTTTGAGGGGGGGGGGGAGGGGTAGTGGTTAAACGATTCGAATACCATTGCCAAGCTTCTTTTCAGCGCGCTCCGTTTTTTGGTTTTTAATAAATCTTTACCGATTCACTTGAAATATTCACCCTAGCTTTCGAATTACATTATCTAGAGAAATACGTAAGATTTTTGTAATACATAATTAACTTTTTTTTCCATATATAAAAATTTCCAAGCAATTGTTTGTGAAGAATCTAATTTTTTTTCGGTCGTGCGCCATTTCTACAAAAAGAAACGATATTTCTCGAAACCGCGCTACGTACTTCTCTAGCTAATTTTCCATAGAATTAAAAAAGAGAAAAAAAATCCGTTCCAGGTGAAAAATTGGAGGAGAGAAATGTCTTTGGCTGAGCTCTGGCGCCGCCATTTTGTTCGGAATAATATTTTTTTTAATTGGCAACCGTCTTCAAAGTATATTCGATAAAGACACTGAAAGAAAAGGTTGGTTAATATAGCCATTTATTCGTGGTCAGGGAATAGTTGGTCAGAGCAGCCAATCTGATGGATGAGCCTGCCATCGCTCATGGTGACAGTGACCATTTTTAATTGTCACGAACTAGATAGTCACACTGAAAGAAAAGGTTGGTTAAGATAGCCACACTGAAAGAAAAGGTTGGTTAATATAGCCATTTATTCGTGGTCAGGGAATAGTTGGTCAGAGCAGCCAATCTGATGGATGAGCCTGCCATCGCTCATGGTGACAGTGACCATTTTTAATTGTCACGAACTAGATAGTCACACTGAAAGAAAAGGTTGGTTAAGATAGCCATTTATTCGTGGTCAGGGAATAGTTGGTCAGAGCAGCCAATTAGAATGATACGACAGAAACGGTGCATGGTGGCTGGAAACATTTTTAGTCGCGGCAGTAATTCATTATAGTTCCTCCATACAGTCGGTAGATGGCGTTGACAACGCGGGCGCTGGAACAGCGAACCCATCGCGCGTATTCCATAGATCGTAGAGCGTGATGTCACTGTTGCATGAGACCACGCGGTTTCGGGTGAACGTTTCGGTATATATTGCAAGTGTTTTTTTCGAGTGTTTGAGTGAATTCTAGTGGCATTTGACGATGGACGGAAGAGGCGTGGACTTATTAGAAAAGTGCGGTGTATCGATATATATATATATATATATATATATATATATATATCATAGAAGAAAATTGAGAGGGCCAACCAATTCAGAGCCCGCGGGTTTGCATTTCTTGTAAGCTGCTCTGACCAATAACACAGTCGCACTGTCTGCTTGCGTTGGTTGAGGCAGCCAACTCGGCTGCCTCATCGGTCATATCGAGATGGAAGACGTGACCAACATATCCTTATCTATTAAAAATACCTATCCCAACCAACTAATGGGACGGCTCCCCAGAGTCCAACAAAGTTGGATACCGCAACCAATTCACGGGTGGACCGACCAATTTTTTCTTTCAGTGCATTTATTCGTGGTCAGGGAATAGTTGGTCAGAGCAGCCAATTAGAATGATACGACAGAAACGGTGCATGGTGGCTGGAAACATTTTTAGTCGCGGCAGTAATTCATTATAGTTCCTCCATACAGTCGGTAGATGGCGTTGACAACGCGGGCGCTGGAACAGCGAACCCATCGCGCGTATTCCATAGATCGTAGAGCGTGATGTCACTGTTGCATGAGACCACGCGGTTTCGGGTGAACGTTTCGGTATATATTGCAAGTGTTTTTTTCGAGTGTTTGAGTGAATTCTAGTGGCATTTGACGATGGACGGAAGAGGCGTGGACTTATTAGAAAAGTGCGGTGTATCGATATATATATATATATATATATATATATATATATATCATAGAAGAAAATTGAGAGGGCCAACCAATTCAGAGCCCGCGGGTTTGCATTTCTTGTAAGCTGCTCTGACCAATAACACAGTCGCACTGTCTGCTTGCGTTGGTTGAGGCAGCCAACTCGGCTGCCTCATCGGTCATATCGAGATGGAAGACGTGACCAACATATCCTTATCTATTAAAAATACCTATCCCAACCAACTAATGGGACGGCTCCCCAGAGTCCAACAAAGTTGGATACCGCAACCAATTCACGGGTGGACCGACCAATTTTTTCTTTCAGTGGACCCTCGAACAGATTTTATATTGCACGTAACTCAAAATTTATCTTTTGAAGTGAATACTTCTTAAGGCGATGTACGAGACATCATTCGATAACATACTGTGATTGTTTTATGCGAAAATATCGAAGAACAAGCCGGTGACAAAGCTTTTCCAACAATGTCTTTGGAAAAAAACTATTTGCGGTGTTAATCTCAGCTGAAAATTACCTGAAATCAACGATCATCTAAATTTAGTAGAAGTATCATTAAATCCTCCCCTTTACGGTCTCTGATTTTTTTTTCATTCTTAAATTTTTGGTGGTCATTTGAAGTGAAAATTTCATGGTCATTTTTCATGAAAAATAGCTGTTTTCACTTTCAATGACCACCAAAACTTTAAGAATGAAAGAATAATAATCAGAGAACGTAGGGGGGAGGATTCCATGATATTTTGGCTACATTTGAATGGTCTTTGATCTCAGATAATCTTCAGCTAAGATATAGTTAACACTGCAAATCGTTTTTTTCCAAAGACGTTCTTGGAAAAGCTTTGTCACCGGCTTGTTTGTCGATATTTACGCATTGAAAGATTACAGGATGTCGTCGAAATAATACTTAATAATGTTCAAAAGGTTTGAGTAATTTGCTCCATCCATATTTATAAGAAAAGATGTTTACGCTCCAGCCCTTACGCCCCCCCCCCCCTTAATAAATAAAAAAAATTTTGGAAAACACAAATATCGAGGTGCAGGCTACTTTCGACTTTCTTGCCAGTTCATAATTCGATTACTGACTCTTCCTCTCCTCCCCTTCTCGCTCTTTCTCTTTCTCTCTGGAATCATCGGCAGAAATAATTTATCGCGCCAGCGAAATCCATACAAGTATTCACTTCCATCGTGTGTGATTCCAACACACTCAATTTTTTTTTTCCATCTCTAGAGTGGCCTTAATTGAGCTCTTTCTATTTTTGAAAATAAGACGATCGATTTTGGAGAACAATAAATTTGTTCTATATATATATCCTCATTATTTATGATGAGGACTTGAAAGGTGAAAAATAATTTTTTGATATCATAAAATGAATTTCCAGAAGCTGTGAATCGTGAATTATTGCATCAAGGCTATTTTCACTGGAGCCCTTTTTTTAAGAAAATTCAATTGGCTCTAAAATGTATCTCAGATGTTTTTTTTAGAACGAAGAGATTAGCTGTGAAACTCTGTTTGGAAATAGCTGTAAAGACTAATTTTCGCCGAAAATCGGTTTAAAATGTCTGTTAGTCTTAAAGATATTACATTTTTTTATTTAGAGCTCCGAAAAATCACTTACCAGGAGAATGGTATCCGGCGGATTCAGTTCCCAATAGTTTTTATCAGCTTACACATTGAACTAAGCGAAAAGGGTATTTTCCCAATGTTGTTTAAAAAAAAAAAACAACCCCCCTTGCGCACGGCCAAAAAAAAAACATTTTTCCGTGAGCTCTTCGGGAGGATTTTTTTAGGCCCACCACCAACTTTTGAGACCTTAGATCGCAAGGAAAAAAAACTTGCGAATCGCTTCCTCATAATTAAAACCAAGCTGCAATTTGAGTCTTGCAATTTCCTTTCTCTGAATTGTAATTAGTGATCGAAGATTCCTCTGTGAGGAAGCAAGAATGAGGGACCTATGAGGGAGGATTTATCTTTTGGCTTCCTCATAAAGGAATCTCAACTTGCAGCTTTTTCCATTTCTAATCGATCATAGTATTCAACATTCGAATATCATCTAAAAAATTGTTTAGGAACTAAAAAAGTGTTCAGATTTGTAAACAGAGTAAGTAAATTTCAACAGCAAGTAAATTTCAGAAGCAAGTTTCAACTTGCAGCTTTCTGAATCGGCAGAGGCTTATAATCGAAAAACTTAAAGTCGCGCCAAATCCGAACCATTCAACTAATCCCAGTCAAATTTGATATACATCACGGCTGAATAATGTTCTATACTTTTGTAAAGTTTGAGCTCGATTGGTCAAAGTAAACGAAAGTTATAGCGACAAATTTGATTTTTGGAAAAATTCAAAATATCATAAAATCAAAACTTATTGAAGGATTTGGCCCAAATGCAATACCAACCAACCTCGGGTACATATCTCTTTGTCAAGAACTATTTAGACAAGTATCTCAAAATTTGCGATCGCTAGAGTGATAACGCCTTTTTTTGGGAATTTGAAAACGACATAAAATCCGAGTCGCAGCTTGAATCATCGCGAAAATTAGAGTCAAAAAGGAATTACGGAGCTGCACATGTCTGCAAAATTTGGGGGCTGTAGCTCAAACCGTTCTCGAGTTATGCACGTTTCAATTTTAGGAGGCCATTACACACACACGCACACACACACACAGACACATACATCCGGACATTTTCTACAAATGTGTTTTCTCGACGTTTTGGCACATTTTGAACATGGTGACATGGAGATCTCGAAAAAAAATTTTCCCACCGTCACATAGCTTCCTTTATGAGGAAGCAAAAAATGAATTGTTTTTTTATGACCCAGTCTAATATATATCGAGTGTGATTTTTTTCAGATTCACGTATAATTTAGAAAATCAATAAATCAACATTCAGATGGCGCACATTTTTCGGACTGCAACATCTTGGCGCTCCTGAATAGCCACCCATAAAATTCATCCAATCATAAAACCATGTAAAATATAGATTTTTCAACTTATTAGGGATGAAATGAAATCTTCAGAACGTCAGGAATACAACTGCGTACTTACCACATCCATATTACGAATAGTTGGACAGCAGGAATTGTTTGGAAAAAAAAAAAAAAAAAAAAAAAAAAAAGTTTCTAAAATTGTGGGTATAATTGATGTGTTACTTTTCCACCGTCTCTAGGTGTACAGTCACCCAGGGCACCACCAAAGAGAGTTAATTGAAAGAAGAAAAAAAAAGTTGAAAATCGTAGAATGATCACAGTAATAATAACCCTCTAATGCCTTTGACCGCCTCCCGGCGGGGTACACCTTACGAGTCGTTACACGTGTCGGTATCATTTTTTATCGGAACTGCTCAGCCCGGCTTATAGTCGAAGGATCAGTGTTACTTTTGGCGTTTGCCGCGTTGTCACAGTACGTTCCGTTTCCGAGCAACTTCAATTCGAAGACAAAATGTACCGCGAAAACACGAAAATAAATATTTTTCTCCAAACACGACTTACGCATGTAAATAGTAATTTTGACCAAAAAAAAACAGTAATTTTGGTCGAATCGATTGAAAAAAAAAAAAATAGGTGAGGGGATAGAAGTGTGTTCTATCGAATGGCGAACGAGGTTTCACGCTTTTAATGATTCTTCTATGAAATATTTGAGTTTGCTTTCGCCCCCGCGATATGCCTATTTTTACTTGCACAGGGCGTAAGTTTAACCACATTTGAAAACGGACTTCAGATTCGTTCTGTGTGTGTTAATATTAGTCTATACTGATTTATTGACGCAAATTAGAAAATAAGGCATTAGAGGGGATAAATTATCGTCATTGTATGGGCAATAATTATAGTAGCAACATTATTTTTTGTTTGTTTGCAATTCAATCGTCTGATCGGGTCAACATGTTTTCGAAGATGATCGATTGAATTAGCGACGAGACAAATCGTTCACAATGACCATTTAATCGCTGCGAGTAATTTGCATCAACGGCTAAGCTGTCCATTTTATTGTTTCACCACGTATTTTTTTTTTTTTTTTTTTTTTTTTTTTTTTTGTTAATATCGATATAAACGAATATTACAATTCGAACGTTAAAATAAATTTTATCGTATATTAAACTTTTTTACGAAATAATTTTATGAGAAATCCACCGATGATCGGGCGAAAAATCTCTCACGAAGATTATCAAAATAAGGCTACGCGTTCACAAATAATTTTAAGCACCTGTATTATCACTTCGACGGCAATCGAAAATTCTCAGCGAGTTTGAGGGGGTCTCATCATGTGTATATATCCATTTCGTTTTTTTTTTCTTTAATCAAATTTAGAAAAACGGTTTAATGTACAGTGTTGGTATTTCACAGTTACATTTATACATGTTTGAAGCAACGTCTTGAATTTTTTCCAAAGCATTTTATTCGAAATTGTACGAGATATTTGATTTTGCGTAGTTAATGTCGCGAAAATTATTTATCGACGGGGGTTGACATTGCGGCCGTCCTGGTCATTGGAAACGAACTTTTTTTTTGTTAAATTCTATTCTTCACGAATGTGGTTATCGTTCGACCCTCCATTTTTTTTATTGCTTCATAATTACCATTTTTACGGACCACGAGAAGTGAACATTTTATTGTGATAATCAGAGTACTGTCGTTGAAGCGCCGCCATTTTGTTAATTTTTCGTACAATTTTTTTATCGAAGGGCCAAATGATAACCACATTCGCAATGAATAGAATTAAAAAAAAGTTTTGTTTCTTACGACCAGGACGGCCGCAATGTCAACGCCTGTCGATAATGAATTTTCACGACATGACCCGCACAACATCAAATATCTTGTACAATTTCGAATAAAATGTTCGGAAGAAATGCAAGATGTTGCTTCAAACATGTATAAATTTAACTGTGAAATAACTAACACTCTACATTCAACCGTTTTTTTTCTAAATTTCACCCGTTGCTGCGGTCTGTCGGGGTCCACTGGACCCGAGGCCAACTTCGCGGTATTTATGCAATAAAAATACCATTTTTCAACATAATTTTGTCTATTTAAACGTACCACGTTCCATCTCTCGACATCGACCAAAAGTCTCGAGTCCGAACTTCAAAATTAATATACTTTTTTCAAAGTCCCATAAAAGCTCAATTTTTTCTCAAAAATATAATATCTCAAGAGTGAAACGGCGCAAGATTTTTCACCATATGGCAAAAATTTAATTTTTCACGATTTTTTTTGTAAAAAAAGTCAGATTTCGTGAATTTTTTTTTTCATTGTGTTTTGACTACTTAAAAATCTTAGATAGAAGACGACGGCTACTGGATTATTTGAAAATCATGTTAAATTGAAGTTTGGCGCAAGATTCAAGTCGATACATTGAAAAGAACGCGGATGGTTTCGATTTTTGTGAGTGGGGTTGCCTGGACCCCATGTGACCGATGTGTCCATTATTCGCAGGTGTGACCGCAACGGGTTAATTCGCAAAAAAAAAAAAATACCTCGAAAATGGATCCAAACACGAGAAGAAGTCCCCCCTCGAGACATTTGCAACATCCCGAACTAATAAAATTTCCAAACGTTGTCGTTGCCGAAAAAAAATAAATAATCATTAAAAAAAAACAAAACAAATGTTTCATACAATCGTTCCAAAACCAATTTTTCAAACAATTTTGACGCTTCTTCGGCCATTTTTTTAAACCTCCGAGACAAAAAAAAAAAAAAAAAAAAAAAATCGCGTACGTAGAAATGTTTCGTCAAACATTTTTGCAATTTCGACGTGTTTTTTTTCTCGCTATTTCGTCAAAAATTTTTGCAATTTCGACGTTTTTCTCGATTTCGTCAAACATTTTTCAATTTCGACGTTTTTCTCGCTATTTCGTCAAACATTTTCGCAATTTCGACGTTTTTTCTCGCTATTCCGTCAAACATTTTTTTTTTCAATTTCGACGCTTTTTCTCGCTATTTCGTCAAACATTTTTCAATTTCGACGTTTTTCTCGATTTCCCTTTGTTCTCGGATTTGTGACAAGATTTTCGGCATCGTCCGAATGTGCCACGGACGTTTTGTTTGTTACGAAATCGACAGATCGTCGACGACGACGTCGACGTGGCTGTTAATTCGTCGTTCGTCATTATTACTTTCGAGGATTCACCGATTTCCGTTCGAGCGTTAATTATCCTCGGCGAGACGATTTTCAGTCTCTTCGGGCCCTGCTTAATCGCGCTCGTCGATTCGTTCGTCATCGACGGTTCCTCGATCAACGATTTTTCCATAGTCGTCGATTTTTTCATTCCCACGCGTTTCGAACGCGACAACGATTGACCGATTTTTAAGTTCGGTACGTTCGAATCCGTCGACGAATTATATCCCATGGGTAGTTTTCTTAAAGCCGTTTTCACAACGTTTCGCGACGATCTGACGGTCGTTATCGTCGTTTCGTTGTCGTTGTTCAGACGATTCTTCGGACAATTGCGATTTACGACTTGACGAATTTTTTTCTTGTCCTTTATGCGTTTTAGGGTCGTGAAGAATGTCGTTGTTGGTCGACGTGATACACGGGATTTCGAAATGTTCGGAGCAGCGGCATCGTTGGTCGATGGATCTTCGGGATCGTTCGACGATACGCGATTCATCGATGAAATAATGTCTTCCAGCCTCGGCGGTTCTTTTGCCATTGTCATATCCTGCGGGTTAAAACGCTGAGATTTATCTTTTTTTTTTTTTGTTTTTTTTAAGGGCGGGGTAAGGTATTGAATTTTTTTTTTTTTAACTAAATGCATAATATCTGAAGAATATTGTATAGAAAATTTCGAGTCGATTAGAGCAACATTGACCACGTTATGAGTATTTTAGTGCCCGTGTTGAGTGCGCAAAACTTCAAAGCGTTTTCCTGAAACTTGTCATTTCTTAAGGTAAGTACCCTCGATGAGAGAGTTTCTCGTCAGATTTTCATAAAACTTGGCATACTTATAGGCATTGATAAGATAAAGGTTCAGTTAAAATTTTATGGCTTTCCGGAGCGCGAGAAAAAGAATATATCAACACTGTTATTTTCATACGTTTAACATTGAGCCTTACGAAGAATTACGCTCAATTTGATATAATACAAAAAGTCCTCGTCAGATTTTAATGAAAACACTTGAGCTGCAAGTTGAATATTCGGAGAACATTTTGAGCACTTGACAGTAGAGATCAGGAGACTGTGATGATGATAATAAGCAAATAAACATCGGGAAAATACATTTTATATGAGGAGTTGGTCGTGATCCAGTAGACATGGCAACGTTGCGCGTTTGTTTCCCATCTGCTCTTTGTCTCTCTAATCGACATCATAACACGCGACGTTGCCACATCAAAGTACTACGTACCTCAATCAGGAGAAGGAATGGGCATCCATTGAATGAAAATGTATTTCAAATACTTTTTCGAACAAATAACTATGATTAATTATCATGAAAGAATCAATATTTTCACATTTTTGCAATAATTATGGTCAATTTACGTAAATTATTATTATACAATGAATCAAAATATCCAACAAATCTGATAAAATTCATTAGCATTTTGTCCGAAAAGTATTTTAAATACATTTTCATTGAATGAATGCCCATCTCTGATCAGGAGATGGTATATCTTAGGCTTGCTTTGACTCTTACAATATCGAGACCTTAATTCCGTGTTCACGATAACGCAAAATCTACTGCGACCAATCGATTTCGAAATTTTGCACACTACTTTTTCATACAATTCACCAGGTATTGTCGACAGCTTTTTTTCCCAATAATTATTAATTTTACAGCAAGGAATTAGCTGATTTTTCTTGCGAAAATCGGTTTTTTTGTTTCCAAGTGCTACGAAAAAATCAAAAAATAAAAACAACAAAAAAAAATCCCCTCGTGATAACCTCGAGAAACATTTTTTTCAACGAATGCATTTCGATTTTTTTTGTTTCAGATGATTCTTTTGCGAGTTATGATGCAAAAGCAACTTTTTTTTTCGAGGCGCCTCCGGAGATTCACTATCACTCGCTTGATTTTTAATATTTTGAAATGACAAATTTAGGAAAATATTGTTCAAATGTTGTATCATTGTATGGAAATTGATTGAATAAATTTACACTATTCGTATCGCCAGAAAAAAAAATCTCAAAAACATGCTTGTTTTTTTCACCGAATTATCCTTACCCCGCCGTTAACGTTAAACCCAAACCTCGGTGGACAACGGAACGAAATTAACGTTCAACGTTCGTACATCGATCGTCGAGTTGATTCAACGAAGCGGAAAAAAACAATATTTTCAAAGCCTTTTTCCACAAAATTTTTTTTTTTTTTGGTTTAGTCAACTACCGTTCCATTCACAAGTCACTCTCGGTGAAACTGGACGGCAAGCGGCAAGTTAAAAAAAAAAAATAGTATCCATATCCATACCTCACGTTGCTAATATTCATTATTACGATCGCATCGTTGTAAATGTTTTTTTTTTTTTATAGGCGAGCGAATTAATCTTATTTCGGAATTTTTGTCATACGTGAAATTGAATTGTGAACGAAGGAAACTCGAAAATTCTAATACAATGCAAATATTTCAATCGGTTCGTATAATTACCATAGAGTCTGATGAACAAGCCATTGTGGCGATGCAATCATAATGTAATCATAATGCATTTTTAATAATTTGAACTAAAAAAAAAAGTGTGATGATTCTGACGGTAAGGGGGTATACACTACCGTCCGGAAATATCAGGCCACTAACCGCGCGCACTGCCGAGAATTACTCCTGTCTTTGAACGACCATAACTCCGCGAAAAAAAATGCAATAATTTTTTTACTTCTAACGGCTGGAAAGATTGCGAAATTCTGGACACAACGGTTTGCGTTTGATAACCTATGATCTAGTACTGAGATATCATGTGAAAGTCATTGAAAAAAAATTTACATTTCTTCGAAATTTTTCCCCTCGACTTCAACTCGCTGCCGAATCTAGAAAAAAATTTTCACCAAAAAAAAAATCCTCTTCTCAAGCTCGAGTTTAACTCTTCCGAAGCGATAATCAATTAATCGTTTTGATATCCGATCGTTGTTTTCGGAAATATCCTGACTACCGCAAAAAAAAAAAAAGGACCGCCAGGAGAAGCAGGATAAATCCGCCATTGTGTAATATTTTCACTTGAGAATCAATATGGAAGCTTCCTCAATGAATGCACCAAACACTTGAAAAAAAAATCAATTTCGTCAATATCTTCGTTCGTTCAATTAGAAAAAAATATTGAAATATTAGGTAATGTCACGCCTAGATACCCCCTCTAAGGGGACTAGGCAGCGAGAAAATTCGAATTTTTTCGTATTGTGTGTTACTGCAATCTCTCGCAGAATATTTTAGCGCAAACCAGACTAAAAAATTCGTCAAAATTGAGCTCAGGAGAGAAAAAAACACTCCGTTGTATTTTCTTAAGGGGGGGGTATGGTATTTAATTTTTTTTTTTTGCATTTTTTTTTATTTTTGAAATTGAATCTGTAATATCTGAAGAATATTGTGTCAAAATGTCAAGTCAATTGGAGCAAAATTGGCGAAGTTATGAGTATTTTTATACCTGCCGCTGACTCCACACGCATAAGCGTTCAAAACTTTGAAGCGTTTTTCCCACAACTCACGTTTTTAAAGTCGGTGCCCCTGATAACTTGAAAACTACTGCACCGATCCTTTTGAAATTTTAAACACTATTCCTGTACATCATTTACGAGGTAACGCTGTCGAGTTTTTTTTTTTTTGTTCATAATTTTGATTTCGCAATAACAAATTAGCCGATTTTTTCCCGAAAAATTGTGTTTTTCACTTCAAAGTGTTCGAAAAAATGAGAAAATTGGAATTAAAAAAAAAAACTCGACAGCGTTACCTGGGGAAAACTATTATCTAACGAATGAACTTTGATTTTTTGATTTCGGATGATCCAGCACCAAGTTATGAGGGGCACCGCAATTCAACTTTTTTTCGAGACACGTCCAAACAATTGCTGCCATTGCCGTATTTTTTAATATTTCTTTGTACAAATTTCATGAAACATGCTTCGAATGCCATACTTCAATGTACAATTGGTTGAGTAAAGAAATTTTAACTGCGTCGTCAGAAAAAAAATCACGAAAACATGGCTTTTTTCGTATGATTTGACCCTACCCCCCCCCTTAAATAAAGCTATCAATGTTCTCCACAAAGTGAACTGAACTCCATGCAAAAAAATTAATTTGTCATTATTGTTATTACAACAAATGTCGAAAAAATGTCATCCGTTTTTCGATTTTTTTTTTCGAATTTTTGCCGCCATTACCGTAATTCTCATGGTTTTTCAAAAAATTTAGGTTCAATCTGTGGAGCAACATGTTCCGAAGATAATGGCGTTTGAAAATTCGCGCGAAACTTGAATCGGCCACCCGGAATCGTGGTTAAGCTGAAGCAATGCGTGACACGCGTCGCCATCTTTATCAGCCCCGTATCTCCTTTGAATATTTATATTTTTTAAGTTGCGATCTGCGAATTCAATAGCCGAAATGTCAATCAAAAACATTGCAAAAAAGAAAATTTATTTACGCTGTTTCGTTTTTTCACAAATGCCATTTGAATTTTATCGCAATTTTGGCCTATTTTCGCTACCTGGTCCCCTTAAAACAGACTTTTTACTGGAATATTATTCCGGCAAAGACGCGAATTTGAGGAGTATAATTTGCTCGCCCATGAGGACCGGTCAGGATAAGCAGGAGCAAAATAAAAATCAAAGTAAAACAGTGCGTGCTAAAAGACTTTGAATTTATTAACACAGATATAGTTAATAATATATCATATATACATAAATGTACATCTATATATATATATATATGTATATTACACACACACACACACACACACATATACATATAGATGTATGTATGCAGGTATATATGTCATAAAATCGTACAATCTTCAACATCGTACACAAATAAAATGTTATGTTTTACTTTTTGATGATTGCCGTTGATTATCAGCATCGGAAGTAAGAAGTTTGTTTGTTTTTCTAACTTCGAAGAGCTTCAATGAAACTGTTACTGTTATAGAAAAAAAAAACAAAACAAAACAAACAGAAAAAAAAAACACAACGATGGAACACTGAGGATGGATTAATGTGCGCGCAAAATGGGCGATAAATTGCCAGTTAATATCGGATGTTACAACGTAGAACGTGATAATAATTCATGCATTGCGACAAAAACGTACGGAATTATTCATTCCAATGATTCTCATACGATGCACAGCGCCTACATTCGGCTCTGCAACGTTCAATTTACGACATTTATTAGTGAAACTGTACGATTTCAACGGTTTTAAAAAAAATTTTTTTTTTTTTTTCAATTTTATTTTTAATTTTTCAAACGACGGAAGAACGAGAAGAAAAAACGTCGTTTTGTCGTTTTTCGGATAAAACATTTTTGACTCGAGCATGTTTACCCTTGGACCAATTGTGGATAAATTATCCATATCACTATGTCGTGGAACTTTTAGAATAATTACTTTTTCGATAATACGATATATATATATATATATATGAAGCATTCCATCCGGTTTCGAATGGCCAAAAAAAATTGTCCACCCCCAAAAAAATTGAAATTTTGTCAAATTATTTAATTACAACGGTTAGAATTAATGGCAAACGGCAACGACTCCGAGAATGTCGAGTTACGATTATACTTAGTTTTATAAAATTTAGTCATACTTAACATCTATATTAGTTTTGTAATAATATCAATAATAATAATAATAATAATAATGATAATAATAATAATAAATAAATAAATAAATAAAAAATAATAAGAAGCAGCCAACATTACAAACCCAGGGCTGAAGGACTGCGGTCGATGGCCCTTTGGCAATTTGAAAAAAAAAAAAAAAAAAAAAAAAAGTAAGGTAAACGGCTCAGTTTCTGACACTGTCTCACATTGTGACACCGACGGCGAAGTTTTGACTGACATAAATATAGTTTTCGTCGAATAATAATGAAATTATCGGCTAATTAAAGAGCGTCTTTCACTTTTAATTATTGGACAAACACACTTTTTGAATTCAAATATTTTATAATAAAAATTGACCAGTGAACAGTGTAATACGCGTCTGAGTGGCTCCGCAGCGGCCGTGCTAGACGCTGATGGCAAGTGCGACGACCAACGTAAATCTCAAATTTGTTCGTACTGTCAGTATCAAACGACATAAAAATGGTATCGACATATTCAGCATGAACCAGACTGTCGATGAGATGAAAAATAATTTAACGGGTTGTTAGATATTTCGTCAAATCCGTAGTGTCAATAACTACGTCACATAATTGCGGTTACGTTGCAGTTGTTGACTCGCGACTTGACAGGTCAGTAAGTGGGTACGCATAGGTGTCATACGCTAGGCCAAGGGAGTATAGATCGGGTACACGTAAAGGTTATAAGCTCCGTCAAGCGTGTCTCGAATCGGGCATACGTCAGTGTCACAAACTACGACATGGATGTTTCTCTCGTGTCAGAAAACCCGGCAGCAGAGAAGCGATATTAAAACAATTATTATATTAATAAATATTAATTTTTTCTCTTGTTTGATAGGTGAATCTCATTCAAAGGGCATTAACGCACGTGTTAAAACCGTAACCTTTCATTTTAGCTATATCACGCGTCAATATATAGTAAAATCCGACACCCATGCTCTTAAAGTGTCAGTAACTGGGCCATTTACCTTATACGACAATACCAGAAATAAGAAAAAAATGTACACCGTATTATCAATAAATATGTTTCACCACTACTATTCAATTATACGAAACAGAGTAGTGTACATTGTTTCGAAATTTTTGGATCGTATTTTTTTTTAATTCTGAAAAATTTCGAAAATTTTCCAAGTACCGTTATATGTTAAAAAGCATACGATTGAGCAGAAGAATGTTTCAGACAATACAGTTGCAGTTTCATATAAACTTTGTAAAAAAATTTTTTTTCCGAATTTTCGGGGTTCAAAAAATATGACCATTTGATCAAAAATATACGAAAATAGTTTTTTTTGGGTCGGTATGTTAGTTTCGATTTATCTAAAAAAAAATCCAGAATACACTCTGAAGTGTGTACAATAGACACGTATTTTTTTTTTCAGATGGCTCGATTGGGTTGTTTCAAAGCTATGCTTTGTTTTAATAATAATATTGTTTTTTTTTTCGTTTTTTTTTTTTTTAGAAAAATCAATTATTATGGGAAATCAAACTCTTACAAATTGTTTCTCTCGAAATTTTGCGATAAAAGAACATCTACAATAATAATATTAATGTTTTTGAGCTTATTGGAGCATAGTTCATCGGTGACGTAGATGCAACAACTAATAGAGCCATCTATAAAAAATACCCGTCTATTGTACACACTTCATAGTATTTTCTGGAATTTTTTTTAGATAAATCGAAAATGACATACCGACCGAAAAAAATTATTTTCATATATTTTTTATGAAAATGGTCATTTTTTGAGCTCGAAAAATTCAAATAAAATGTTTTCGCAAAGTTTACGTAAAACTGCAACTTTTTCGTCCGAAATATTTTTCCGTTTAATCGTATGCTTTCAAGATATAAGGGTTACTTAGAAAATTTTTAAAAGTTCAAAAAAAAAAAATGCGATCAAAAAATTTTGAAAAAATTCACACTTCTTTTTCGTATAATTAAATAATTTAACGGAATTTTAAGTTTTTTGGGAGTGGACAACTTTCTGACCGTTCGAAACCGGTTGGAATGCCTCATATATATATATGTATACGTGTATTAGGGTGGTCGTTAAAAATTAAATCTTTATCCTTCGCCCATGGAAAGTTTGTTTCTTGGTGAATGCAAACGAGGCGACTTCGTTATTTTTGTGAACAAAATAATAAAAACAGATGCCCCGCCTTATGATTCAAGTCCATTTTTGAGATAAAATTGCTGTTCTTTTTCGGAATATCTCGTGAATTATGCAGATTCGAAAAAAAAATCATGAGACTACGTTGATGCGAAATTTTGTATTTCTACGAAAAAGGTTAGAACTGTTACTTTCGAGAAATGTGTGTTAATGAAGATATTTCGAAAAAAAATCGTTCGTGGAGCGAGCGAAAAAGAGTTAAGAGAATTTACCGTTCAAATTTTCATAAAACTTAACATATCTGTGAGTAATTGATGAGAAAAAGATTCGGTTAAATTTGTTACAGCTTTTCACAACTCGTGAAAAAAACAAAAAAAATATCAACACTTTTATTTTTACACGGTTAACATGGAGTCTTGTGGAAAATCATGCGTTCTGTCCTTTCAATTTGCATATTATACAAAAAGTATCGTTGAAAAATTTTTATGAAAAAGAGCAGAATGTAAGTTTAATATTTGGAGAACATTTTGAAAGTTATATATATGGCTCCAGATACAATTCTGGTACAATACGGTTATTATAACATATAAATGATTAATATTTATCTTTCTTCGCTTGTATATATTTTCGAATGAAATAATATTTTCAAGATTTGTAATCCTTGAAATTCTCTCTGAATAAGCTTCACGAACTTTTTTTCGGAATTTCTTCATGAATACACTTTTTTTTCGAAAAAATGGTGGAAACGTTTTTTTTTTTCGAAAAAATGATAGAAACCTTTTTTTTTCGAAAGAAAGTTCGGAAACGTTTTTTTTTTTTTCGAAGATATGTCGGAACCGTTTTTTTTTCGAAAAAATGGTGGAAAACTGTTTCATGGAAAATTAATCCTACAACTCATGACTCTATTTTTCTACATTTACCAAAGTCCGAACGCACCCCACGCTTCTCTTGATCATATAACCGATCGCACGTTGATAAACAGACTTTCTCGTACTTTGTACGTTGATAAACAGACTTACTCGTTTTCTTCATTTTTTCATGAGAAAGAGGATAGTGTACGAGAAATCTGATTTTATTAACATTGAGTCGATGAAAAAACTTATTTGAAGACTGAATAATCTAAGAAATCAACAAAAAGCGCATTTTTTCCATAGTTTAGCGTGGGGTACGTTCGGACCCCAATCATGGGTCCGATTTTTAGGTTCTAGGGTTGAATTTCCTATAGAATTGTTCTGATGATTCGTCCCCCAAATCGGCATGTTTCATGAGGTATTCCCAAAAAAACCTCAATTTCGTCTCAAAAATTGACTTTGATTACGTATTTTCATTTTTTTTTTACGAAACTAAAAAAATGTCTCGTTTTCTTTTACCAAAAATAATATTTCTACGGGCAGACGCTGAAGATTCAATTTTTAACGACCACCCAAATGTATATGAGCCATTCTCTCAAATGAGGTCGTAGTTTTGGATAAACTATACTCGGAAGCTTGTGAAATTTTTTTTTAGTATATTGGCCTTGATAAGATATATGTACCTGAGGTTTTTAGATTTTTTTCGTCCATTATTTTGGTTACAATTATATAGAGCATTCCGTGATATTTCTTTTTTTTTTTTGTTTTTTCTTTTTCAAGTTAATTTTTTAGTATTTCATCGCGAAATATAATTTACATTGACAGTGCATTTCCATGTGAAATCGTCTCAACTTTCCGAAAAAAATATTGATTTTCATTTTGGACCAACAAAAAGCTCTCGAAATGGAGCTTTCATTATAAAAAGTTGATTTTCGGGCGTTGCCGGTGAATGAATGTTTTTTTTAACCCACTTTTATCGGAAAGCTGAGAAAATTTCACATTAAAATACGACAAATCTGAATTGGGTTCTCTGTGATATCTCGTCAAATCAACAAATATTTGGATATTAGAATAATAGAAAAAAAAAGACTGAAAACGTCATTATTACGTCAGTATTTATTTACATTTTCAAATTATTCGTTCTATCGTGTCTATCGTAATTTCACAATGAAAAAAATGCGGTGTAAGCCACTGTTGAGATGTAATAGAAACAATAATACAGATTGTAGTTGTCAATAACAAAATTGTTGACGCGACTCTAAATTTTTTAAAAAAATGAAAAAATAATAATAATAATACAAATTATTTAAAAATGATGAATTAATCAATTAAAGTTTTCTATTCGTTGATTCAACGAGATATTACAACGAACCCAATTTGGATTGAAGATAATCCAAAGTGAAATTTTCTCAGCTTTCTGATAAAAATATGTAAAAAAAAATTAATTTACCGGCAACACCCGAAAAACAGGTTTTTATAATAAAAGTCCGATTTTAAGAGCTTTTTGTTAGTCCAAAATGAAAATAAATTTTATTTTGCGATGGAATACTAAAAAATTAAGTTGAACAAACGAAAAAAAAAAAAAGAAATGATAAGGAACGCCCGATATAATTATAGCCAAAATAATGGACGAAAAAATCTTGAAAAAATGCAGGTACATATGAGGCATTCTACGTCATTTCAGCCTGTAAAAAAAGTGTCTTTTCTAGAAAAAAAATTATATATTTTTGCATATTTTGCCCTGAAACAGACGTTCAACTTGCACAATAAAATCTGAAGTAATCTTTTTCTGGAAAGCCATGAAAAGGAGTTAATTTTCGTTTTTTACAAATGTAGATACGTCAAATCTTGCCAAAGATACAGCCATTTGAATGGGAAAAAAATAGTAATAAAAAAATAAAAAAAACGTTAATCAACGAGAAAAAACGTCAGAAATTTTTTAAAAATGTCGCCACTCGGTGAATATTTTTCAATAAATTCACTCAATTTTTGCAAAATTATTTGTGGAAATTTTTTTGTTTTACTGGCTGAAGTGACTTGAAATGCCTCATATATATCTTATCAAGAACGACATCCTTAAAAAAAAATTCCATAAACTTCCAAAGTACAGCTTATCCAAAACAAGGTCCCCGTTTGGAAGAATGGCTCACATGTTTCAATGACAACCAAGAATCGATAACGTTTTCGATATCCGGTTGCATCGTTTATGATTTTTTGTCCAACCATGTTACGACATATCGTATAAACATTAGGCTCAAACGTTGTGTACGTTTTTTTAACGCACCTCACAAATATAAAGATAAAAAATAATGATAATGAATTATCTCTTCGTAAATGTTTATAATCAACATACGGGAAAAATAAAACAAATTGTACTGTCAGTCAATTATTCGCAGCTTGCGAAACGTATATGAAAAAATTGTCGGAGTATTATTGTCACGATGATGGATTAATGCAATCCGTCATTCATTATTTTCATTTTTTTCCCTCAATTATCATCGTATACTCGGAATGAAATACAATATCTTTCGTCATTACGGATGATCAATAAATGGATAACCAGAAATTCTAGTGAATTTATAAATTCAGAAAGTGCGCTGTTTCACTCACAAATTTGGAAAAAAACAAAAAATGAAAAAAAAAAAAAAAAAAAAAAAAACCAACGATTGTGGGGGGTAGGACCCGAAATTCAGAACGAACAAATTTCGGAATCGTCAAAATTTCGAATGACGTTTTAGCGAACGTACGATATTTCAAACGCCTACCGGTCGGCGCGGTTTTCGACATTTCCTGACTTTCGAGCTTTCCCCACGCGTAAATTATCAGAGTTAGGTATATGCTGTCCATGACTTTTTTATAGGAAATTTAATTCTCTACAACATTGTTTATGTAAACTTTTGGTCTATATGGCGTTGTTGAACCAGCGTTTTGACGGGAAGGTAAAAAAGCATCGATTTTCTCGTTTTATTTGTTTCTGTCCAAACGCTGGATAAACAACGGTATATAGACCGAAAGTTCACATAAACAATGTTGTAGAGAATTGAATTTCCTATGAAAAAAGTCCCCAACGGCATGCATCTATCTTCGATAATTTGCGCGTGGGAAAGCTCGAAAGTCGGGAAACGTTGAAAACCGCGCCGACTGGTAGGCGTGCGAAATTTTGTACGTTCGCTGCAATGTCATTCTGAATTTTCACGATTCGATTTGACCCTTCCGAACTCTGCTCCTTCTGAATCCCGAGGCCCCCCACCCTGATTGTGCCCCCCCCCCCGGTTAGTTACGATTTTACGACAGTGAACACTGTTTTATCTCGATATTTATAAGACTTTCAGGACTGTCATTTACCTTGTGACGCGTTCGGTTAATCGATGAGCTATGATTGTTGACACAAGTGAGTTTCAAGAATGATTTAACGCCTCTCAACGAACGATACTGGCTGTTGGGCAGACGACTGTTTGGATTGCTATTCGTCAGATCGAGTAACGATGGACCTAACGCGGCTCCAACCTGTGACCAAGTTTCATTTATCAATTTAAGAATGTTAAAAAATATTTGGAAAAAAAATTTCATTTTTTTTCATTTTTTGTATTTTTTTTTTTTCATTTTCTCAATTTGCGTATCGAAAGTGCCATTCAGATCGATTGTCTCACCTCCTCGAAAACTGTGGGGGTGTATTTTGGCGGTACAAACATGTGACTCGGAGTCTTGTTGTTACCGTCGCGAACCCTTTGCGGCAATGTATTAACCAAACGTCCCGAATTATAATTACATTCTAGGGTATAACTCCGCACGAGTCCCGTCAATTTGTAAACCGCTACACGGCCTGATCCTTCCCGGGACATACCGTCCCTCTTGTCGCTGCAATTTTAATTAAATAAATGAATGAATAAATAAATAAATAAATAAATAAATCAATAAATCAATAAATCAATAAATCAATAAATCAATAAATCAATAAATAATGAATCTTACAGCAAGTAAAAATATTTGTGAAATAAAAAATAAAATAAAATAAAAAAATGAAAAGTCAATCGTTAACGCTCCCTAGTTTGCGCAGTTTTTGAGATATCCTGCTAAAATTTGGTACGAAAGTTGCACTATCATCGACAGAGGTTTCCGTCGCATCTTTGTCGGGCTTTATGGAATTTCGGCAAAATGCACATTCAGATTTAATACGATTATCAATTTTTTAGATTTGACACGGAATTTCCCATATATTTATTCCGGACTCGATATATATTTACAAACGGATTTTGTGTGAAAACAAGGACGCAAAGTAGAACCTTGCACAACCTTGCTTCCTCATAATTTTTTACCGTTTTGAAAATTACCGTCCGACCTCGAAATAAGAGACTCGGCAATAAGAGACTTTCCCCAGTTTCTCACTCGAGCGCTGCTTCCCTCACTCCGACTCGAATTCCGAGCTCAAGAATTTCGTGCGCGGACCCCTGGTTAAGAGACTAGCCTGGGGAGACATTATTCGGACAAAATACGCGAGTGTGAATACGAGTGAATACGAAGATTCCTTTATGAGGAAGCGAGAATGAGGGAGCTATGACGGAGCACTAATCTGTTGGCTTCCTCATAAAGGAATCTTCGTTCACTACCTTATAATTCAAAGGAAGCAAATTGCAAGATTCAACTTGCAGCTTGCCGCAAATTATGAGGAAGCGATTTGCAAGTTTCAACTTGCAGCTTTTTTCATTTCTAATCGATCATAGTATTCAACATTCGAATATCATTCAAACTGAAAAACTGTTTAGGAACTCGAAGAGTGTTCAGATTTGTAAACAGAGAAAGCAAATTGCAAGTTTCAACTTGCAGCTTTTTGAATCGACGGAGGCTTATAATCGAGAAACTTGAATTCCCGTAAAATCCGAACCATTCAACCGATCTCCGCGAAATTTGATATACATCACGGCTGAATGATGTTCTGTACTTTCGTAAAGTTGGAGCTCGATTGGTCAAAGTTAACGAAAGTTATAGCAACAAATTTGATTTTTGGAAAAATTCAAAATATCATAAAATCAAAACTTATTGAAGGATTTGGCCCAAATGCAATACCAACCAACCTCGGGTACATATCTCTTTGTCAATAACTATTTAGACGAGTATCTCAAAATTTGCGATCGCTAGAGTGATAACGCCCTTTTTTTGGGAATTCGAAAACGGCATAAAATCCGAGTCGCGGCTTGAATCATCGCGAAAATTAGAGTGAAAAAAAGGATTACGGAGCTGCACATGTCTGCAAAATTTAGGGGCTGTAGCTAAAACCGTTCGCGAGTTATGCACGTTACAGTTTTGGGAGGCAATTACACACATACATACAAACATTTTCTCCAAATGAGTTTTCTTGACGTTTTGGCACATTCCGAACATGGTGACATAAAGATCTCAAAAAAAAAAAAAATTCCCACTGTCACATAGCTTCCTTTATGAGGAAGCAAAAAAAAAAAAAAAAAAAAAAATGTTGCAAATTGTTCAACAGGACTTACATGAGATACATATTTCGCTCGGCGAAACTACAAGATGTAAAGTGAAAATTTGGATTGTTGATGGCCATGAGTTTGGGCAGAAGCATGCACATTATCGTGTCCTCCGGATCGTCGAAGTAATTTCCATACATGAAGACGCCCTTCTTCGACGCGTGACCGTGAAGATCGATGTAAAGAAACAATCCCGAATCCTCGGAATTTCGCGACAATTCGGATGAGTAATTTTTTTCATTGTTCACCGGCGATTCGACGTTGTCCACGAGTTTCTCGTCAACTTCGATTATCGCGTTCGAAGACGTTTGTTCCGCGTTGTTTGCGGTGACACGACGTGAATCACGATCGCGTTTTTTCGTTTCTTCCAACGTCATCAGATTAACCTGAAGCATTACGACAAAGGAAATGCCTTTCGGACGGTAAGAGTCAACCGTGAACACAAGATAAACGAATGGATTATGGACGAATTAAGGGCGGGGTAAGGTATTAACATTTTTTTTCTTTATTTTTTCAACCGAATGCATAATATCTGAAGAATATTGTGTGAAAATTTCAAGCCGATTGGAGAAACTTGACCTTTTTTTTAAGTCCGTGTTCGCGATAACGCAAAATCTACTGCGACCAATCGTTTTCGAAATTTTGCACGATACTTTTTCACACAATCCATCAGATATTGTCGAGAGCTTTTGTTCTAATAATTATCAATTTTACAGCAAGAAATTAGCTGATTTTTATAGCGTAAATCCAATCCAATCCAAATTCAAGTGCTACGAAAAATTAAAAAATAAAAACAAAAAAAATTCCCTCGTGATAACCTCGAGAAACATATTCTTCAACGAATGCATTTTTATTTTTTTTTTGTTTCGGATAATCCTTTTGCGAGTTACGATGAACACCGCGAAGCAACTTTTTTTTTTCAAGGCGCCTCCGGAGATTCACTGTCACCCGCTTAAGTTTTCAATATTTTAGAATGAAAATTTAGGAAAATATTGTTTGAATGTTGTATCATTATATGAAAATTGATTGAATAAAGTTGCACCATTCATATCGCCGGAAAAAAAATCTTAAAAACATGCTTCTTTTTTTACCGAATGAACCTTACCCCGCCGTTAACCAACGCAGGTACGACTCAGAAGTACCTGCTTAAGCAATTTGTTCGTCGTAACCCTTATTGCGTTCGTCATTGTACCCGTTGGCCCTACATTTGATATCCCACTTTTGCTCACATCTTCGTTCACATTGTCCACGTTTTCGGACGAATCCCGAGTCACTGGCTCATCCACGATTTCATAATGGTTGTGATAGTACCTGTAAAAATTGTACACCGATTGTTAACACATTGTTTCAATCCGCTGCCCATGCGGGTCTAATTTGGATCGGGACTTGACACTTCAGAATTTTTTCATGGATTTTTTGAGTGGGGCTCGAAATGCAGAACGGGCAAAGTTCAGAAAGGTTAAAATTCCGGAGGCGCAATGTTTCGAATGACAATGTAAGGAACGGTCGCGCGGCGTGGAATGACATTGCAGCAAATCGTCAAAATGCAAAATGACATTGTAGCGAACGTACAATTATTCCGAACGCCTACCAGTCGCGCGCGGTTTTCAACATTTCCCGACTTTCGAGCTTTTCCACGCGTAAATTATCGAAGTAAGATAAATGACGTCACTGACTTTTTGATCGGAAATTCAATTCTCTACAACATTGTTTATGTAAAATTTTGCTCTATATAGCGTTGTTTGTTCAGCGTTTGGACAGAAAAAAAATAAAACGATAAAAAAATTGATACATTTTTACCTTTCTGTCAAAACGCTGGTCAAACAACGCAATATAGACCAAACTTCACATAAACAATGTTGTAGAGAATTGAATTTCCTATAAGAAAGTCAGTGACGGCATGTATCTATCTGTGATAATTTACGTGTGGGAAAGCCCAAAAGTCAAGAAATGTTAAAAACCGCGGCGGTTTTTTATTTTTCAATATTATCGTTAATTTAAAAATTAGCGTAAATTATCACAGTCAGATATATGCCGTCACTGACTTTTTTATAGGAAATTCAATTCTCTACAACATTGTTTATGTAAACTTTTGGTCTATATAGCGTTGTTTAACCAGCGTTTTGACGGGAAGTTAAGAATGCATCGATTTTTTTATCGTTTTATTTTGTTTCTGTCTAAACGCTGGTTAAACAACGCTATATAGACCAAAAGTTCACATAAACAATGTTGTAGAGAATTGAATTTCCTATAAAAAAGTCCGCGACGGCATATATCTCAAGTTCATAGTTTACACGTGGGAAAGCTCGAAAGTCGGGAAATGTTGAAAACCGCGCCGACTGGTAGGCGATTGGCATATAATAAGTTCGCTACAATCTCATTCGAAGTTTTGCCCTTTCTGAACATTTTCATTCGAAGCATTGCGCGCTCGGGTTTTTGCCCTTTCTAAACATTGCTCGTTCTGGGTTTCGACCCCAACCCATTTCTTTCCACCCTGTACACTGCGGTCGAAACTTTTAGCTGATACGTGTACCTCCAGAACTACCTTAAGGGTTGGGGTCGAAATCCAGAACGAGCAATGTTTAGAAAGGGCAAAAACCCGAACGCGCAATGCTTCGAATGAAAATGTTCAGAAAGGGCAAAACTTCGAATGAGATTGTAGCGAACGTATTATATGCCGAACGCCTACCAGTCTGCGCGGTTTTCAACATTTCCCGACTTTCGAGCTTTCCCGGGCGTAAACTATCAATGTTAGATATATGCCGTCGCGGACTTTTTTATAGGAAATTTAATTCTCTACAACATTGTTTATGTAAACTTTTGGTCTATATAGCGTTGTTTATCCAGCGTTTAGACAGAAACAAAATAAAACGATAAGAAAATCGATGCATTTTTACCTTCCCGTCAAAACGCTGGTTAAACAACGCTATATAGACTAAAAGTTCACATAAACAATGTTGTAGAGAATTGAATTTCCTATAAAAAAAGTCAGTGACGGCATATATCTATCTGTGATAATTTACGAGTGGGAAAGCTCGAAAGTCAGGAAATGTCAAAAACCGCGGCGGATTTCTATTTTTTTAAACTATCTTCAATTTAAAAATTAGCGTAAATTATCACAGTTAGATATATGCCGTCATTGACTTTTTTATGGGAAATTCAATTCTCTACAACATTGTTTATGTGAACTTTTGGTCTATATAGCGTTGTTTAACCAGCGTTTTGACGGGAAGGTAAAAATGCATCGATTTTTTTATCGTTTTATTTTGTTTCTGTCTAAACGCTGGATAAACAACGCTATATAGACCAAAAGTTTACATAAACAATGTTGTAGAGAATTAAATTTCCTATAAAAAAGTCCGCGACGGCATATATCTAACATTGATAGTTTACGCCCGGGAAAGCTCGAAAGTCGGGAAATGTTGAAAACCGCGCAGACTGGTAGGCGTTCGGCATATAATACGTTCGCTACAATCTCATTCGAAGTTTTGCCCTTTCTGAACATTTTCATTCGAAGCATTGCGCGTTCGGGTTTTTGCCCTTTCTAAACATTGCTCGTTCTGGATTTCGACCCCAACCCTTAAGGTAGTTCTGGAGGTACACGTATCAGCTAAAAGTTTCGACCGCAGTGTACAGGGTGGAAAGAAATTAATGGTCATCCTTTTACCAGGTGAATCTTCAGGTCATGTTTGGCGAAGATCTACAAAAATATCGTGCCGCAAAATTGATTTGACCTTGGCAGTCAAGGTCAAATTTTTTTATTGTCTCAAAAAATCTGGCTTGTCAAGAGGAACAAAAGTCTCAATGGGGCCATAGGTCAAAAACGCGATCTTCTATGGGAAAAAGCAGTTCAAAGACGAAAAAAAATCGGAAATTTTTTTTCCTCGCAATATTGCTTAATCGGACTCACTAATGATCATATAACCATAAAAGAACTTCTATTGAAATAAATCACGAAAAGTCACCGTTGCCCGACTCTGACCGCGAGGAAGTGAATGGGCGCATGGTGGGTAATTTTTTTCCTCGTTCCATCTTTCAAAGTCTCGTGTGTGTGTGTGTGTGTGTGTGTGTGTGTGTGTGTGTGTGTGTGTGTGTGTGTGTGTGTGTGTGTGTGTGTGTGTGTGTGTGTGTGTTGGTGTGAGTGTGTGCTTGAGTGTGCTTGCTGCTTTCCGATCGTTTTGCCGAGTCGTTTTCTCACGCACGTTTGCCTAGATATTTTGACGAGGATGACGTCGACGTGGAACTCAAAGAATTGACCCGTTGGCTCTTATTGCCCTGAACATGCGAGCTTGAACTTCCGCTTCAACATATCGTCCTCCATCACGTAGGCACGTCCGCAGCCTCTCCACCAAATTCGTCCTAACGGGGGCGAGGAGGTCACGGTTTCTTGACAGCCTTGCTATGCCATCGTCTATCTTGCGTCGCAGATCAGCTACCGTCCTTACTGCCCTACCAGATCGGTAAACAATCGCCTTCAAAACTCCCCAAAAGAAAAAATCTAAACACACACACGCACCCCAACACACACACACACACACACACACACACACACACACACACACGCACGACTTTGAAAGATGGAACAAGGAAAAAAATTACCCATCATGCGCCCATTCACTTCCTCGCGGTCAGATTCGGGCAACGGTGATTTTTCGTGATTTATTTCAATAGAAGTTTCCGGCTCAGCGATAAAAGGCTTCTTTTATGGTTATATGATTATTAGTGAGACCGATTAAGCAATATTGCGAGGAAAAAAAATGTTCTAATTTTTTTTTGGCTTTGAACTGCTTTTTCACATAGAAGATCGCGTTTTTGACCTATGGCCCCATTGAGACTTTTGTTTCTCTTGACAAGCCAGATTTTTTGAGACAATAAAAAAATTTGACCTTGACTGCCAAGGTCAAATCAATTTTGCGGCACGATATTTTTTTAGATCTTCGCCAACCATGACCTGAAGATTCACCTGGTAAAAGGATGACCATTAATTTCTTTCCACCCTGTACAGTAAAACCCAATCTCATATGATGCTGTCGGTTGAAAACTTTTGACAGAGTACTCTTTGCACAGTCTGCACAATCACACCTCGTGCATGGATAGGCCCCTTACATACATAGAGCGCGGCGCTGAAAATGCGGCAACAGCGCAATTTTCCAGTATTCGAAACTTCAAACGTGTATCAGTGTCCGTGAATTTTTATCAACGAATTAGTGAGAAAATGTCCAGCCGAGTGAGGTTCAAGGGTCGGTTTGCGAAAAAAAAAAATCGTCATCACGAATTAATAGTTGTTGCGGCTATGTTTCGAGCGAATGCTGGTAAACGTGATAACCTCATCGACCATAACCTCAACGATCAGCAACAGAAGTTTGCTGTCGAGGGGCGACGGATTGTTGATTTGAAATATCTTTCCGAGCATTTAAAGTGCATTCATTCAGTGTAAAAAAGATATATTTTTTAAAAAAAGCAGTGGAAGAAACACGAATTGGATTACGTTCTATTTTACATATTTGTTATTATCAAAACTCAGAAAAAACCCCGTTTCAAATTCCCGGACTTTGCCGCGTCCCCATCCCTTTCCCACAGCGAACACTGTTGCCATTTCGTCACAGCCGATGGTGGCTCCATTCCGTATCGAGTATAATAAATATTTTTTGTGAGCCGATGTCTCTGAAACTAAGTTGTGGAAAATTGCATTTTTTTTTTTAATTAATCCTACACTAGTACTGCATACACCGGTGGTTTTATTTGAAAATGTATAGTTCCGTTCAGCGTCGATAATAAATAGTGTGAATAAAGTCCTATCCACTCACGTGTTGGGTATAGCCATCGCGTACAAGAAAACCGATTTTTGATTGCAATTATCTCAGAAACTAAATGGTGGATCGAATAAAAAATTTAGGAACCGGTTCATAAAGGTCGTATCTACATCATACTACAATTTCAGGCGATTCTATAGATTTAAAAAAAAACTCGAGAACTACCTTAAGCAGCTGACGTGGAAATAAGTATAAGCTGTGATACGTAAGACGTACCTAATTAACGATCGCGCGGCAAAGATCGTCGGATGATGTTTGAGCGACGGTTCCAAGTATACCCTGTTGAGATTGACGCCTCTGGTGTCCATCCGATAATGACCTTGGGCCACTCCGTCGGGATTCAGCATCGGTATCAATTTGAACACATAAATTCGTCGCAATATGACGGCAATTGGATCGTCACGATTGAGCAAAAAATTGAGAAAACCGTTGAACACAAAGCTGGACGGTGTTTCACCGGGGTGAACTCGGGCGCTCATGAAAACAACTTTTTTCCCATGAAATTTGAACGATCTTTCGTCATCGGTCATCGGAAACATATCGCTCAAACGTTCTTCACGATCGTTCGAAATATTGTGAAACGAGCTTATCGTCAACAGATCCAATCTACGTCCCTCCAAAGATTTTATAGCGCATTCGCGATGATAATACACGTCATCCGGATGCAACAATATTCGGCTTGACATTCGGTTGTCTATCTTCGTCAGATAATTCTGCAAATCTTGATAGGTAAATGGATACGTGAAAGCCAGATAGCTTATTGATTTTGGATTATCAGGTGTACGATAGATGAAGGACAGCGTGAATTCGCTGCCTTTTTGGTCCATCTGCAAACAAATTGAATAAACGTGTCGAATAATATGACACTGTTGAAATATATGAGGCATTCCACATCACTTCAGCGACTAGAAAAAAAAAATGCCACAAATAATTTTAATAAATTGAGTTATTTCATTGCAATGTATTCACCAAGTGCCGAATTTTAGAAAAATATTCTCACGGTTTTATCGTTAATTAACGGTTTTCTTTTATTTTTCCATTCGAATGGTTGTATCTTTGGCAGGATTCGACGTATTTGCATTTGTTAAAAAACTAAAATGTGCGTTTTTTTATGGCCACCCAGAAAAAAATTACTTCAGATTTTATTGAACAAGTTAAACGTCCGTTTCAAGGCAAAATATGCAAAAATATTTTTTTTCTCGAAAAAATCCACTCGTTATTTTAGTTTTCCAAATTTTACCAAATTCTGGATAAGGAAAAAGAATTTTTGGAATTTTTTATATCGTGGGATCGGTAATCGGTAATGCGTAATTTTTCCTATTTTATTAATAGATTTTTTTCAGTTTGATTTTTTTTTTTTTTTTTCATGTGCTCCAGTCGCTTTACGCGAGTTCAGAAGCCTCCTTGAAAGAGAAATTGATGTTAATCAATGCTCGTTGAATGCCGTAAAGCGACTGGAGCACATGAAAAAAAAATCAAACTGAAAAAAATCTATTAATAAAATCGGTTAAATTGCGCAGTACCGATTACCGATCCCACGATATAGAAAATACCAAAAATTCGTTTTTTTGTATTCAAAATTTGGGAAACTTGCTCAATAAAATCTGAAGTAAATTTTTTCTGGAAGCCCAAAAAAAGACGCACATTTTCGTTTTTTACAAATGTAAATACGTCAAATCCTGCCAAAGATAGAGCCATTTGAATGGAAAAATAAAAAAACCGTTAATTAACGATAAAACCGTCAGAATTTTTTTTTTTAATTCGGCACTCGGTGAATAGATTGCAATAAAATAACTCAATTTTTTAAAATTATTTGTGGACATTTTGTTTAGTGGCTGAAGTGATGTGGAATGCCTCATATGAAGAAAAAAATGTTCAATTATATTTACTACGGTGGCTGAGTCGCCTTAAAAATTTTCATTTTTTTTTTTTCGTAACACGATCGATCCGGATTGAAAATCGATTTTACTATTACAAAAGACTCAGCTGTCATTCCAAACAAAATGAGACGTCATAATTAAAAATACGTCGAGTTGTATGTTCCGAAAGCTACGTACGAGTGAAAAATTTTGTGATAAATCTTACAGCGTTCAGTTGCTTTATGTGGCTATGAAAAAATTTGTCATGACCGCTGAGTATCGGTATTTAATAAGAGTAAAATCGATTTCACAATTTGGATTGATAATTTTGAAAATAATGTTTTTTCAAATCGTCAACTATTTTCAAAGTATATTCAATGAAGACTTTCAAGCAGATTTCGTGTTGCAAGTACTGTATTGTTATCTAAAGATCTAAAAATTATTACATTTTTATCATTACAAAAAAAATCTCAAAATTTGTATATTTTAATCATCTCTGGAGTGACGTTACCACTTAATAGAAACTGTTTTATCGATCTCTGATTCGGATAAATCTGAAAAATATTCGATGGAGCCGAAAAACCGCATCGTTCTGTTCGGCATGATTAATTGCTACACGAACATGCAATGAAACGTGAAAAATCGACGCTCGCTTTCCTCTAGTTGCGTTTTTTACAACAAATCAAGGGGATCTTCTCATGTGTATACTAAACTGGTTCTTAGCAAGGGTCATTTTTGAATAAAAACAGAAACGCCCCCCACATAGTTTCGAAATAATTGAAAAAAAATATTCGCGAAGGGCCTTCTCCCTATCTCAATATTGACCGAAGCCTGAGTAATGTTATATTTTTTGTCATTTAATAACATGCAATGCTTATCGGATTAATTTATTATAGCTAAAATATCAACAGAAGACAAATTTTCCTAATATGCTTTCTTTATCAGAAAGATGCGTACTTTTTGAAAAAAAAGTTGTTCATCACCAAAAACAAAATAGCTGAACTAATATGGCGGCTTGAAAATTGAAAGTCATTCAAATTACGATAAAAGTTACGTTTTCACTCTGCTGGGATCATCGGATGGGATTTTGGGACTTAAAATATAACAAACACTCAAGTGCAACTCATACGACGAAGTAACGAAGCAAAAAAAAAAATAATAACTCCAACAATTTTTATCACAAGAACTAGACACAAAAGACCATAGATGAAAATTGTTGCAGTAAATATTTTTTTTTTTTTGGTTTGTTACTTCGTCGTACGAGTTGCACTTAGGTGTCTGTCATATTTTGAGTTCCAAAATCCCATCCGATGACCCCAGCAAAGTGAAAACGCAATTTTTATCGCAATTCGAATGATTTACAATTTTCAAGCCACCATATTAGTTCAGCTATTTTGTTTTTGGTTATGAACAATTTTTTTTTTTCAAGCACGCATCTTTCTGATAAAGAAAGCATATTGGGAAAATTTGTCTTCTGTCGATAACTTAGCTATAATAAATTAATCCGATAAGCATTGCATGTTATTAAATGACAAAAAATATAAAATTACTTAGACTTGGGTTAATATTGAGATAGGGAGGAGGCCCTTCGAGAATATTTTTTTTTAATTATTTGGAAACTATGTGGGGGGCGTTTCTAATTTTATTAAAAAATGACCCTTGCTAAGAACCAGTCTAGTGTATACCCATTTTCGAGGTAATTTTTTGGGGAATTTAATTTGGACAACGGTTGAATGTACAGTTTTGGTATTTCACAGTTACAATTATACACGTTTGGAGCAACATTTGACATTTTTTTCAAACAAATTTTATTCGAAATTGTACAAGATATTTGATATTGTGCAGGTCATGTCGTGAAAATTCCTTATCGACAGGCGTTGACATTGCGGCCGTCCTGGTCGTAAGAAACAAAACTTTTTTTTAATTCTATTCATTGCGAATGTGGTTATCATTTGGCTCTTCGATAAAAAAATTGTACGAAAAATTAACAAAATGGCGGCGCTTCAACGACAGTACTCTGATTTTCACAATAAAATGTTCACTTCTCGTGGTCCATCAAAATGGTAATTATGAAGCAATAAAAAAAAATGGAGGGTCGAACGATAACCACATTCGTGATGAATAGAATTTAAAAAAAAAAAAAAACGTTCGTTTCCGATTACCAGGACGGCCGCAATGTCAACGCCCGTCGATAAATAATTTTCGCGACGTGACCCGCGCAACACCAAATATCTTGTACAATTTCGAATAAAATGCTTTGAACAAAATTCAAGACGTTGCTTCAAACATGTATAAACGTAACGGTGAAATACCAACACTGTACATTAAACCGTTTTGCGTAAATTTCATTCCCAAAAAAAAAAAAAAAATTGGTTTGACGAGTAGAATTTTCGACCACGATGGAAAAATTAAATAAATTGAAATATGACAATTACAGCGTAAGTAGGTTTGTAACGAATTCTCTCCCAATGCGGATGTCCCGGTACGGTTTTAAAAACAGGACACATTCCTTGACTGAACATCTTGGACTGTCTGTTTAGATTGATTACGTTGAACTTGACGCATATTCCAGGCGTGTCGGGCTTTATCCCAAAGTAAAACCAGGTTCTGTTGTTGTTCTGATACTCCGTTCCGTGACAGTCGCGTTTCGTCCACACGTTGAACTCGCAATCGGGTTTAACGTCCGTGTTATTGGGATTCGACGAAATTTTACCATCCGCATCTCGAACGTCTGCAAAGTGCAAAAATATAAAAATCAAAACTTCGCTACGATCGAGTCAAAACTTTCAACCTGAACGGAAAAAAAAATTTCACGAACCATTTTCCGATGTTTCGACCGAGTCGACTTGTTCCACTTCGGCCAAATTGGCGGAGTCAAAATTATTGTAAAACACGCAATTTCCGCAGACAAAACCTTGCGGGGTGTTTGCCATAGCCAGTCGGACGTTCTGTTACTCGGCAATCTGTCGATTGCAAATAAAAAAAAAAATATATATATATATATAGTAGTAGAAGTGGTTGTTTATTGACTTTTTAAATTAATTTTTATCATTGACTTTTTTTTATTTTTCTATTTTTTCCTCTCTTCTTCTCGTCTTCTCTTTCACGTCCTTAAACATAGTATCGCCCTGTATTGACAATGGGCCATTGACCTGAGTCCTTCAGCCCGCATATATATATATGTATATTAGGGTGGGTCAAAAAAATCGACTATTTTTTTTTTTACTTCTTTACCCGATAAGTAGGTTTCTAGACACCTTTAGATAATTTACAGCAAATTTGAGCTTTTTATTTAAATGTTAAGATCCTCCGCCACGCAGTTTTTCATTTTTTTTGCAGTATCAGAAGAAAAAATTCATATCGCTCTATCAACTGATATTTTGAAATAGCCCTTCTTCTATACCCGTAGGAAATTGTCCGCTCTACAAAAAAGATCTCTTACAATTTTTTCGTAAACCTCACTGTTTTGAAGATATTTACGGTTCAAGTTTGATCATTTTTAGACAAATTCCTGTTTGTCTTATGAATTTCGTAACTCGTTAACAAAAAATCATTATGGAAGGCGCAATGCTTAGTTTTGTAGAATGTGCGCTGCTCTACAAAAATGGTCTCTCATGAATATTCGATTGAATTAAGCGTTTCAAAGATATTCATCGTCGAACTTCAACGCACGCCAACTTTAACAGTTTTTGATTAATAATTCGGAAAATTTTAATTTAATTTATGAGTTTCAGGAAAATTTATACAAATTTGAGTTTCGATCGTAAGATTAACTATTATAGAAGTTCTTTGTTCGAAAATTTATTTGAAACTTTTGTTCTGATAATATTTTTATAAATTTTATCTCTAATAATTTAAAATGACGATCGTGATGTTGTTTTATTTTAAAGCGTGTGTTCAGAATGTATTTCAAAACTTTTTTCTACATAGTATACATAGAATTTTTCGTTTTAGGGGATTTTTGCTTTGAATTCCATTAGAATCTCATTAGAATCTAATGGAATTCAAAGCAAAAATCCCCCAGAACGAAAAATTCTATGTATACTATGTAGAAAAAAGTTTTGAAATACGTTCTGAACACACGCTTTAAAATAAAACAACATCACGATCGTCATTTTAAATTATTAGAGATAAAATTTATAAAAATATTACCAGAACAAAAGTTTCAAATAAATTTTCGAACAAAGAACTTCTATAATAGTTAATCTTACGATCGAAACTCGAATTTGTATAAATTTCCCTGAAACTCATAAATTAAATTAAAATTTTCCGAATTATTAATCAAAAACTGTTAAAGTTGGCGTGCATTGAAGTTCGACGATGAATATCTTTGAAACGCTTAATTCAATCGAATATTCATGAGAGACCATTTTTGTAGAGCAGCGCACATTCTACAAAACTAAGCATTGCGCCTTCCATAATGATTTTTTGTTAACGAGTTACGAAATTCATAAGACAAACAGGAATTTGTCTAAAAATGATCAAACTTGAACCGTAAATATCTTCAAAACAGTGAGGTTTACGAAAAAATTGTAAGAGATCTTTTTTGTAGAGCGGACAATTTCCTACGGGTATAGAAGGAGGGCTATTTTAAAATATTAGTTGATAGAGCGATATGAATTTTTTCTTCTGATACTGCAAAAAAAATGAAAAACTGCGTGGCGGAGGATCTTAACATTTAAATAAAAAGCTCAAATTTGCTGTGAATTATCTAAAGGTGTCTAGAAACCTACTTATCGGGTAAAGAAGTAAAAAAAAAAATAGTCGATTTTTTTGACCCACCCTAATGTATATATATGGACCATTCTACCAAATATAGGCATCGGTTTGGATGACCCCCCCTCAGAATCTGTTCAATTTTTTTTAGGATGTAGTCCTTGATGACCGGTATGTACCTGAATTTTTTCAGATTTTTTCCTCCATTATTTTGGCTGTAGTATTTATGGGAATTTCGTCACATTTGTTTTTTTTTTTTTTTTTTTTTTTTTTTCAAATTAATTTCGAAGCATTTTATCGCAAAATAAAAATTACACTCAGAGTGCATTTCCATGTGAAATTGTCTCACCTTTCCGAAAAAAAAACTGAAAATCAATATTTTTTCGGAAAGTTCATATAATTTCACATAGAAATGCACTCTAAGTGTAATTTTTATTTTATTTTTATTTTGCGATAAAATGCTTCGAAATTAAATTGAAAAAAAAAAAAAAAAAAAAAAAAAAGAAAAACAGAAATGTGACGAAATGCCCATAATTACTACAGCCAAAATGATGAAGGGAAAAATCTGAAAAAATTCAGGTACATACAGGTCATCAAGGACTACATCCTAAAGAAAATTGAAAAGATTCTGAGGGGGGGTCATCCAAACCGATGCCTATATTTGGTAGAATGGTCCATATATTTAAGTAGAATACTCTGGTGATAATGCATGACGATATTCAGTTACGAGGAAGTATAGGATTTCTGTAGCCCCTCAATTTGACCATGAATTTTTCGTTCCATGGGCAACAAGAAATCATTTCTCAAAAATTTGAAAAATTGAAATTCGCCGTTTTTAACTTTTTTTGTGGTTGAAATTTTTTTTTCCATTTTATTATTTTTTTATTTTTTCATGGATTCATGTACTATGTGCAAAATAAAACTACTTATTGAGAATAGAAAAAATCTAAATTCAAAAAAAAATTCATTTGAAACAAAAAAAAAACCCCAAGAAATCCAAACTCTGACGAGGGTTGGATAGGTAAAATACTCTATGTAGAATATTAGGTATTTAACGTGCCTAGTTTTCTACATTATGTAATTGAAGTCGAGCGACGTAGGCGCCCCTTCGCATTGTTAGTGCAACTACATCACATACCGTCGATTGTTTGTTTGGATTTGGTAATCAAAAGGAAAGTTGATTATCAGCGGATCAATCTGCATTATTTGAATAAAATGAATCACGGCGACGAATCTCTCTATGAAATTATCATTCAGAACATTCTCATATCGTTGAAAATTTTGAGTTTCTCTGAGTATGTGCAATATTTCTCTTTACAATAAGAAATATGCTCAAAAATAAGTTATAATTAAACAATAATTGTATTCGACTTGTTCGAATACAGACTGTCATCTTATCAATAATACTTGGAGAAGCTTTTTTCATCACGTCAAGTCAAAGTGAAAAAAATGAATGATTGAACTTTGTATATCTTTTTGTAAAGACTATGGATTTTTTCATTTCATTTCCGGAAGGGCTGTACTATTATTTGTTTTCAATCGCATTAAATATAAAAAATTAGTCTAGCTTAATGAAATCATCAAAATCATCGTCGAAATTGTTCATTCGTTTTCAAAGCGGATTAGCTTTAAATAAAGTTACATGGTTTTCAATGTAATCAACGTTTTCTACATCATATCAATGTAAAATGGGTATTTGGTGACATGCAAAACAAACCCTAGATATCAATATTTTTTTTCACCGAAAAATTTCACCGCAAACATTAAAAATGAATTTGGCCTACATATATACAAAATTTCATGTGACAAACAAATGATTGATGTAATAAAGAGATCATAACACGCCCAATAGCGACGATAAAAAAAATTGAATCACCAAAAAAAAAAATAATTGGTTTAAAAACAGTGAATTTTGATTTTTTCCAAAAAGAAGTTTTTAAAAAAATTACTGAGAAGTGATTTCCTATTGGCTATGAAGCATAAAGCCATGGTCAAATCGTGGGGCCACAAAAATCACAATATCCCCATATTCAGTTATGTCACAAAATATGGGGAATTTTTTTTTTTTTTTGCTTATGTCGAAAAATTGTAATACAATGTTGCTGAGGTTATAATTCGTTGGTTGGTCGTCAAACGTTTGATTGGATTTGGAGCAAAAGGCTCATGATCTTTTGTTGCTCAAACGACATTCCCATCTCGGACGCTTCGTTGACAGATAAGGACGATCGTCTATGATTTTATTGTTCACAAAGCTCTACAACGATATTTCGCTGAACGAGAGACCAACTTACCTCTCGACGATTGGACATCATTATCACGAATGACATTAACTACTTGTTTGTGTATTTCGTTGTTGAATCGTCGAGTTTCGTGTTGTCGTATGAATTAACATTTTTCACGTACGACATCGTCGTATCTCGTTTGACACACAGAGCTGCCAGATTCTTATTCCCCACGCGTGGGGATTTTTTTCACGCGAGGGGAAATCCGATGCCCCCTCCACGTCCAGATTCCCCAGCGTTCCATTTGGGCGGCTCAGCTCCATCGCTGCCAATAGCTTACGTCATCAGTGGGGCGCATCCAATAGCGGCACTTCCCTGCCGCTATTGGCTGTCGACTTGTGCCTCACACGGCTCACTTCGCTTGCGCGCCAATGTTTGAAATATGAATTAACCTTCTGATGCCTTATTTTCTAATTTGCGTCAATAAATCAGTATAGACTAATATTAACACACAAAGAACGAATCTGAAGTCCGTTTTCCAATTTAGCGAAGCTTACGCCCTGTACAAGTAAAAATAAGCATATCGCGGGCGAAAGCAAACTCAAATATTTTATAGAAGAATCATTGAAAGCCTGAAACCTCTTTCGCCATTCGATAGAACACACTTCTATCCACTCACCTATTTTTTTTTTAAATCGATTCGACCAAAATTACTATTTTTTTGTCAAAATTACTATATTTACATGCGTAAGTCTTGTTTGGAGAAAAATATTTATTTTCGTGTTCACGCGGTCGCATTGCATAGAATTGCTTTTAATTACGCGGGTCAACGCAAAAAAAATGTGATGATAAATGAGAGCCGATTCTTATTGGTTTTTATCTCGGAGAATACGAATCCGACTTCGAAAATATCGATTGGGTCTAGTTTTCGAAAGAAACATACCTCAAAAAAACGTGTCTGTGACCATCTTTGAGAACCTGTAGAAAAATATCGCGAGTCGATGAAAACCTTCTGAATGGAATGAAATGAAACCTCGGTTTATTGGTCTGTAAAGCGAGGAATTAGGTTCTGTGACCATGGAATGCTCGGAAACAGTTTTTTTTAATCGAGTACGCAGCATTTTCAGCCCTTGCTTTCCGGTCGGAAAACACTCGTGGATGAATTAACTTTCGGACCTGAATTTTCAATCGACTCGAACGAAATTTCTTTCTTATTGTAGCTAATGGAACTCTGCATGCATTTTCCACCACTGATTCTAACGGGAAAATCCCAATATTTATTTAACCAATAATTAATATGAGAAAAATACAATTGTTTTTACTTTTGAAGAAATCGTGGTTTTTTTTTAAATGGTCAGGTCCATCTCAAAGTGCCCAAGATCAGCGACGCTATACTATCTAAAAATATTCACCAAGATCAGAGACAAGAAAGAAAAAATTATGTATAATTCATTATTTTCTTCTTCTTTTGTTTGTCGGATGAACGAATATTGGGCATTATCTTTTCCAATCGGTGTTAGATGATCTATGCAGAATTTCATGAGCCTCAAGAGGGTACATCTGTGTAGATTGCCGGAGTAGGTGAATTTTGGGAATTATTATCTCAAAAACTATTTGACCGATTGAATTCAAGTTGGTTTTATTCGAGAGTATATACTATATATATTGAGGTGTGTTGACGAATTTTTGTTTGAATGTGTAGTAAATGGGAGCGCTGTTATTCCGACCGGCGTAAAATAACTTTTTCAAAGTCGGTTCCCACTTTTTTTTTTTAATAACGGATTGACCGATTCCTTCAAAATTTGAACACAAGTTCGGCACGTAGGATTTTTTTTTTAAACTAATTTATTCATTTTTTTATCAATCAACAAAGGTCGTGAATTGAGGTTTAAAAGTAAATTTCAACTTCAATCTTCTTGAAATTTTTGTTTTAGACCAACCGACTGCCAGAAAAAGTGGGAACCGCAAACCGTGCCGACAACAAAGTTATTTTACGCCGGCCAGAATAACAACGCTTCCATTCGCTATACATTCAAACAAAAATTCGTCAACATACCTCAATGTATATACTTTCCAATAAAGCCAACTTGAATTCAATCGGACGAAGAGTTTTTGAGAAAATAATTCCCAAAATTCACCTTTTTTCCGGCAATCTACACAGATGTAATCCGTAATTAGAAAAAAAAAAAATTGTTCGAATCGGATAAAAATTCATTTGATCATTCAATACGATACATCGGTACAGCGAAGTTGCTCGACGTGCGGGGAACGGTTCCTCGCACGTGGGGGAACCCCATGCAAGATTTTTTCCTTCCAGCGACTCCAACCTCAACCGGAGAAATTCTCCCAACCGAGGCGTTTGGCATTGTAACGCCACCACAAAGACGCCTGTAGGGCTGCAACTCTCTAAACGCAGGCGCGGTTGTGTGCCCTTTACAAGGGGTCTACAAAGATATAAGGAAGGGGGTCCCTGGGCCTTCAGCTCGAGGACGATAAGAGCGATTCTCCCCACCTTTGCGGAAAAACTAAGGAGTGAAAAACGGGAAATTTCAGCCAATGAGATGCAAAGAAAATTTGCCCTGTCCCACCCTTACTAGCAAATCGCGACTAGGGTATAAAAGCGCGAGATTTTCGTAATTTCGTCACTCAACGAAAAACCACCACCGACGACAATTATGCTTTAAAATAGAAAGATACCCTTCGGAACGAGCTCAATATTGTACAGATCTTCCAACTTGTGAAAAAGTTCAGAGTCCTTAATGTAAAAAGTAAGTAGAAAACTAACATTTCAACTCATTCTCAAAACCCTATGTAAGAGGTTGCGCGGTCCGCGACGACTCTTATTCCTTTCTGAAAATATAAGGGATTGCGCGGTACGTCACGACTCTAATAATTTCCCTTCTCGATCCTTGAAACCACGAGGTTTCCGTCGGTCTCGTTGAGTCAAACTAAAATCAAATCCAAATCCAAATCATATTTAAAATTATTCACGTAATATTGAGTCTAACAAATTATTTATTCGACCAAATCTTCTAGCCCGAATCCCGGATTAATTAGCCGTAGCTGAGGTCTAAAAGATGGCATGTTCTTAATTTATGTTATCTGGACGTAACAGCATCCTTTAAGGTTGTCGAACGTCTGTTCATTAGAAACATTGAATCATTTCGAAAAACAATGTAATTCGTCGATGCTGTAAATGGTCACAAGACGATGAGGAAGGTCAGGGTGCATCGGACTACAAATAAAATCTCGTTATTTCCTCATTGTAGTTTTTTTTTTTTTTTTTAACTTAAATTACTATCAATAATAATAATTATGATAATTAATAGTAATACAAATTTCGCAATTATCTCACGCTCGATTTGGAACGGGCGTAATATCTAATATGTATCAATGATATCTACAATATTGTACATAAAATATATTACATAACTATTTTTATTCATCGAAAAACGAATCAACTCAACCACACACACACACACACGAGACACCGTGATGCATGTGTAGAAAACTGCATTGATGAACATTGCAAGTGCATCGTCAATAAACCGTATATACCCTTTCTTCAAAATAAGTACATGATTGGAATACTAAAAAAGAAAAAAAAAAAAAAAAACGTAAACGCAAAATATCTCGACAATATCGACGATTTTTCCGAGTGAAAAATTATTTGGACTCGATAGTTTTGAGGGCACTCTGCGGGTCACCAATTTCGTTGGTTTTTTTTTTTTTTTTTTTTTGCGTGTATCGCGCCAACACGCATTTGAAATACGGATAATTAACGTCAAAGCTACGAATGAAATCGTATTACGAAGATTAATTGACTCACGTGTTATTCCGGAATTTTGAATCAATCACGTTATTGACATTCCTCAAGAATGCAACGTAAAGATAATAATAATAATAATAATAATAATAATAATAATAATAATAATAATAATAATAATAATAATAATAATAATAATAATAATAATAATAATAATAATAATAATAATATAACAACCGACGAAAGCGATTCCCAAACGGTTTTTTTTTGCTGAAAGATGATTTTTTTTGTTTCCAACTCGCATGGACTAGATAACACGACGACCGTATCAAAATGTCCAAGTTTCTGCTAAATACGTTGTACTCTAGGTATGTGTATAATATAACTCTCTCCCTCTCTCTTTTTTTCTCTCTCGCTGTTTTTTTCCCTCTTTTGTCGCCGAAAAAAAATATAAATATAAGTACCATCCGCAAACATGTGAAAAAAAATGAATCTAGAAGATAAAAAAAAAAAAAAAACACTGCATTTTTCACATGAGACAATGCGAAGAGGAGAGATTGGCTTAACGTTGGAATGTGATATAATATCGACAATAAGCCCGGTGCGAAAAAACCTCGCCGACGAACAAAACCCGCGACAACGTGAAAGAACAAAAAAAAAAAAAAAAAAAAAAAACACGTCCGAGAATAAAATTCGAATGTTTAAACGGGTGGAAAAATTGCTAACTGACCTAAAGTTCGTCAGCCACACGCGCGCCGAATTGGTGGAAGAGCCGAGATTAATAACGTTTTTATATTCAATCGGTCTGAACACGTATTTGAAACGGTAGCCGGAGCAGCGCACACTTTGTTGTTTTTTTTTTGTCTTCATTCTCTTCTCGTCTTGTTCTTTTTCTTCGTATTATTATTTTTTTCTTTCTTTCTTTCTTTCTTTTTTTTTTTTGTATTTATCAAACGCAATACCTGAATTTGTCCGATGTCGAAGATGTTATATCGATCGATCGATGCACACACGTGTGTTCCTCCTTGATGCCTTTCAAAAAAATGGTATTCAGACCGACGTTACTCAGCCGGGCATTTTACGATTAATCATAGCGCCCAGATCTTGAACAATCTGTTTCTGTTCGGGATTGTACATCAATGTTCTCGCGCTGAGAAACGATATGTCGGGCAATTGATTGAGCACACGAATTGTATCCTCTTTGACGGGCATAGATCTGCCGTATCTGTCGGGAATCGTTTGTGAAAATTCCAAATTCTGAGGATTTTTGCGTTTTCCGGAATTTCGTTGATGTTCGATTTTTCCAATTGCGTTGGATTTTTTCAAGTCGTCGCGAAGCACACTGGGTTTGTTCGTGATTGGTGAATTGGTTGACGCTGAGGACGATAATCTGGATGATTTTTCCAGATTTCTTCGACGGGCCATCGCGGAATCCGTGGATTTTTTCCAATCCGCGGTACTCGGACCCGGCAAAGGTTCGATTATACGTCCCGATCGCGAAGATTGTCGATGATGGGTCGTCAACGTTGTTGGATCGTTGTCCGAGGTCCATTGTTGACCTCTCGGCAATTCGGTCGAATTACGAACGGCTTGACTGTGTTGTTCCTGCATCGCGGACGTGTCGATCGCGTCTGGAATATAGATTTATCGTTGTTGAGTTGAATTTTCGTTGGTTTCGGGAATCAATGAAATTTTTCTTTGTACAACTACAAACATCGCCGATTATTCAGCCATCCATGTCACGACATTGAGGGTCGGGGGAGGGGGGGGGGCTCGAAATTCAGAATGAGAAAAGGTCGGAAGGGTGCAAAATTCCGAACGGTGCAATGTTTTGAGGGTACAGCATTTCGAACGGGGATGGGCGCACTTGAGTGAAAAAGTATTTATAAATACACTATTTAAATACCAAGTGATTTTTCACTTGTTATTTGATTCGATTTTAAATCACAAGTGATTTTTCACTTGTTATTCGTTTCGATTTTAAATCACAAGTAATTTTTTACTCGTTATTTGTTTCGATTTTAAATAACAAGCGTTTTTTCACTTGTCATTTCTTTCGATTTTAAATATCAAGCGATTTTTCACTCGTTATTTGTTTCGATTTTAAATACCAAGTGGTTTTCCACTCGTTACTTCTTTCGCGTTCAAGTAACTAATTTATCTCCACTCGTCATTTTATTCGAGTTTCAATAACAAATTTAATTCTACTCGAAAAAAATGTGTGAAAAAAAAAAATTTATAACTTTTTATACGTTATTGTCGAATAGATTGCAGTTACAACATTATCAGGTAGAAAATTTGATACCGAATGGGGATCCACTCGTTTCTTCGATTGATTTTCAATATAGAATCATTCAGGATAGACGTAAGTGAGTGGAAATTTATTTGACGCCGGGATATAGGCCGAGTGAGGAACCACTCGAGCGGAATGAAAACAAATGGGCGCCGAAATTCACTTGGAATTTATTCCGGCGTCAAGTGAGCGTCCATTTGACAACAGAATATATTCCGAGTATAAATAAATTCGTTATTTAAACTCGAATAAAATGACAAGTGAAAATAAATTCGTTACTTGAACGCGAAAGAATTAACGAGTGAAAAATCACTTGATATTCAAAGTCGAAACAAATGACAAGTGAAAAACCACTTGTTATTCAAAATTAAAACAAATAACAAGTGAAGAATCACTTGTGATTTGAAATCGAATCAAATAACAACTGGACAATCACTTGGTATTTAAATTCGGAGTAAAAAACAAGTGAAAAATCACGAATTTTTTTCTTAAATACTTTTTGCCCATCCCTGATTCCGAACACCTGAACAGTTACGAGGTTTCTCACATTGCCCGACTTTCGAGCTTTCCCACGCGTAAACTATCGATGCTGGATATATGCCGTCGAGGACTTTTTTTGTGGGAAATTAAAATCTCTACAAGATTGTGTACATGAGTTTTTGATCCATATGGCGTTGTTTAGCCAGCGTTTGGACGGAAAGATAAAAATGTATTGATTTATTATCGTTTTTGTGGTTTTGCTTCCTCGTAAAAAGGAAGCTATGTGACGGTGAGATATTTTTTTTCGAGATCTCCATGTCACCGTGTTCAGAATGTGCCAAAACGTCGAGAAAACGCATTTGTAGAAAATGTCCGGATGTATGTATGTGTGTAATGGCCTCCCAAAATTGAAACGTGTATAACTCGAGAACGGTTTTAGCTGCAGCTCCCAAATTTTGCAGACATGTGCAGCTCCATAATCCCTTCTTTGTCTGTAATTTGTGCGATGACTCAAGCTTCGACTTGGATTTTATGACGTTTTCAAATTCTCAAAAAAAGGGCGTTATCACTCTAGCGATCGCAAATCTCGAGATACTTGTCTAAATAGTTTTTGACAAAGAGATATGTACCCGAGGTTGGTTGGTATTGCATTTGGGCCAAATCCATTAATAAGTTTTGATTTTATAATATTTTGAATTTTTCCAAAAATAAAATTTGTTGCTATAACTTTCGTTAACTTTGACCAATCGAGCTCCAACTTTACAAAATTATAGAACATCATTCAGCCGTGATGTATATCAAATTTGGCGGAGATCGTTTGAATGGTTCAGATTTGACAGGAATTCAAGTTTTTCGATTATAAGCCTCTGGGCGATTCAAAAAGCTGCGAGTCGAAACTTGCAATTTTCCTTCCTCTGAATTGTAGGTAGTGAAAGAAGATTCCTTTATGCGGAAGCTAAAACAAAAATGTTTCCTCATAGCGCCCTCGTTCTTCCTTCTTCATGATCCAATATCACGTAAACCAATGTGAGCTAATAATAATGATCCTAATATTAGTTCACGTGATATCAGACGCGATTTAGGTGTTCCACGCAGTGAGGCACGCCGAATTTACGATTCGATACGATCGATTTTTTCATGAAAAATCTATGAGAAATCCTCAGTACAGGGTATCGTTGAATTTTTGTCTCGAAAAAAAGGAACAACTTCAGGTGGTTCAAAAGTATTCTTCTCATTTAAAAAAACTGCCATTATGCTTGCAGCATAAAAACATGAACTGTAAGAGCATAGATTTCATCAGCACGAAGTGGCCCCCTTCGAGCCCTACAACTTTCATCCGATCGATTTTGTTGTCGTATCTTTCGCCGAAGACTTATTCGACTGTATTTTTTTTTCCAAATGGGACACCCTGTACACACGGATTCGGAATTTTGACCGTTCGAATCATTGTCATTCGAAACATTGCACGTTCGGAATTTCAAGCCCGTCCGAACTTTGCTCGTTCTGAATTTCGAGCCCCACCAAGAAATTATGCACACAATCATGGAGACTAGAGTAAAGGAGCACGATCGCTTATGGCGGAATCGTCCCAAACGTGACCCGAAAAAGCGAGGAAAGATGTTAGTTCAAATTGAGCCGCCTCAAGCGCTCTTGTCGCTCGGAGCTCACTGTGAAGTGTACAGTTGGTGATGAAATTACGTGAGCAGAACATAGACACATCTTGTGTTGCATGTGACGTAAACTTCACGAAGAATTTACTTTACGAAAACTAAATTCATCGTTTTTGGTACGATCGGCAATGATTTCAAGAAAGATGACGAAAAAACAAAAATAAAAGGCACAGTGAAACCTATATTATAACCAGCAGGTGAGAAAAAAGTTCTTTGTCAGAATTCGCGGAATTGAATGTGAATTGAATCGAGGTTGTGATGCTATGTGGCGTCTATTTTCCACGCTCGAAGCCAGCGTGAAATTTTTCTTCACCGAACAAAAATAAAACATTTGCAGTATCAGTCGCTTCAAAGTCTAAAAATCACGGAAAAATTATTATTCCATAATTTGAATAAAAGCATAGCAATATTACTCATCGATTTTATAAGCTGAGCTAATCAGACAAAATGTACGACAAATCGCGGATCAAAGATTCCAAATCACCGCGCTTGGTGGTCCCGAGCAGAAGTGGCGCCGCCAGGCGGTGCAATCTATCGGATCTTTCCTCGCTTTTTCCGACCATTTTGTTGAACATTGTGATCGGGCTCCTTCACTCTAGTCTCCATGCACAGAATAGTGATTAATGATGTTTTTGTTTTTTCGTTTATTTTTTTTTTTTTTGCCGTTTTGTTTCACAGTGTCGTGCTAGGACGGTGGTAGTTTAGCTTCAAGACTTACAGTAATATCTGGAGCTCCTGGTACAAGCAGCGTGATGACGGTAGGATTCAGAGTGCGCGGAACAGTGGGGATTTAGCAGTGGATCGAATGGATACAACAGATCTAGTGGCAGGAGCGCCGATAGGCCACCACCTTGATATGCCCCAAACGGCAGCGGCACGTGGCCAAATTAATTGTGACGCAAATGAACCAAGAAGAATTTTTATTTTTTTCCTCGTTTTAACGGGTTTTAACGGGTATGGGGGGTTTTTTTTTTTAAAGCGAAAGGAAAATACGAACGAATACGGAAATGGCGATAGTTTGAAATCAATAACAGAAAATTGTTTCGTTATAGTCTGATGGAAATAAAATACGATCGAATTCGATCGTGCGTAAGCTTTGAACTTTCGATAATACTCACTCGCGTCTAACGGATTCACCAAACCCGCGCTGTTCCAATCGAATTGGGCCGCCGGGACTTCCTGAAACGAAAAAAAGCCCATTGAAAAGGGGACGTGGTGAAAAAAAAATGTGCACAATTTTGCATTTCACTGGGTTTAGTCCAAGCCTAAGATATACCATCTCCTGATTGAGGTACTTTGATGTGGCAACGTCGCGTTTTATGATGTCTATCAGAGAAAGAGAGAGAGAGAGAGAGAGAAGATGGGAAGCAAACGCGCAACGTTGCCAAGTCTACTGGATCACGACCAACTCCTCGTATAAACTGTATTTTCCCGATGTTTATTTGCTTATTATTATCATCACAGTCTCCTGATCTCGACTGTCAAGTGCTCAAAATGTTCTCCGAATATTCAACTTGCAGTTTAAGTGTTTTCATTAAAATCTGACGAGGACTTTTTGTATTATATCAAATTCTGCGTGATTCTTCATAAGGCTCAATGTTAAACGTGAAAAAATAAAAGTGTTGATACATTTTTTCTCGCGCTCCGGAAAGCCATAAAAATTTAACTGAACGTTTTTCTTATCAATACCTATAAGTATGCCAAGTTTTATGAAAATCTGACGAGCAACTCTCTTATGGAGGGTAAAAAACTCTCTTATGGAGGATAAAAAATCACAAGTGGCTTCTTCGGCATCATGCACCAAATGAGCTACTTGTGATTTTTCGTTAATACTTCAACACGCTTTAAAATTCCGACGCAGTTTCTATTAAGGGGTTAGGCTACTCTAGAATTTGCGAAAAATCAATTTCTTTTTTTTTTTTTCAAATGGTCCCTTCGGACTTCAAAAATGACGTCCCAAAAGATTATTCCCCGGAAAACTCTGCAAGTACTCGATTTTCGAATTTTAGCACAAGGCCGCCTGGTCCACAGGGAGCTCCTTTTGTGAACTTCAAACGCGTTTATCTCAAAACTGCATTTTTCAAGTTGGCCGAAAGCATAACTCGGACAATTTTCAACCGATTCACTTGAAATTTTGGATGTATCTTCAAAAATACATTGTCTATGGAAATACGTAGGATTTTTTTTTAAATCGCATAGTTAATTTGTTATTAACAATTTTCCGACGATTTTTTCGGCAAATTTTTCACTTTTCACTTTAGAAGTGCGCCATTTGGCCAAAAATAGTTATATCGAAAAAATCCCACGTACTTCTATAGCTGTTGTTATATATAATCGAAGAAAATTCATTGGCTCATCATAATTAAAAAATTACAGGAGCTGTTTGTCCGGCCATGGATCCTGGAAAAAAAAAATCCCCAAGAAAGCCTATTTTTTCGGTCCTAGAGTGGCCTAACCCCCTAAAAACAATTGTACCAAATTGAATGATTTCAATGATAAAAATGTTAACCGACGACAGGTGAGAAGTTCCAATTTACGTATTGAAAATGTTGAAGTAACATAAATTCGGGTGAGTGCGACAAAAAGTTACTCACTTCCGGGTTGGCGACAGACTGGGTTGACAAATCGTTGCGAGCCTTGACGGGTTCCAGAGGTGCGTAGCCAAGATTAGCTGCGAATCGCGGTACGTTGGGATTCCACCTTGGACCAAACAGCTGCAACAATTTTTTCAAGTTTTTAACTATTTTCTCGTTGTAAAGTAAAGTTTGGGTACTAATGTTAATCAATATAAAAGCAAATCTGTTTCCCCGCGATCTGACCCTCCACTTGTTTTGGAGGTTCGGGCTTGAAACTCGGAACGAGCAACGTTCGAAAAGGCCAAAATTCGGGACGCGCAATGCTCGGAACGAAAATGCTCGGAACGGTCAAAATTTGGAATATTATATATAGGTATAGCTGCGTACCTCGTCCGCCGGCCGCGTGACTACGTTGCTCGACTTTCGAGCTTTCCTACGCGTGAAACTATCAATGTTAGATGTATGCCGTCGCGGACTTTTTTGTAGGAAATTTAATTCTCTACAACATCGTTCATGTAAACTTTTGGTCTATATAGTGTTGTTCAGCCAGCGTTTGGACAGAAAGATAAAAAAATTGAAGAAAATCAAAACATTTTTACCAACCCGTTCGGGATACATATTGCTGTACTTACGCTCACGATAAAGTGAAAGAGGGGTACGCAAGAAAATAAATTTAACGGACCATTTGACAACGGCATGTTTTTTTATAACATAAAACTTGAATTATCTTCATTAAACCCGTTGCGGTCACACCTCCGAATAACCCATCGGGTCACAGAGGGTCCAGGCAACCCCACTCACAAAAATCGAACCCATCGGCGTTCTTTTCAATGTATCGACTTAAATCTTGTGCCAAACTTCAATTTAACATGGTTTCCAAATAATTCAATAGCCGTTGTCTTCTATTTAAGATATTAGATAAGTAATCAAAATACGATGAAAAAAAAAAAAATTCACCAAATTTGACTTTAAAAAAAAAAAAAAAATCGTGAAAAATTGTAATTTTTGCCATATGTGTAAAAAATCTTGCGCCGTTTTACTCTTGAGATATTATATTTTTGTGAAACAAAATTGAGCTTTTATGGGACTTTGAAAAAAGGATATTTATTTCGAAGTTTGAACTCGAGACTTTTGGTCGATGTCGAAAGATGGAAGTAGTACGTTTAAATGGACAAAATCATGGTGGAAAATGGTATTTTTATTGCATAAATACCGTGAAGTTGGCCTGGGGTCCAGTGGACCCCGACACACCGCAACCAGTTAAAATTGAAAACTTTGCTCGTGACTGAATTTCGAGTCCCACCGAAAAACAAAGTAGAATCTTGCACGTGGCTTCCTCGTAATTTTACACTTTAGCCAAAGATTCCTCTATGAGGGAACTATGTATCTATAAATTTTAGCTCGCTCATAGAGGAAGCTTTGGCGAATGTGTAAAATGACGCGGAAGCCACGTGCAAGATTCTACTTTGCATCCTTGTTTTTTACTTTTGTGACGTTGAGGGCACCATTTGAGTGTGCTGTAAGTCTAAATCAATATATAAATGGGGCAATTCATGTCGAATTCGAAAAATTATAATTCCCATAAAATCTGAACGTCGCAACGGATTTTGCTCAAATTCAATAACCAAACGTCTTTCGATGGTAGTGCAACTTTGTACCAAATTTCGGATCACGGAATCTCAAAAATTGTGGAAGCTACAGCACTCACATCGATTTTGAAAAATGTAAAAACGACAAAAAAAATATGAATGTCTCGATAGCTTTTGCCCAAATTCAATCCGAAACATCTTTTGATGATAGTGCAACTTCGTGCCGAATTTAAGTCCGATATCTAGAAGATTGTGCCAGTTAGAGTGCGCACACCATTTTTTACACCTTTCAAAATTTCTCGAAACAAAAGCACTGCATGGATTTATTTCAAATTCAGTAACAAGCATCTCCCTGCGGTCGTTCAACATTGTACTGAATTTGAGCTCGATATCTCTAAAAATGTGGGAGCTAGAGACCGAAGATGAATTTTGTGAATCTTTTTGAAATCGTGTAAAAACAAAATAACTGCATGGATTTTTCTAAAAAAATTAGAAAGCCGAAATTGATCGACACATAGTTCCTCATAGAGGAATCTTTGGCGAATGTGTAAAATGATGAGCAAGGTAATACTTCACATCTTAATAATTTAAAAACCGTAAAAAATTATGAGAAAGCAATGTGCAAGGTTCTACTTATTATTTTTTTTTTGTTTTCGCAACACGTTCATCATAAAAATCGTACTTACGATATTTCTCGAGTCTATACCCAACGAACTCAGAAGGACTGTGTTGCTCACGCTGTTCGACCATTGATACGAAAGCGCGTTGGTCACCTCGATGCTTTTCAATCTTTCCCAAATTTTGTTCTCACTATTTATGAGCGGTTGCAAATCAGCCTCTTCAGGCTCCTCGATAACCGGAAACATGTTCGTCATTATGTCCTCAATCTTGTTGGAAACCTACGACAATAAAAACCATCTCAAAAAATTCAACGAAATTAATCTTCAAATGCAAATCGTGCAACAACGTCTACAACGTTTTACTCAACAACGAAAAAAAATTCTAAGTGTCCGACGAATTACACAACGAAATAAAAAAATTTACGCAAAAAAAGAAAGAGAAAGAGATAAATAAAAAAAAAACGGGTGGGACTCGAAATTCAAAATGAGCAATGTTCACCCGGGCGAAAATTCGAATCGTCAAAATTTCGAATCGCATGGTAGCCTACGTATAAAATTCCGAACGCCTATCAGTCGCCGCGGTTTCCAACATTTACGACTTTCGAGCTTTCCCACGCCTAAATTATCAAAGTTTGATGCATGCCGTTGCTGACTTTTTCATAGAAAATTTAATTCTCTACAACATTGTTTATGTGAACTTTTGGTCTATATAGCGTTGTTTATCCAGCGTTTGGACAGACTACAATAAAACGAGAAAAAAATCAATGCATTTTCATCTTCCCGTCAAAACGCTAATTAAACAACGCTATATAGACGAAAAGTTTACATAAACAATGTTGTAGAAAAATGAATTTCCTAAAAAAAAAACTCGATGACGGCATATATCTATCTACGATAATTTACGTGTGGGAAAGCTCGAAAGTCAGGAGATGTTAGAAACCGCGGCGGTTTTTTATTTAAAAAAATGATCGTTAATTAAAAAATTTGCGTAAATTATCACAGTCAGATATATGCCGTCACTGACTTTTTAGAGGAAATTAAATTCTCTAAAACATTGTTTATGTAAACTTTTGGTCAATATAGCGTTGTTTGACCAGCGTTTCAACGGGAAGATAGAAATGCATCGATTTTCTTATAGTTTTATTTTTCTCTGTCCAAACGCTGGATAAACAACGCTATATAGACCAAAAGTTCACGTGAACAATGTTGCAGAGAATTGAATTTCCTATAAAAAAGTCAGCGACGGCATATATCTAGCTTCGATAATTTATGGGTGGGAAAGCTCGAAAGTCGGGAAATGTTGAAAACCCCGGTGACCGGAAGGCGTTCGGAATATTATACGCAGGCTACAATGCGATTAGAAATTTTGACCATTCGGCACAATGTCATTCTACGCCGCGACCGTTCGTAACATTGTCGTTCGAAGCATTGCGCGTTCGAAATTTCGGCCCTTCTGAACATTGCTCATTCTGAATTTCGAGGCCCGACCCAACAAAACTAAAGACACTCACGTTCTTATTCTCAATCCGACTGATAGATTCTTTCAAACTTATTTGCGTTTCATTGACATCCGTCGTCGACGAATCAAAATCCCCGAAGTCCGTAAAATCATCGTCCGCATCGTTGGTAAAATCAACATCTTCGATCAACGGATTTTCCACGTTATTGGCCCATTCCTCGGACTTTCCGACCGTTGCATTGGAAAAATGAGCGAAATCACCAAAGTCATCGTCTCCCATACTCGTTTCCACGATTTTCACGTTGCGCACCTCGTCGATCGGCCTTTCATTCGTCGGCCAAATTTCCGTCTCATTCGCAATCCGTTCGACCACGTTTTTTTCATCGTTCGAAAAATTTCCCTGATCTTCGAAAATTTCCGAACTTTTTGGAATTCCAGATTCACTCGTCAATGTTTTATCCGTGTCTTCCAACCGGCAATCATTCAATTCCGTCGTAACCGATTTTGACGATTCATCGCATGATAAATCGTTGAATTTTGTAAAATCACAGTCTGTGCTAACGTTAAACGCGGAAACGTCAGTTCGACCAGCGAGCTCATCGTCGTCCGTCGCTGCACACGGCGTCCAAACCATCCGCGAAGGTTCATCGAACGTCAACGAAAATTCTTCGACGTTTTTTGTTCCCTCGTCGATCGAAAATTTTCGTTTCGACGCGGTTAAAGCCTCGTCGTTCTCTGCAACGTGAAAATTTCCAAAATCCTCGTTTTCCAAATCCAACGAACCGTCATCAACGTCGCCGGTTTCCAATTTATCCACACAATCCCGATCAACGTTCCGAAAATTGTCATCCACCGGTTGTCCATCGTAATCGAAGCTAAAATCCGCAAAACCATCGACGCTGTTCGTCGAAAAGTTCGGTACCGATTTTTCGGTCTGAAAAATCGTGTCCGCGTCGAAAATCGACCGGTTATTCGCTTCGATACCGTCGTGATGATTATCGTAGACTCGAAAACTCGCAAAATCCGATGTAACATCGTCCATGGCGTGGTTGGTGGCGCTGCGATCGATCGTAGCGTCGTTGGTGGCGCTGCGGTCGATCGTAGCGTCGTTGATGGCGCTGCGATCGTTCGTATCGTCATTGAACGCACCCAAACGATCGTCAACGTCTCTCAGGCAATTCGTCGATTGGGATTTTGATTTTTCATCGTCCGTCGTCGATTCCCCATGGATTTCCAAAGTATCGGACGAAGCAATTTGATTGTCTTGTGGATCGTGGATTTGTGATGGATTTTTAAATTTTTCGCAATCGTAAAAATCGTCATCGGATCGTAGATCGTCGTTGGCCATTGTCGGATCGTCCAAAACCAAACTCAAAGGTTCCGCATCGTCGTTGGTTTCCAAATTGTTCGGTGAACTATCGTCCGCGCTTTCCGTTATCGGACTATCAGCTAAACTGCTTTTTCTACTGTTGTCACAGCTAACTACGTCGCTTGTCACGTAAATATCTCTATCTACGAACGTTCCGTTGTAAATGTAATTTTTCGTTATTTCGCTATTACTATCGTGATTATCGTGATCGATCGTATTGCACGCATCTACGGAACGACGATGCCTCGTTAAATCGCTATCCTCGCTGTTGTTGTTCGTCAAACTACTGCTAATTGTTCTATTGTCTAATTTAATGCTGCTCACGGTATTATCGTCACTCTTTTCGACTATCATTATGTCGTCGTTGAAGATTATGTTGTCCGTTCTTCGATTGTTTCTGTCTCTCGGTGGCAGCGTTGTCGCGGATGGGGAAATAACGCTCGTGCCGTTTATCATGGGCGACGTTGTCAACGATGGTATTGGCGTGTGCATGGGCGTCAAAAATGTTTGAGGCGAATCCGACGTTATCGACAATCCTGCGTGACAAAAGAAATGTTTCATTGTTAATTTATTTGTTTATTTGTGGATAACCATTTAAGGGGATACATGTGTGCAGATTGCCGGAAAAATATACGTGAATTTTGGGAATTACTATCGCAAAAACTATCCGTCCGATTGAATTCACGTTGGTTTTATTCGAAAGTATATACATTGAGGTATGTTGATGAATTTTTCGTTTGAATGTATAGTGAATGGGAGCGCTGTTATTCTGGCCCCCCATTGTTATGGATGTACCCCCTTAAGGCTCATATTTTAACCAATTGATATAACGAGCAGCCGTTCATGAGGTAAGTCGTGGTCGTTAATGCGCAACTTTTGCATTTGGTTGAACGCATCGCATCGGCATTCTCATAATTTTTACAGTGGCATAATTCTGAGCGACGTGAAAAATGAGATTTCTGTCTTTTGATGGTTCGTGTCAAAGTTGTGAAAATTGGGCTTTAAAAAATTCGGTATTTGTTTATTTTGGAGCAGCATTTCGTGATCAAACCGAATTCCAAAATGATTTTCCGATATTTGCGTTTGTCTTCGGATCACGTGGCATTGGCGAAAAAGAGTGTATGGGGTGAAATAACCGGACAACCGGTGGGGTAAAAAGCCAGGCCTTCCCGCAACGTAAAAGTGCGTCCAAGTGAATAATAATTCTGTCCCTAGCAAAGACAAATATCTGAGGCAGCTGAGCGAGCTGAGAACATTTTGTTAAAGTTGTTAGGAAAATAAATAGGAACCGCCAGAACAATAGTAGCATCTCGCCATTCCAAACGTGATCGTTCCAAAAAGCATGATTACGTTGAACATAGCCAGGACCACAGCGATAATTAATGCTGGAAATTATTTTTTTCAAATCTTTTAAAAGATTAACACAATAAGTTATAAATGATAAAAAAACATTGAAACAACAAGTTCGAATTCTAATTTGTCCCGAAACGAAGTGGTTTTATTACCCCACCGGTTGGGGTGGTAAGTAAACCACTTTGAACTTTTTTGTTCAAATGGAAGTGCTCAATAATAAATTAGAGTTACATCGAAATTTGATAGATAAATTTTGTAGCCAAAGGTTTATACTTTGAGAATAAAATTATGTTTAGGAATATTTTTATAAATGCAGGTTGCACAGCGTGAAAAGTGAACAAATGGCGATTTAACCCCATCTTACCCGTAAAAGTTACATCAACATTTTATAGATAAATTCTAAAGCTAAAGGTTTATACTTCCAGAAAAAAAAAAGTATGTTTGAGAATATTTCGATAAATGCAGGTTTTACAGCGTGAAAAGTAGAAAAAAAATGGCGATTCAACCACATCTTGGCCTATGAATTATCATTCTGTGACGAAAAAAAAAATTACCATCGAACTCACCATCGATACCCCCGGCTGTGTAATCCCCAAACTCATCTTCGTCAGATTCGCCGGCAATGTCCAGCGGCGGTGGAGTCGAGCTCACCAGAGGTGGAAATGCCATGGCGCCTGTGTTGCGAGTAAATGAATTCACGGTTAGATGCATCATCGGAAAACCCCAAGATATCCCACAAAATCCCCCTTTACGAATTAAGCTAAACGATAGTACACGCTTGGCGATCGGCGGATCGCTTCGTCACATAATTTGAAACAGCTTAACACGACTCTCCAAAAACGATAAAACTATTTCGTATCCTAATGAGGGGGCTGAGTCACCTAAAATATTGTTTTTTTTTTTTTTTTCCGTCACATGATCAATCGAAATGTAAAATCGATTGTACCCTTATAAAATACCTATACTCAGCTGTAATTTCAAATTTTTTCATAACCAATACAAAGCTTCTGATTGCTGTAAAATTTATCACAAAATTTTTCACTTGTCGTGGCTTTTGGACAATACGACTCAACGGATTTGTCAATTCCAACGTCTCATTTTCTTTGTAACTAGATTTTAGAAATGGATTTTGTTAATAGATTTCAACTTTGGATCGATCGTGTCGAGGAAAAAAAAAAACATTTTTTTTTTTTACAACTTTTTAGGTGACTCGGCCCCCTTAAGGCGACGCGAAACCTTTCTCGCTGGATCTTCGTCGCTCTGCGGCAAGACTCTTAACAAGGATACTACCTCAAGTTGATAAAACGATTGTCGGTCAAACGTACCACACTAGAATGGTCCTTATGAAGGGCTTGGACGAATTTTGACCCGTTATCAGATTGGCTCCAAATAATTATTAAAAAAATTCTCTAGATTGGTAGCCCGCAATCTTCAAAAATTGCCATTACAGCCGGGTTCAATTTTTTCCTTGGAATACACTAAATTTTTCGATTACACGCCAATATATAAACATGTTTTTCGGTTTCTTCTTATTTCCAGATAATTTGGCTCAGAAAATTTTTTAGATTTCAAATATCAATCCTAAAATTCAAGATACTGATCTTGAAAGCCATATCGGTCATTACGACTCAATGTGTTTTTTTTTCTTCTTTCCTTGAAAAAAAAGTGGAAAAAAAAAAACAAATTGAGTCGAAACGACCGATATGGCTTTCAAGATCAGTATTTTGAATTTTAGGATTCATATTTCAAATCCAAAAATTTTTCTGAACAAAATTATCTTCGGAAATAAAGAAGAAACCGAAAAACATGTTTACACATCGGCGTAGAATGACCCATAACCATTTCAAAGTCAAACCATAAGATTTTTGGTTTCATCCACAAACGTCCCACAGATTCATTGAGATAGTTCTTGGATTTTCGAGATGATTTCAAGAGACCCGAATAGGCATATTACCAGAGAGTCGAAAAATCCTGTGTATTCCAAGAGAAAAAATTGAACCCCGCTGGTAATGGCCATTTTTGAACATTGCGGGCTGCCAATTTAGAGAACTTTTTTAATAATTATTCGGAGCTAATCTAGGGGGGGGGTCCAAGCCCCCGTGACAACCGAACAATCAGACGTGACGTCTTGCTGAATTATCGTAGAGAGAAAATATATGATGCATTCCGGGGCTCGAACCTATCTGTCTCGAAGCAAGCACTCTACAACCGCGCTAATGTCACCCATTAACCCTCCAATGCCTCTGCCCGCCTCCAGGCTGGGTACACCTTACGAGTCGTTACACGTGTCGGTATCACTTTCCATCGGAGTTGCTCAGCCCTGCTTACAGTCGAAGGATCAGTGTTACTTTTGGCGTTTGTCGCGTTATCCCAGTGCGTTCCGTTTCCGGGCAACTTCAATTCATAGACAAAATTTACCGCGAAAACACGAAAATAAATCATTTTCTCCAAACACGACTTATCCATGTAAATAGTAATTTTGACAAAAAAAATAGTAATTTTGGTGGAATCGATTGAAAAAAAAAAAAAAAAGAAAGGTGAGTGGATAGAAGTGTGTTCTATCGAATGACGAAAGAGGTTTCAGGCTTTTAATGATTCTCCTATAAAATATTTGAGTTCGCTTTCGCCCCCGCGATATGCCTATTTTCACTTGTACAGGGCGTAAGCTTCGCCAAATTAGAAAACGGACTTCGTATTCGTTCTTTGTGAGTTAATATTAGTCTATACTGATTTATTGACGCAAATTAGAAAATAAGTCATTAGAGGGTTAAATTTCTCTCGTTCGAAATGTCTTCTTATGTGCAAGGACAGTCACGCTCCTTATAAGGACCATTCCAGTACCGCACCCCTCTCGAGCTCGTAGCGCGCGATCAGCTGGTTTCGCATAGTCTCAATCGGCTCTACCGCATTACTTCGGATACCTTCGAAAGGATGTCAACTGCGGTGTCAAAAACAGGTTAGGACAAATTTTTCGCCAACTCACAAGACCTCACAAAAATTACCATCTTGCTTTGGGACGAAAGATTTCCAAAAAAAAAAAAAAAAGTAATAAGATTCAAAAGAAAACAAATTGTAATAGAAAGTTTGTGTAAATTGATGAGCAGGTGTATATGTTGGTTGAAACAATTACGAAGTGAGACTCAACACTGAAATGTGTGGGCGTGAAAACGACGACCGATTGTCACAAAGATAATGGTGATGCACAGGTAGTTATAGGTTGGTTGTGATATATCGGTGGGATTGAAATTTTACCACTTTACACCAATTTACAAGATTAACGAAATAAATTACGATTCACTACCTCTTCGAACTTTCGTCAAACTTTTTTTACGTGCACTTTTGTTCGTGCACAGCAGCTGTCATTTTTGATGCTCGACCAGTGCACACACACACACACACGCACAGACAAACACTACGAAAGTACGAACCAGAGTTGCTACTCTGCCAGATGCCTTGGCGGGGAAAATTCCCACACGCCCCCACCCACGGTCTTACATACTGGCTTGAAACGGAGTTGGTGGGGGTAGTTCGCTAAACGTCATCCAACTGAGGGCAGGTTGTAGCCACCAGGGCCGCGCTGCGATCGGGAGATCAACCAATCCGACGGAACTTCAAACACTGAGCTTTTTTCGTGTCTACTCGAACAATTTGGAACCACGCACGGCTTCGTCATTTTGTCGATTTATATTTGACCACTGATTGTTGTTACATTTTATATTTCAAAACTTCGTCGGGAATATGATACTGCACACAAAACTACTATAGAGCGTTGTCACACGTCGGAAATGTGAGGCTATGGTTGAGGCTGGTCCCCTGACGACAGCGCCTTCTAGTAGCGACGATAGCAACTGAATACGTGGATGCTAAGGTACCCTCCCCCACTGCCAGATTTTGACTTAGTTTCAAGACCTGTATGTAAGGCCCAGGGAGAATAGAGAGAGATATTTAGTTGGGACTGGCTCCGGTCGCTGCTCTGCAACAGCTTTGACCACGGTCTTACATACAGGTCTGGAAACGAAGTCAAATTCTGGTAGTGGGGGAGGGTACCTTAGCGTCGACGCATTCAAAACTATCGATGCTACTAGACGGCGCTGTCGTCGGGGGATCAGCCTTAAACATAACCTCACATTTGATGTATAAACATTTACATTTGATATGTAGCAATATTCAGGGGTAAAATATTAATCTAACACATTCATGGGAATATAACGATCTTCGATTAATTTAATGAAATTACCAGTTTTGGCTTTCCTGTTTTATATTCAATTTTGAATATCGCTCCAGTTTACGCTTTAATAGGTTAGTACCGGGTTAGTATATCATGCGCATGGCGCATGCTATGGTTGATCCCCCGATCGCAGCGCGGCCCTGTTGGCTACAACGTCACCCTCAGTTCGGCGACGTTAAGGGGGGGGTAAGGTATTTAATTTTTTTTTTATTTTTGAAATTGAATCCGTAATATCTGAAGAATATTGTGTCAAAATGTCAAGTCAATTGGAGCAAAATTGACGAAGTTATGAGTATTTTTATACCTGCCGCTGACTCCACACGCATAAGCGTTTAAACCTTTGAAGCGTTTTTCCCACAACTCACGTTTTTAAAGTCGGTGCCCCTGATAACTTGAAAACTGCTGCACCGATCCTTTTGAAATTTTAAACACTATTGCTGTACATCATTTACGAGGTAACGCTGTCGAGTTTTTTTTTTTTTGTTCATAATTTTGATTTCGCAATAACAAATTAGCCGATTTTTTCCCGAAAAATTGTGTTTTTCACTTCAAAGTGTTCGAAAAAATGAAAAAATTGGAATTAAAAAATAAAACTCGACAGCGTTACCTGGGGAAAACTATTATCTAACGAATGAACTTTGATTTTTTGATTTCGGATGATCCAGCACCAAGTTATGAGGGGCACCGCAATTCGACTTTTTTTCGAGACACGTCCAAACAATTGCTGCCATTGCCGTATTTTTCAATATTTCTTTGTACAAATTTCATGAAACATTCTTCGAATGCCATACTCCAATGTACCATTGGTTGAGTAAAGAAATTTTAACTGCGTCGCCAGAAAAAAAAATCACGAAAACATGGCTTTTTTCGCATGATTTGACCTTACCCCCCCTTAAGCGAACTACCCCCACCAGCTTCGTTTCCAGACCTGAATGTAAGACCGTGGCTTTGACCATACGGCCATGGGCACCCAGGGAGAATAGAGGAAAGGAGACCGAACTTGCCCAGATTTGGCTTCAAATATGTCATGGAAATCTGGCCGACCTTTTTAGTTCCAGAGCGGCCGGGAGCAGCGCTGGCTTCGAATTGAGCCCACTGATCCGGCACCCACATAAAGTTAGCCGATCGAGGGAACCGATATGAACTTGGAAAATTTTAAATAATTGCTAGTAAATTGTCGGAAACTGTTGGCACAAAACCAGAAACTGTCGGTGCGTCGTTATTTTTATAATAAATAAACAAATTTGACCGTCAAGCTAGCCGAAATTTGTTTAAATGTAGCCGGATTTCGATGGTTGGGGGCTCAATCGATGCGGATTTAATTGTCGGTCCCGAATATATCAATACAAGAAACTGTCGGCCCTTATTTTCCAAGAAAATCGAAGTTTTTCGATTTTCGAAAACTTTCCAAGCTCGTCGCCAGGTGGCAAAGCGTCGTAAATTAAATCTCAACCGATTTTGATAAATAAGGGGTTAAATCGATACAAAATTTACCGTTTAACAAGTAAATAGTGATAGAAAAAACTGTCGATGGTAAAGTTACTATTAAACCGAATAAAACCACGGCACCCTGGATACGTCATAGCACCGTAGTTCCAAAATCCACCGACAGGAACGCTGCCGCCGAACTGGTCCCTGCGATTGCCGGGTCACATGACTAGGACAAATTTTGTTGACATCTTTTTATCCACAGTTCGGTCTCCTAGGTTCCATTCTCCCTGTGGGGCGTTAACTGTTGCCACCTAAGCCACCTTGAATATCTCTGTGATTATCGACGTCACAAAAACATGTTCCGAACGAAAAATGAACGGTAGGAAAGGGGTCATTAAATGCGAGCAGTTTTTTTTTTATTTCAGTGGAAGCGCTGACGCACAGTGAAGGTCACCTGCAATTTTTTAAATGGTACGGTACATTTTTCATTCAACCATCTTGTAGAGCATCGCAAATTACATAAAAAACATTAGGGGGTCAGAGTCATTCAAGGTCATTTAAGATCATCATTAAGAACGTCCAACTACGCCTGATGATATGCGAGGGAGAATTGTTCGAGCATGTGATTCGATAAGCGCCGAAGTGATAAGAAATTCTACACAATCCGTGATGAGGAGATTGCAATACTGCATTGATTCCAATGGCAATTACTTTGAGGGCCTTCTGTAAATAAAGTTCATTTCACATAAAAATAAAGTTAATGTCACTTATTGCTCTTAAATTATCTTGAAAGACTCTGACCCCCCAATGTTTTTTATGTAATTTGCGATGCTCTACAAGATGGTTAAATAAAAAATGTACATTTTTTATTTTGAACATTTTTTTGTGGCGTATATAATTACAGAGATGTTTGAGGTGGCACCAGTTAGTGCTCCACCCTGTATAGTAATAGTATGCTTCGATTCGGAATTTCGATTTTGTTACCGGGTGGCACGGTCGACGCTGGAGTTCGTGCTAGGTTTCGATGGCTCTCCGTTTTTTTCCATAGCGATTTCAAGACGATGGACGACATCGTCGAGTGCGAGATAGACAGCGTTATCGGCGCTCGCTGCGGAGCGAGGGAGACGGAAAGAGTTTATATCACGGTCTTATACATACAGGTCTTAAAACTCCGGCGGTCGGGGTAGGTCGGCTAGAACTCGGTTCTAGTATCTCGAAACTGCCACAAGCAGGGCGCCACCGGTAGAATAGTACAGTCGCGATTACGCATGTGCAGGCATGTTGCCCAATCAGGTCAGGCAAAAGGGAGATGGAATCAGATTATCGAACTCTTTCTCATAACCTAAGCGGCCGTCACAGACAACGTCCGAAGCTCGCAACTTTATCTTGCCAGGAATTGCTTTTTCCCATGTTTTCCGAAGGTCCTTGTTATTTGGTACGTCGAAGAACGAGCGTTTTATTCTTACACCTTTCTGGTCCGTTTTACAGCCAGGTACGACGCGGACCGACGGCATGATGACCACTTTTCAATATTTACGTGTTTTTCGTTGTTGACGACTACATTTACGATAACATGAAAAATAGTAGCGCGAGGTTATCACAATTTTTAAATATAATGTTTATCACCCGCGCATGCGTAATCGCGGCTGTACTATTCTACCGGTGGCGCCCTACTTGTGGCAGTTTCGAAAAACTAGAACCGAGTATCAGCCGATCTTCCCCCTCCACCGGAAATCTGGTGGAGTTTCAATACCTATATGTAAAACCGTGCTTCTCACTCTACCGTTATGGTTTTCTCGACGTACGCAGCAAAGGGATAATAACCCCTAATCAACAGAATCAATAATTTAAAACACAATGCGTAGCGCAGTCGGTAACTCGGACTGCAACCGTAGCTTTTACATTCGTACAAGCAAATCGATAAAATCAATTAAATGTTATTCTTTATTGATTAGGGAATGGAAAATTATTACGCGATAAATTGTGCAATAGATATGTGGAATACTGAAATATATGATGAGAAGCTTATGAAAAATCGAGATCGAACGTTGTCAGTATAAATTCAATTTGGTGGTGATGAGAACTCGGAAACACTGATCAAACGCAGTGCAAACGGCCAAGCCTTGTTTGTCCGGACTCCAATCAAATCCGCTAACCGGCTGCGACGAGATGTTGGAGTTCTGAAGCAAACTCACGCTGCCCACAACACCCTCTTGCACTCCATCTTTTTTCAGTCGTCTTTTCGGTGGGTAATTGCTGCAATCGAACACAATTATTACGGGCTATTTGAATTTTTTTTGGGCAATTTCAGTAAGCAATGAACTATATTTAAGCGTTTGGATATATTTTTTGAAGCTTTCTTACTACTTCCAGAGACAAAGTGAACCATCGCCTCCACAGGTCACGAAGATCTCGCGATTTTGCGGCAAATGTCGAACCAGCCAGACCGTTGCCTTGTTTGCCTGTACGCAAGAAAAAAATTGATAATAATGGGTTGTATTAAAAAATTGATAATAATGGGGTAATGGGGCAATAATAATGGAATTTCGAGGGAAGTTGCACGGCTTTGTTAACTTTTTTTTTTAACGGGTAATAATTGAAAACAAACGCCAATCTAGAATTTAAAAAAAATGGGAATTTTTTTTTTTTTGGCTTCGGTTATGCTTTAGGGACTTAGAAATGGGTTCGGCTCGAAGTTCGGAAAGGCCGAAATTCGGAACGCGCAATGTTTGGAACGACAATGCTCGGAACGGCCCAGATATAGGTATTAGGGTGGTCCTTATGTGGGGTCAAATTATTGTTTGGCTCTCCCATGGGCTTAAATGTCTCGAAAAAAATAAATTTCGGAGTAGCCGAAGGCCCAGCCTCGTAGACCAATTCTAAGTACATACCTCCCCAAAGCCCTCGAATTTCGCCATTTGATTAACATAGGGTTTTTGGCACCTGATACGTTATATTTTTTTTTCCTTCCGCAGTATTGCACCGAAAAATTCGGAACTCCGCACTTTTTACACTTAGGGTAGTTAAGTCTTCGATGGCAATTTTAAACATTTTCCAGTGATTGAATTCGGCGGGAAATCGGCAAGTTGAGATAGCTTATTGTTCGTTAAAAGCTTCGATAGAGTTTATAATAACTCGGAAACTACGTGAGATACGACGATAATGCACATGAACTTTTTCGTAAAAGATTGAATTCTCTACAAAAAAGATTGAATAAGATTTTTCCCTTTTTCCAAAGTTTTTGAAATATTTGAAAAAAATTAAGCACTGCATTTTTTCGAAAATTCCAAAAACTTTGGAAAAAGGAAAAAATCTTATTCAACTTTTTTGCAGACAATTTAATTTTCTCGAAAAAAGTTTATGTGCATTATCGTCGTATCTCACATAGTTTCCGAGTTATTATGAACTTTATCGAAGCTTTCAAGGAACAATAAGCTATCTTAACTTGCCGATTCTCCGCCGAATTTAATCACTGGAAAATGTTTAAAATTGCAATCGAAGACTTACTACCCTAAGTTAAAAATGTGCGGAGTTCCGGATTTTTTAGTGCAAAACTGTGGAAGGAAAAAAATATAAACTATCAGGTGCCAAAAACCCTATGTTAATCAAATGGCGAATGTTGAGGGCTTTGGGGAGGTACTTAGAATTGGTCTACGAGGCTGGGCCTTCGGCTACTTTAAAATTTATTTTTTTCGGGAGATTAAGATGATGGAAGACATAAACTCTAGTCGTCTCCCTCAATCTGCAGCGAGCGCCGATGGCGCTATCTCTCTCGCACTCGAATAGGTCTTCCATCACCTTAAAACCCATGGGTGGGCCAAAAAATCCTTTGACGCCAAACAAGGACCACCCTAATAGGTATAGTTGCGTGTCTCGTCCGCCGGCCGCGAGACCACATTGCCCGAATTCCGAGCTTTTCCCACGCGTAAACTATCAATGTTAGATATATGCCGTCGGGAACTTTTTTGTAGGAAATTAAATCCTCTACAACATTGTTCATGTGAACTTTTAGTCTATATAGCGTTGTTTAGCCAACGTTGGGACAGAAAAATAAAAAAAAGCTGCAAGTTGAAACTTGCAAATCGCTTCCTCATAATTTAAGGCAAGCTGCAAGTTGAATCTTGCAATTTGCTTCCTCTGAATTGTAAGTAGTGAACGAAGATTCATCTATAAGGAAGCCAGAATAAGGGAGCAATGACGGAGCACTTATCTTTTGGCTTCCTCATAAATAGGAACTAAGAAGGTGTTCAGATTTGTAAATATTGCGCCGACGTCGCAAATTCAGGTTCAATTGGAGCAGCTCCTTCATTCTACTGTTTATTGACACTAGACCGTATATAAAATAAAGTTTTATAAAATTTGAACGCGTCGTTCAATGTCTACCAAATTTGCTTACGAATAGAGGTGAACGTTAGCTTATGAACGTCTATAAATTTCACCACGGTCCGTCAATTATTTTTGAATTTGCAAAGGTTAGAACTTCAAAATTTCCAATTGCTCTAAAATGCGATCCGATTGGCCGATCTTCGCCAAATTTAATATGTATCACAGCTTAATGATATTTCATAGTTGTAGAGAATTTGAATCCCAATGATTGAAGTTAACGACAAATAAAGCGACAAAGGTCATTTTTTGAAAAATTCAAAATATCATAAAATCCGAACTTCTCGACGGATTCGGCTCAAATGCAATACCATACATCCTTAGGTATAACTCTATATTTGAAGAACTATTTAGACGAATATCTCAAAATTTGCGGACGCTACAGTGGGAACAGACATTTTTTGAAAATTTCAAAACGCTGTAAAATTCGAACGGATGCGTCGATTAATGCAAAAATTATACAGGACATAGAGATTGTATGGCACCACATGCGTGCAAAATCTGAGCGCTGTAGCTTGAGCCGTTCTCGAGTTATAGACATTTGAATTTTGGAGGGTCGATCCACACACACACACATACACACACACACACACACACACACACATACATCCAGACATTTTCTACAAATGTAATTTCTGGATGTTTTAGGTCATGTTGAACCTATTGACATCAAGATCTCGAAAAAAAAATTTCGGACCGTCACAAAGCTTCCTTTATGAGGAAGCAAAATGTATTTAAGAAAATCAATACATTTTTATCTGTAGAAAATTGTAAAATTAACATCATACGTTCAATTTCGTGTGATGAAAAAAAAAAAAAAAAAAAAAAACAACTCAAAAACTTTAATCAATGACCATGGAAAGTATGAGGGAAAGAAAAACCGTTGGTTCTTCACCTTTTCCGTGAGATAGGCGAATCCTTTTTTAGGATGCTGCGTGCGCAAGTCAAAGAGATAAAATTTCGACTCGAGAGTCGTCGCGACGAGTTTGTTCATCGCGATATTACGTCGATCAAATTCCAACGAGCAAACGCCGTTTTTCAAATTGCTCTCCCATAGCAGAGACATTGCACGCAGATCGAACATTTTAACGTCGCCGTTATCGTAACCCCCGACAACTAGCCGTTCCTCGGAATTGTAAGAATTTCCAAAAGCCACGGTCCAACAGTCTCGGCGAATTTCATCTTTCTTGGGTTCCATAACGGCAACTGGTCGGTCCTTCTGACGTGGATCCCAAACCTTGACGCTACCGTCTCGCGAACCCGTAGCAATTTCCGGTGCTCCGCAGCCAACCTGATCCCCGGCGATTCCGTCGATGCTGTTTATTATGTCACTGTGGGCACTCGTCGAATAAATTGGAATCGATGGATTCTCCAAATCGTAAATATTCAAACTTCCCTTTGAATAACAAACAAAATTCGACACTGTTTATACCCATTTGAAATATCTTCGATTTGTCTTTTTAGGGTTTCGCCAAGAATGTCCGTCTGTATGTCGTCCCATTCTTTCATTTATGTACCGATTTGAGATAAAATTTGGTACACAGCCGTAGATCGGTGACCCACAAACAGCAATAATATTTTTGGAAATTAAAAAAAAAAAATTTTTTTTTTCAAAATTGGAATTTTGAAAAAGATTTTTTTTTTCCAAATGTCAATGACTACTACAGAATGTCTATGGGACCCTATCATGTGCGAGCCAAACGTGCTACTTGACTACTTTTTTTTAACCCGTAATGGTCACACTGGGTCCAGCGGACCCAAGGCAATTTTTGAATTGATGTAACTCCTAAATATAGTCCCAAATGGAATGTATGGCGTCATTTGTTGTTGTTTAAAGGTTCCACATGTTTCCATTAGTTTTCGAAAACCGTTGCGACGTCAGTACATCGGTTCGCGTTGATTTGTGTGAGGGTGTTTTTTCGTTCGGGTCCGCTGGTCCCAGTGCTCGATATTATAATTTTTTTCCTTAATAGTATACTATTTACAGAGTACAACCTAACAAGATTTTTGGATTTATTTAAGAAATTGAAAATTTGGCGACTTTTTCAAATGAAAAAGGGTAATTTTTCAAAAAATGTGTTCTCGGGTTTGTTTGTAAAAAACGAATTATTTAAAAATGTAAAAACAATTGAATTATGAAGAGGAAGTCTTAAACTTCATTCTCATACAAGATTTGAGTCAATACATGAAAAAGAACGCAAATGGCAACTGTTTTTCTGTGTAGGGTCCGCTGGACCCACTATGACCATTACGTTATTTTCTGTAGTCGTGACTATTACGGGTTAATGGATGATGCGTTACGGAAAAGATTTTTTTCTCCTACATTTGCGAAGGGCCATTTAGTGGAAAATCGATCATCGTAATTATTTCACTTTTACGTGAGGAAACAATTTTTTTGCCGAAAGTTATTAAAAAATTGCATTTGTTTTAGTAATTCATAAGTTCAAAAATTCGGCTTTGAATTTGGATTGATATACTTTTTTTCTTCGCTTCGACATGGCGAATTAGTAGTAAGCGGGAAATACATACATTTTTTTGAATTATACATTTTGTTGAGTTTCCCGAAAAAAAAACATATGCGCCATTCCATGAAATATCGGACAATTTCGGGCTTCGTTATCTTGGATCTTCATGATATTCACACAGCTTGAATTGCACGTTGAGTAACAAAACCCAATTTTTTTCCGATTTTTTTTTAAATTATTTTGGCAGCTGTAAATCAAGGTATTTTTTATTTATTTCGTTTTCTCTTTTTTTTTCAAGTATTTTTCACATGCTTACGCTGTTGAAAAATAGTATATTATGACACTAGGACGAAAAAAAATTTTCTGACGAGTGTGAGTTTGCAGAACGAGCCGAAGGCGAGTATTGCAATCACACGAGTCCAGAAAACGTTTTTCGTACGAGTGTCGTACGAATTTTTATGTCACAAGGTCCGTAAATGCGGTTTGAAGCGAACGAAGTGAGCGTAAAACCGCACTTTTACGGACAGCGTGACATAAAATATATAAAAAATCTGTATGTCCGTGAAATTGTCTCAGCTTTTCGAAGAAAATATCAGTTTTTGATTTTAACTCACAAAAATACATTAAAATCGAATTCGAAACTTTCAAAACTGTTTTTCGGCCGTTGCCGAAATTTTGGAATTTTTTCAATACTCTGATCGGAAAGCTGAGAAAATTTCACAAGACTAATGTATTTTTCGAGTTGGGTTCTCCGTAAGTTTTCTTATAATTAAATAAAAAACGAAAATGTAATATAAAAATGTAATTTCCATTTTTTTACATTTATTTTATGTACGCTAGTATAAAAATAAAAAAATATGTTTTCGACGTTAAATTTTCTCAGCTTCTCGAAAAGATCATTAGTTCTTCATTCCGATCCTCAAAAATCCGTTAAAATCGAATTTCAAAGTTTAGAAGCCGGTTTTCGGTCGGTGCCTAAATTTTGAAAAAATTTTCGACACTATTTTCAGAAAGCTGAGAAAATTTTACGTCACAAACAGATTCTTAACGTATTTTTTTAACATAAGGGTGTGAAAAAAAACAGTTGGAAAAAAAAGTAAACGAAATAAATGAAAATACCTCAATTGACAGCTGTCAAAATAATAGAAAAAAATCTGAAAATACGTTTTTCAACGTGCACTTTGAGCTGTGTGAATATCACAAACATCCCAGACAGTTAAGCCCTAAATAATCCGATATTTGATGGAATGGCTCATATGTATATGGGGAAAAACGGCCGAAATCACCGGACTGAAACCCTTCTATCCTCCGATGTGGTCGCTGATTTTTTTCTAGTATCTTTGGGATCCCACGACCTCACTAATTTTTTTTTAGTTTTTTTAGACCTCTCCTCCCCCTGCCCCCACCACCCTTTATTTTTTTTATCAAAGGGTAACTGCTATTTCCCCCCTTTTTATTTTGATACATTTTTTTTCCCAGATACTTTATTGAAATTGAAGAACCTTTTTCATAAAATTGGAGTGGGTGTCGGATTGCTAATATTTTTTTTCTTTTTTTTAATTTTGGAAAAATTCGAGTTTTTTCAAAATTTCAACATATGATAATGGATTCCTATCTCAAAAAAATAAAAGAAAAATGAAATCTGTCTTGCGAAAAATCGATATTTCGATTATTTTCGAAAGTAAATCGATTTTTTGAGTATAAATTGATCTGATTATGAAAAATATATTTTTTAATCGATTTTCTATCGAAAATAATCGAAATATCGATTTTTCGCCAAATGGATTTCATTTTTTTTTTTTTTCATAGGAAACTATTATCATATATTGGAATTTCGGAAAAACTAACATTTTTTCAAAATGAAAAAAAAGAAAAAAAAATATTAGCAATCCGACACCCACTCCAATTTTATGAAAAAAGTTCTTCAATTTCGATTAAGTATGAGAGAAAAAATTGTGGTGGAAGTAAAAAGGGGGAAAATTGCAGTTACCTCTTGATAAAAAAATTGAAAAAAAATAAATAAAATATTAGCAATCCGACTGCCGATCCAATTTTATAAAAAAAGTTCTTCAATTTCGATTAAGTATGAGGGAAAAAATTGTGGTGGAAATGGAAAGGGGGAAAATTGCAGTTACCTCTCGATAAAAAAATTGAACAAAAATAAATAAACTATTAGCAATCCGACTGCCACTCCAATTTTATATAAAAGTTCTTCAATTTCGATTAAGTATGAGGAGAAAAATTGTCGTCCCAATGAAAAGGGGGAAAATTGCAGTTACCTCTTGATAAAAAAAAAGAAAAGGGGTCTAAAAAATCTGAAACAAAAAAATTAGCGATGTCGTCGAATCCAAACGATACAATAATATTCTTTAGATTTTTCAGACCCCTCCTCCCCCTTTCCCCGCCACTTTTTTTTTAATCAAGAGGTAACTGCTATTCTCCCTCTTTTCATTTGAATGACATTTTTTCTCCAGATACTTTAACGAAGTTGATGAACTTTTTTCATAAAATTGGAGTGACAGTCGGGTTGTTAATATTATTTTTTTTTCTTTAATTTTGAAAAAATGATAGTTTTTCCGAAATTCCAATATATGATAATAGTTTCCTATGAAAAAAAAAAAAAAAAGAAAAATGAAATCCATTTGGCGAAAAATCGATATTTCGATTATTTTCGATAGAAAATCGATTAAAAAATATATTTTTCATAATCAGATCAATTTATACTCAAAAAATCGATTTACTTTCGAAAATAATCGAAATATCGATTTTTCGCAAGACAGATTTCATTTTTCTTTTATTTTTTTGAGATAGGAATCCATTATCATATGTTAAAATTTTGAAAAAACTCGAATTTTTCCAAAATTAAAAAAAAGAAAAAAAAATATTAGCAATCCGACACCCACTCCAATTTTATAAAAAAAGTTCTTCAATTTCAATAAAGTATCTGGGAAAAAAAATGTATCAAAATAAAAAGGGGAGAAATAGCAGTTACCCCTTGATAAAAGAAATAAAGGGTGGTGGGGGCAGGGGGAGGAGAGGTCCAAAAAAACTAAAAAAAAATTAGTGAGGTCGTGGGATCCCAAAGATACTAGAAAAAAATCAGCGACCACATCGGAGGATAGAAGGGTGTCAGTCCGGTGATTTCGGCCGTTTTTCTCCATATACTATTAGGGTGTTTCAAATGAAAATAAAATTCGATTTTCCGGGGGGCCCAAGCTGAAATAGTAAGCTTAGATAAAAAAAAAAATTCTAACAGAAGATGAGAATTTTAGGTTGAGTTTTAGATCCCCCTCAATTGACTTTTATATTTTTTTTCCTTTTTTTAAATTTAAGACAGATTATTTTTAGCAACATTTTTTTTTGTACCTACAGCTGTCAGGGGATCAACTTATGTCTTGAATAAATTTGTCTTAGAATTTTAACTCTTCAGTTGAATCTAATAGGGGAGTTATGCAGGGTGGTAACGTGTGTACCTCTTTTACGACCAAAATATGCGTTGCACGAAAAAATGTAATACACAAAAGTTACATGGTTTGTAAGGCTACACTATGTAGTCCATTTATTTTTTTCATAAGTGGAGGCGCTTCGAAGATCTGAAGGTCAACTATGTTTTGCTTCCTTATAAAGGAAGCTTTGTGATGGTCCGAAATTTTTTTTTCGAGATCTTAATGTCAATAGGTTCAAAATGACCTAAAACATCCAGAAATTACATTTGTAGAAAATGTCCGGATGTATGTGTGTGTGTGTGTGTGTGTGTGTGTGTATGTATGTGTGTGTGTGTGTGGATCGATACTCCAAAATTCAAATGTCTATAACTCGAGAACGGCTCAAGCTACAGCGCTCAGATTTTGCACGCATGTGGTGTCATACAATCTTTATGTCCTGTATAATTTTTGCATTAATCGACGCATCCGTTCGAATTTTACAGCGTTTTGAAATTTTCAAAAAATGTCTGTTCCCACTGTAGCGTCCGCAAATTTTGAGATATTCGTCTAAATAGTTCTTCAAATATAGAATTATACCTAAGGATGTATGGTATTGCATTTGAGCCGAATCCGTCGAAAAGTTCGGATTTTATGATATTTTGAATTTTTCAAAAAATGAACTTTGTCGCTTTATTTGTCGTTAACTTCAATCAATCGGATTCAAATTCTCTACAACTATGGAATATCATTAAGCTGTGATACATATTAAATTTGGCGAAGATCGGCCAATCGGATCGCATTTTAGAGCAATTGGAAATTTTGTAGTTCTAGCCTTTGCAAATTCAAAAATAATTGACGGACCGTGGTGAAATTTATAGACGTTCATAAGCTAACGTTCACCTCTATTCGTAAGCAAATTTGGTAGACATTGAACGACGCGTTCAAATTTTATAAAACTTTATTTCATATACGGTAGGGTGTCAATAAACAGTAGAATGAACGAGCTGCTCTAATTGAACCGGAACTCGCGACGTGGACGCAGTTTTTATAAAACTGAACACTTTTTCAGTTCCTAAGTTTGAATAATATTCGAATATCGAATACTATGATCGATTAGAAATGAAAAAGCTGCAAGTTGAAACTTGCAAATCGCTTCCTCATAATTTAATGCAAGCTGCAAGTTGAAACTTGCAATTTGCTTCCTCTGAGTTGTAAGTAGTAAACGAAGATTCCTTCATGTGGAAGCCAAAAGATAAGTGCTCCGTCATAGCTCCCTCATTCTTGCTTCTTCATAAAGGAATCTTCGTTCACTACTTACAACTCAAAGGAAGCAAATTGCAAGTTTCAACTTGCAGCTTGCCTTAAATTATGAGGAAGCGATTTGCAAGTTTCAACTTGCAGCTTGCCTTAAATTATGAGGAAGCGATTTGCAAGTTTCAACTTGCAGCTTTTTTCCCCCTTTTTTTTAAATGGAACGCTCCATTTCTTATAGCGTAATATGGTCGAATAGCGAATTCTGAGTAAAAAAGTATAGACCTTTATTAGCCCTAAACCTAATAGCTAACGAGTAATTTCACTTTATTACTTAAAAACAACCTTATGACAGCTTTCCGCAGGACGGCGATGTTTACGTGACAGTGAGTGACTATTGGCTTATCGCAACTAATGTAAGTGTTTGAATTGATATAAAGTGAAGGTTGAATCTCCAATTTGATATTATGTGAAAAAATATTCAAGTAATGAAGTGAAATTACTCGTTAGCTATTAGGTTTAGGGCAAATAAAGGTCTATACTTTCTTACTCAGAATTCGCTACTCTACCATATAACGCTATAAAAAATGAAGCGTTCTATTAAAAAAAACAAAGTTGTCCTTCAGATCTTCGAAGCGCCTCCGGCTTTAAAAAAAATAAATGCACTACGTAGGGTAGCCTTATAAACCATGTAACTTTTGTGTATGACATTTTTTCGTGCAACGCATATTTCGGTCGTAAATGAGGTACACACGTTACCACCCTGTATAACTCCCCTATTAGATTTAACTGAAGAGTAAAAATTCTAAGAGGAATTTATTTAAGACATAAGTTGTTCCCCTGGCAGCTAGAGGCACAAAAAAAATTTTTGTAAAAAATAATCTGTCTTAAATTAAAAAAAAAGGAAAAAAATACAAAAATTGCTTGAGGGGGATCTAAAACTAAACCTAAAATTCCCATCTTTTGCCAAACATTTTTTTTATCCAAGTTTACTATTTCGGCTTGGGCCCCCGGAAAATCAAAAAAAAATTTCATTTGAAACACCCTTATATATATATGGGACATTCCATGCCATTTCGATCAAGTTCTGGCGATCATTTTTTAGATCGTTTTATAACTTTTTATTCGGAAGTACTCATCGAAAAAAAGCACCCAATTTTTTTCAAACTTTATTTTCTGAGATATATTTAAAAAAAGAACGTCCGTTTTTTTACCTGAGAAAATTCACAAAATTTTCAGAAATTATAATAAAATTTGAAAACGCCATTGCAAGATGGAGCTTCCAGAACGGCCGGAGAAAAAAAATAAAAATCAAAAAATTTGCCGACGAATATTGGGCATCATATTTTCATTTCAATTTTTTTTCCGATAGTTTTGAAAGCTCCATCTTGCAATAGAGTTTGAGAATTTCTCTATAATATGTAAGAATTTTGTGAATTTTTTCAGATGAAAAAAACGGACGTTCTTTTTTTTTAATATCTCAAAAAATAAAAATAAAAAAAATTGTAAAAAAATTGTTCGCGGTTTTTTCGATGAGTACTTTCGAACAAAAAATTATGAAGACGATCTGAAATGAATGATCGCCAGAACTCGACCGAAAAGACACGGAATGTCCCATATATATTGTTGAAAATTATTTTGCAAATAATTTGAATTTTTCTCTTTTTTAATAACGAACATATTTAAGCTGCTCGGAGATTGTTTATTATTTGCAACTAAGTTGTTCGCGAGTAAATATAACGAACCTTGAAATCGCCCGTAGCCAAAAATCGATCTCTCAGATTCGACGATTTGAAAGTCCCGCACTTAACGGGACTCGACCGCTCGATGTCCTTGATGAGTTTGAGTTCGCCGCTGTTAACCTCGTAGATCTGTATTATACCGGAACCACGGGGTCTCGAGCCCATAACCACGAATTTGGCGCTGCACGGAATCCATTTGGTGTCGAAGAGCGAGTAATCCACGGATTTTTCTATGTGGCTTATTATCTGCGGTTTGTCCAATCGCTCCATGACAAGATTTTTCGAAAAAACCGTTATTTTTTTCGAAGCTGTTGCGAGCTGCAGTCGACGGTAAATAGCAGTAAATAGTACAACGATCGGTTTTGTAAACAAACTCTCGCGATCTCTGTCGGCTGTTTCGTGAACTAGTCGTCTCAGACCCCCCCCCTTACCTTCGGCGTACCAAAGTCAACTCGCTTCTACACCGGACTGAACGTGAACTTTTTTGTTGTGTTTTTTCTTTTTCATTCTGGGAACATTTATTTTGTTTATTCAACGTTGTATCCTGGATACTGCGTAATACTCGAATGTGGCGTGTTATGATATCGATCAATGTCGGTTAGAAAGCGATGATACATACACGCGCGGATAATTCGCACCGTTGCCATGTCTACTGGATCTCACGACCAACTCATGATATAAACAACATTTTTCCGATGTTTATTCGCTTATTATTATCATCGTACTCCATGAATCTGTACTTTCAAGTGCCCAAAGTCTTGTCCGAATATGAAACTTACATCTATCTACCCTTTTTACTCCCGGCTGAAAAACGGGAGTATATAAGTTTCGTCGTACCGACGTGAATTGGCGTAATCCGTTGTCTGGAGTGTTTGTCCAAACGGCTGATCACCTTCTACCGATTTTTGGTTCGTTTGTGGTGTGGGTCGCAGAGATGGTTATAGAATCATAATATTCATGATCGGACATGAATTCGTAAAGATAATTAATATTGAAAAAGCACTTCTTTTTTCAAATTTTTCATATCGAATTTGACCACGACAAGCCTCAAGCGAGCCCGCTGATTGGCTAGACAACACTCGCATCGTTTATAATCTTACTTCATTCTGTTGTCGGGTCGTCCGTTTTTTGTGGTTGGGATGGAAGACTGTGCGAACCTGGTAGCGAAATCCGAAAGTTGGAGATCAACAACAGTGCTGATGCTGCTCAACCAAGCAATCTTGGGCGCTCGTCGGATTGCGCTCGCGCGCACGCAGTGGGCGTGGATACGCGCCACAGCCGTGGTGCGGCGAAATTGGAAAGTTAGAGATCAACAACAGTGCTGATGCTGCTCAACCAAGCAATCTCGAGGGCTTTTCATATTGCGCTCGCGCGCACTCAGTCAGCGTGAATAATCTAACCGGCAAATTACCGACGGAGTCGATGGATATTTCATATAGCTCGCGCGCACGTAAATGCTTGTGGATGACGGTTTCCGTTGGAAGAATTCTTTCGCCGTTCGCGTCTCGTTCGCGACAATCCAGTCGCGCGCATGGGGGTGACACACGCGTTTATTCTGATACGAAAACTTGCATTCTTAATGTAGCCGTCGAAGCTGTCCCGAAGTGTGGCGCTGGGTGTCACGCAACAGATTTGTTTGAATCTCGTCTTCAGACGCCGGCCGCAGAGTCCTAACCGCCCTAACTCCAGGGAAAACACGACGACGATTCAGTGAATCGAGTAAATTGTCATTAAAAAGAGAACTTGAGTGTTGTGTGCATCGTCAGAGTACGATACCGACGTGCATCGTGCCGGGTTGCACATCCGGTTACGAAAGTAATCATGAAAATCAAACATCTAAGTTTTGCGTCACTGAAAAAACCTGATTTTTTGTTAAACCGCATTGTTATACACTATACGTATAATTCCAATAAATATTTATATATTTTTTCGATCGAGATTTTCGGTTTTTTTCCAACTCTACCACCTCACCATTTTCAGTAACGAAAACGAATTTCGGATACCCGAGTAAAAATGATTGTATATAATTAGATACAATTATATAAAAATGATATACAATCATATATATTTATATATAGGGTTATATATCATTGTATATAACTCTATACATTTGTATATATGATCCGATATCAATGTACTTCCATCAAATTTGATTTGATATCATTATATATAGTTCTATATATAATGATATATGGAGATACCGTTTTTATAGGGAGTTTATATAATTATATATAATATCATATACAGTTATATAATTCAATATAGTCTTGTATATGATTATATATAATGTATACGAAACTGGTGCGAAAAACATTTTCTTGACTCGTGTGATTGCATCACTCGCCTTTTGCTCGTGCTGCAAACTCACACTCTTCAGAAATTTTTATTTCGTAGTAGTGTACGTGTCATAAATGTACTTAAGTACATTACAATTGTATACGTTTATATACAAATATATAAAATTATATCGAGCCAATATTTGTATACAATTGTACATGATCAATTACTATACAATTATATGAACCTATATATAAATATATATGATTGGATATCATTTTTATATGATTGTGTCAAATTATATGCAATCATTTTTACTGGGGTAAATCTGTACATAATATGGTAGATATTAAAATCACATGAACAAATTAATGAATTCCAGTTAGTGCATCTTTTTATTGGAAATTTTTCCAATGCGCTAAGTTACACAGATTCGACAAATATCTTAATACAAATATCACTTTGTAAGTAGATGCATCTACTTACAAAGTGATATATTTGTATTAAGATATTATAATTGATCATATACAATTGTATACAAAAATTGGCCCGATAGAATTTTATATTTTTGTATATAAACGTATACAATTGTATACGTTTATATACAAAAATATAAAATTCTATCGGGCCAATTTTTGTATACAATTGTATATGATACAATTGTATACAATTATATATGTTCATATATAATCATTTTTACTCGGGTAGAAACGAAAAAAAATGAGAGAACATCGTCGAGAGAACAACGGCGTATGTTTTATTTTTGCCTATACGTCTGATACAGCTGTAGCCGCCGCCCCGCCGCACCGGTCTCGTGGATGCCAGCGCCACTAGCGGTCAGCTACATTAAGGATGCATGCGAGCGTGTTGTGTGTCACCCCCATGGTCGCGCGTTTTGCTTACATTGTAGCTATATGTTTGAAAGGCTCTCCCGCACACCACCGTTATCTTCAATAGCACCTTCTCACTTGCATTCCGTCTTTGTCATCGCATGAGGCCTACTGCAGATACACACACACACACACACACACACACACACACACACACACACACACACACACACACACACACACACACACACACACACACACACACACACACACACACACACACACACACACACACACACACACACACACACACACACACACACACACACACACACACACACACACACACACACACACACACACACACACACACACACACACACACACACACACACACACACACACATATATATATATATGGGGAAAAAGTGCCGAAATCACCGGACTGAAACCCTTCTATCCTCCGATGTGGTCGCTGATTTTTAACTCCCGACTGAAAAAAGGGAGTTATTAACTCCCGACTGAAGAAAGGGAGTTATGTGTTTCGTCGTACCGACGTGAATTGGCGTAATCCATTGTAAGAGCATAACGCCCAAACGGTTAATTAATCTCCTTCTAACAGATTTTTGCGCATCGGTTCCGTGGGTCCCACAGATGGTTTTGAAATCATCATATTCTAATCGGATGTGAACTCGTAGAGATATTAAATGTTGAAAAAACACTTCGATTTTCAAATTTTTCATATCGCAATTCACCAGAGCAGAGCTCAAGCGAGCCCGCTGATTGGCTGAGTAATACTCGCATCGTTCGTAACCTGCTTCATTACGATACTGGGTCGTCCGCTTGCCATGCCAAGCAGACGATCAGCTGGCTCGCTCGGAATTGTCGGGCCCGCTGATTGGCTGGGCAGGTACAGTCAGCCTTAAGAACTAGGTCCAGTTCGACAGCTACGACCCGTTATATGGCTCAAATATTCTCACTCGACTGTCAACGCTGTGCTATATTACCCGGCAGACGCTTTGCGAAAAAAAACCACGCTTTGCGAAAAGAGCCACGCGTTCCGGTAGAAAAAAAAATGGTGTGCGTGGAAACCACGCGCGACCGAAGTGAAACTTCGCGCCTGTTAGTAGTGTACATAATTCCCCATATTTTATGAGTATAGGATGCAGGTATGATCTTAAATGAATTAAAAAAAGACAATTTAGGATTCATTTTTGTGAATATATATTTTACATGAATTGGTGATTACATTGAAAAATATATGGAAATGACATTAATCCATGATTGATTAGCGAATTTTTGCATTTACAACTCTCGAAGATTTAGTATTGATCATTGAGTTCCGCATTTCGAATATGACTTATACAAAATTTGTGATTATATTTAAAAATAATTCTCGTGATTTATGGAAATTCTACCCTGATTTTTATGATTCGATTTCCATGTCTCCATTCTAACTATCGGGCTCTATCATTGTCACAATTGGTTTGTGATAACTAAAATAGGACACAAATGTCTGTGACTTGATATTCGTCAAATGCTTGCTGAATACAGCATCAATCGTTGTACCCGACCTGGTTGTTGGAGTACTAACACTACTATTGATTTTCAAATTCAATTCTCCTTCCAAAAAGTCGATGAGAGGTTGACTCTCTAACTTGGCAAAGTTGACATTGAAGTCTCCGCTTATTATCATGGGTAAACTCCCCCAGTCCTTTTTCAGCAATGCTGCACTAGCAGGTGTGTATTTTTCTTCAAATCTCGTCAGCACCTATACCCAAATCACTGTTACATAAGAATGTTTTATATTGAATGAACTTTTTTATACAATAATTAAAAGTGCAATGTAAGAAATTTGCTTATTTTATATTTTTCCTTAATTCTAACTAACTTACAGTACAAAAATAATAGTTACATTTTTATGGCGCTCATTCTTTTTTTTTATATCGCACTTTAGTTTTTCTTACAATCACGTAACCTTTCAATCTTGCTCCAAAGTTCCGCCAGAGCCCGGATGATAGTCATCGTAAAAGCAAGGAAAACAAAACGTTTTACTAAAGTGCAATAAAAAAGAATGAACGCCATAAATTTAACTATTATTTTTGTACTGTAAGTTAGTTAGAATTAAGGAAAAATATAAAATGAGCAAATTTCTTACATTACACTCTTTATTTTTTTATACAAAAGTTCATTCAATATAAACATTCTCATGTAAGAGTGATTTGGGGGTATAGGCGCTGAAAAAGATTTGAAGGAAAAAAAATGTCATCTGTTTGGGGCTTGCACCCGCGATCTCATGAATACCTGTCTAGTACGCTATCCACCGACCCGCGATCGCCGTTTGAAAGTGCCATAACTTCAGCGGATTTCCGTCGCTCTCCTTGTCAGTCGGACTCAATCTTTACTTGTCAATGATCTCTTGTTTTATTGCAGTATTCTTTAGTTTGTGTTATTGAAACAGAAAAGTTATAGTGTTCAATTGTATTCTCAATGATAAATATTTATTGTGTATTTTAAGTACATTCATATTGACTATCCATCGAAAATGAAAAGTTCTAATCTAGTACATATATGTGGAATTGGATATAATAAATATCTATGTAATAAATACATAAATATTGTTTTATTTCCAAAATAAATCAAGTACCCTGTAACATGTCGTACTTATGCCATCGAGGTTGATTCGTGACGTCACTGGGCGCTAGTGTGAGAGAGAGAAAGAGCTATCTCTATCACACACACACTAGTGTGCGACTAGTGTGCGAGTGAGACAGAGTATGCTCAGCAGAGCCACCCGTTTGCCCCCCTGTTTATTTTTTTTTTGCCTGGGTTGGCTCGTCCCCATCTAGGGACCTGTGCCACTCTCTTCTGCCCCCCCCCCCCCCGCCCCCTGTTTATGCCTACTGCCAGATACTAACGCGTCATGCCACCTCCCTCCATGCCTTGCCGCGTGCAAGCGGTGTCGCTGCCGGGTCCGACTCCCCAGTCTCGCCGTTCCCCCCACCACGTATCGGCCTATTCCCCTCACGGGATCTTAATTTTCGTAACGCTCTGAAAATCCCAGACCCTCGCTAAAGAAGTTTCACTTCAAAAAAAACAAAAACTCGTGTGCCCCTTGTCCGCTCAATTTAATTCGATTATAGGACACATCGACGCTAGTATTAATTTAGAAAAAAGAAAATAAACATGCAGCCGTTAAAAATAGAAAAACGCATAGAACTAACATGATAAAAATTTTGAAATAAATTTAAATTTAAAAAATTAAAAAAAAACTCCCGACTGAAAAAAGGATAATATGAGAAGTATATTGAATAAAAATACATATATAATCAATGCATGAAAATTTAAAAAGAATGAAATAATTCAAGATATAATCCTAGTTGATCCATAGTTCGAATTATGATCGGGCATTTCGGTGAAAATCCAATATTTTGAACTAGATTAATTTCCTTAGTGCCCTATATGCAGTCGGGAGACGTCATTGATTGCACAGAAACATGATATTGAATATAGATATTCGATTATGGGAACGTCATTGAGTGGACAGAAAGATGATATCGAATATAGATGTTTGACGATGCGGAAGAGGACGAATACTCTTCCGAATATTTTGGTGCAAAGCAGACTAAAAAATTCGCAAAATTGAGCTCAGGAGAGAAAAAACACTACGTACGAGGCTGGCGCGCCGCGCCCAGCCGTGAGCACGTAGTCCCTAGGGGACGGGAAAACATGGGTTAAGGCTCACTGTTCCGACACGCGTTCTCGAGCGCTCGGGCCAGGGAGACTAGAGTAAAGGAGTCCGATCACAATGTTAAAAAAATGGTCGGAAAAAGCGAGGACAGATCCTCGCCCAAGATTGCACCGCCAGGCGGCGCCACTTCTGCGCGGGACGGCCAAGCGCGGCGATTTTGAATCGTTGATCTGCTATTTGTCGTACATTTTGTGTGATTAGCGCAGCTTATAATATTGATAAGTAATATTGCTATACTTTTATTCAAATTACTGAAATAATAATATTCCAGTAATTTTTAGATTTGGAGGCGATCGATACTGCAAATGTTTCATTTTTGTTCGGTGACATGTACGATTAAACAACCATAATGTGAATATTACTTATTCGATTTCCACGAGAAACCCCATTCGGAGCAACAATTTAAATATTAGAAAAGTACTTATTGTATTGATGTAAGTGATAGCTGAATGGTTAGCACGCTGGAGTAGCGTGTGTAGAGTGAGGGATTCTTTCCCTCACCGATGACCCTTCCAGCTCCTTTTTGCTGATCACCGGCCCGCCCACAGTTCGCGCGAGCGCAAGACCACTCCAACAGTCCCCACCCATCCAAGGACCCATTCTTAACGCACGGCGTCGCTAGTATCGGTGACCTTGGGGCCACGAGCCAATCAAATGTCTCTCTCGGGTCCGCTACTTGCGTGCCAGCGCACACGGCAGGGAGACTAGAGTAAAGGAGTCCGATCACAGTGTTAAAAAAATGGTCGGAAAAAGCGAGGAAAAGATTGCACCGCCAGGCGGCGCCACTTCTGCTCGGGGTCACCGGCCCGCCCACAGTTCGCGCGAGCGCAAGACCACTGCAACAGTCCCCACCCATCCAAGGACCCATTCTTAACGCACGGCGTCGCTAGTATCGGTGACCTTGGGGCCACGAGCCAATCAAATGTCTCTCTCGGGTCCGCTACTTGCGTGCCAGCGCACACGGCAGGGAGACTAGAGTAAAGGAGTCCGATCACAGTGTTAAAAAAATGGTCGGAAAAAGCGAGGAAAAGATTGCACCGCCAGGCGGCGCCACTTCTGCTCGGGGTCACCGGCCCGCCCACAGTTCGCGCGAGCGCAAGACCACTGCAACAGTCCCCGCCCATCCAAGGACCCATTTTTAACGCACGGCGTCGCTAGTATACGTGACCTTGGGGCCACGAGCAAATCAAATGTCTCTCTCGGGTCCGCTACTTGCGTGCCAGCGCACACGGCGTCGCTAGTATCGGTGACTCCTATGGGCGCCAAAAAACGAATTGAAAGTTCAACCAAATTAACGATCTGTTATCACAAAATCACGGCGATCAGCTCGGGTTAGTGTGTGTTAGTTTAGATTTACTATTTCATTTAAATTTTCAAAAGTTGGCGCGCATCGAGGTTACGTCACATGCAGCACAAGATGTGTCTATATGTCCGCTCACTTCATTTCATCACCAACGCTACTTCACAGTCAGTTCCCGAGCGACAAGAGCGCTCGACGCGGCCCAATTGGTACTACCACCGTTCCTCGCTTTTTGGGGTCACGTTTGGGACGATTGCGCCATAAGGGATCGGACTCCTTTACTCTAGTCTCCCTGGTCGACGCATTTAAAACTATCGCCGCTACTGGACGGCGCTGTCGTCGGGGGATCAGCCTTAAACATAACCTCACATTTGATATATAAACATTTACATTTGACATGTGGCAATAATCAGGGGTAAAACATTAATCGACAGCATGACGAAGCCGTGCGCGGTCCCCAATTGTTCGACCAGGCACGAAAAACGTTCAGTATTTAGAGTTCCGTCGAATGTTGAACAATACAAGAAGTGGGTAGCTGCAATTCCGGGCGCTACTTATCTAAAGAAATCGCAATTCATTTGCGAAAAGCATTTCGAAAAACATTTTATTTTAAGAAAGTGGATCAAACAGGACTGCAACGGTCGGATTATTGCTGAAGTAAGTATACATACTCATTAAAAAATTTCGATTGTAAAAACCATGCAGTTCCATGTTATTTTTTAGCTTTTTATTGCAAATACTCGTAGCCTTCAAGTGGCTATAATAAACATAATCGTATATCTATTCCAGGCTTCATATATGTACCCTCGACTTGATCCATCAGCTGTCCCCTCTATATTCGACAGTCAGAAAGTCAATTTCACCCCAGATTCTGGTTCCTCGAACTCCGAATGTGCAGCTACCGAGCACAGTTATTGCTCTTCGAATGATTCCACCATTCAGCCAAGCATCGTTGCGATAGATGATGTATTTGTTGAAAAAAATGCTGCGATTACGGAGTGCTGCACCACTGCCGAAGCCGCCACCACCACCACGACCAGCCAGCCAGCCAATGCGACCACTGCTGAAGACTACTCCGCAACCCAATGCGTCGATGTCGAGATCGGCAAGCAACTCATGCAAAGTATGTATATCTAATGCTTTAATACGGAACCTGAAAGTGATACGATATGTAAGTAATTATAAGGTATTGAGTTCCCGCATAAACGTATGATGATACGAATGTCTGATGATATTGGATAGGGGCGGTATCTGTAACCAAAAAGATAATTAACAGTCAAATGAGCACTATAAAAATGTTGAGGAAAAATGCAGTCCGTAAATCATTTCGAGTGCCGTCATATTTGACAGAAAAACAGGCAAACCGGGAGTCAAGCTACATCCGTGTATAGTTTCAATTTTCGTACTTTTAATAGTGGTGGAAGCTAAGGAACTCCAAAACGATAATCCTTCGCCGATGGATGTGGCTACCATTGATACAGTGGAAGAACACGAAGTAGCGGAGCATCCAGTCACTCACTCTGCGGCTGATGCGAATAATCATCGCTTCGACTTGAGCCAAGCTATTTTCAGTGATGGTAAGAATAGTTCATTCATTGTAATAAGCACTAAAACCATTGCATCTATTACGTTAATATGAAGTACATTGAGATTTGGTGGACAAAAACGATTGAATGCAGAGACTAACCGGATACTAATTCTTTAACAGTTTCCCACGATACTGAGGCGGTTGATGGAATGCACTCCGCCACAATACCAAAATCGTGGGGTGTCGAGAGATTGAGTGGAGACGACAAGAGTTTTCTTTTCTCTCATTCCACGACGAAGTTGGAAAACGGAATTCAAGTGCCAATTATGGAAAAATCGGTAACGGTGAACGGGAGCAAAGAACTTAGGTACTTCGTTTACGGTCGAGCAATCGACCCGCAGACGGGTAACCTTCCTCGGAACTTGGACGACGTACGAGTGCTATCGCGGCACTTGGAACGATTCAAAAACCTAAGGGTGTGTAGCGGAATTGGTAACATCGACGTTCATCATCTCTCGGTAGATAGTGCCTTCAAGGACTACGTTGATCGCTATCATCACACCAACTGCAAATTAATAACAAAAAAAAAAAGATGCGATAGCTGCATAATGCTCAGGAAAGCCGCCCAGAAAAAAGAAGCAAGGTTAAAATCAAAAGGTTCATTAACGCGTATATGTCGAGCTTCGAATCCAATTGATCAAAAAAAAATAATTGCGCTGCGTAAGAAGAGTCTTCGTCAAAGCCGTCAGAAGAAGAATGCTCAAAAACGCCTGAGATTGTTGAAGCAATGTTTGAAGGATCACGTAACCGACATCGCTTCAACTCGTGACGACACACTGGCAGAAAGATGCTCAAAGTTAAACGTCCCAGTAGCGTAACAAACTGCGCTGAAGGAAATAATTTCGGCTGCAAGCAAAAAAGACGGCAAGAATAGGCGTTACGGAGAAGAGTGGATTATGCTATGTCTACTTATGAATATAAGATCCCCGGGATATTATGAGTTTTTACGTTAAAATAATGTTTTACCATTGCCCTGCAAGCGAACGATCAGCAATTACTTCTCGATGATCGATATGAAATGTGGTTTCGATGAAGACTTCGCAAAATTGCTCACTACACATTTCGACAAAAAAACTCCTCTACAGCGCAATGGGATACTCCTACTGGATGAGATCAACTTACGTAAATCTGTGGCCGTTTGTTCCAAGAACCTCACGTACGTCGGTTTAACAGATTTCGGCGACGACGGACCGCAATCGACTGATATAAATGATCAAGCCACGCATGGCCTTGTCTTGATGTTTCAACCGCTTGCCGAATCATATACGCAACCTATAGCAGTTTTTGCGTCGAAGAACCCTGTAAAAGGTGAAGAACTGGCAAAGCTAGTTATCAGAGCTATTTCGTATATGGAGAAGTGTGGTGCCAAAATTCACGGCGTTATAGCCGATGGGGCAGCGACAAACGCGAAAATGTGGTCGCTTTTGGGCATCTCAGGTTCGATGGACGATACAAAAACGTGGTTTACCCATCCTGTTGATGACGAACGAAAAGTCTTCGTGTTCTCTGATATTCCCCACATCGTCAAAAACATTCGAAATCGCCTATATAACAAAAAGAAATTGCGGGTAAGCAAAATGTTTTCGTAGGCATATTGTTGAAATACAATTATATCACAATCACTTTGACAAAGAAACGAGTCCTTAGCAGTCAAATTTGGAATTGATTACAAATTGAACTCTCAGAATTTTGCACAATAGCATTGCTGTCATTTTCAGTCACTGTGATCTCGGAAATAACTAAAAGATAAACTTACCTGAATAACATTAGATGCAAATACGACTGAAAAATAAAATTAGTTGATTACGCAAGACCGTCCCCAGACGTTTAACTTACCTTGATGATCCCTTCAATAATTGACTGTTGAACTTGCTACCATAATTTGCTATTCCTAAATCGTGTGTAATGAGAAATGCGAGCATTACTCGATGCCTTAGATTTTACTGTTTCTGTCGATTACTAAAAATAAAAATTAGCTTATCGTCCTACTGATTACTCATCATAAAACAACATACAAAGAATAATTGTATGCCTCGCATTCTATAGATCAAATCGTCGAACAATTACATCTGCTGGGATTATTTCAACGCCTTGTTCGATATGGATGTGAGACATCCAGGGAACGCTGGAGCCTGTCCCAAAATAACGCAACGGCATGTTGTGTTAGACAACACGTCAAAAATGCGCGTTCGTCTGGCAACTCAGGTATTTTCATTTTTTTACCTTCGTCCCACTATTTATAATTTTTGGTCTATCTCCTAAGAAAAGTCTTAAAAAAGTTTCGGCACTTTTACAGATTTTCAGCAACTCTGTTGCACAAGGGCTTGGGTTCTATTTATCCCATGACGTAGAAGGACCTCTGAAAGGATGCGAGGAAACAATCGATTTTTGTAAACGGATAAATGACATGTTCGATGCGTTGAACCGTAAAACCCCGAATGAAGGATTGACCCAAGGACTTCAAGATATTGGAAGATTCACTCGAATGGTTGAATGAGTGGGAGATGAATATGCGGAAGGGTGATATAACGTCCAATGAGTATCTCACTCCAGAAACATCGAGAGGGTTGCGGATATCTTTACGCTCCACTGTAGACATGTGCCGGTATCTTATCGAAAACCACGATTTCGTGTATCTATTGACGGGGAAAGTTAATCAAGATAACTTGGAGGTACGATTATTTCATATTAACTTTTTATTATGCAATAATTATTTATTGTTCATAAATGTGCATGAATGTACCATTTCTTTTAGAAATTTTTTGGCACTATTCGTCAAGCCGCAGGGTGCAACGACCATCCCAGTTGTCCGACGTTCTTACAGCTGTACAAACTGCTATCCGTGTACAGCATAATAAAGCCGCCCAAATTCGGAAACTGTACGGTGTCCGAGCATCCTTCGCCGCATACCCTTATTTCATTGAGTGAACTCAAAACGCTGTACGGCAAAAAGTCTGAAGCGAAAAGCGCTGCGTATCGACGTGAAATTCAACAAAAGTTAGACGAAGTACTCCGGCACGGAGATTGGGAGGCAGACGAAATTATTGAAAACAACCTCGATCACGATTACGCCCTCACTCCCATCCTTGATTGCATTATTTACTACGTCACAGGTTTTTCATTGTAATTTCTCTAATACATGGGGGTCCCGTTAACCATCGTAGGTATCCTTGTATAATACTAACAGTGCTTCTTGTTTCGTCTCTGCCATAAATTGTTTGGCATTTATAACCAAGATTGCATGAATTCATTGCTATTCGTAATTGTGGATTAAAACATTTGTTTTATGTGTTTAACAGGGTTGAGATGTACAAAGTGCTATTTATGACACGCTGTGCGTAAAAATGCATTTTTACGTTTACTTCGCGTTAAACCGCATTTACACATCTTGTGACATAAACACGCATATGACACTAGTACGAAACATTTTTTTCTTGACTCGTGTGATTGCAACAATCGCCTTCGGCTCGTGCTGCAAACTCACACTCGTCAGAAAAAAATGTTTCGTACTAGTGTCATAATGTACTTTTTTAACGGATTCACATTATTTTTACAGGGTACTTGTGCAAGCAGGTGCTGAAAATCCATAAAGTCTGTCTAACGTGTCAGGGAGCGATCAAGTCAACCTCATCGAATTCATCTTCACTGTCGCAACTTGTTGACATGAAGTCGAGAGGAGGACTTATTCATGCCAATTTCAGATTCTTCAATTTGATTCGCCACATCGAAGCTTGTTTTGTTAAATTTGCTTCTCGGCAAGACGTTTTCGATCGCACAGTAGATGAAGTGCTGAGCACTTATTCGTTTAGCTTCCCCTGTGCGGAGCATGCTTCAGATATTCTCTCCTACGCAATTGTCTATTACATACGATTGAGAATGAGGCAAAACGCCCATCAACAGAATATGAAGATGACAAAAAAATTCGTCGTACAGAAAAAATTATCAAAATTGACCAACCAGTAATCCGACCATATTTTCAATAACATCTAAGAAACTATCGCTCCCTTGACACGCTCAATTTAGTACAAGCATGAAATACTAAAACAAAACAATTTAACATATGAAAATGTGATATCATTTATTTTATGACACGCTGTGCGTAAAAGTGCGGTTTTACGCTCACTGCATTCGCTTCAAACCGCATTTACACACCTTGTGACGCTTGTACGTAAAACCCTTCTGTCAACTAAATTATTATTTATTAAAATGATTTATAGATCTCTACTTGATTATCCACCTGTTATTACTTACCCTTATCCCAAAATTCCTAGAAAATGTAAGCATTTGCAATATTTGCAAAACTAAAAAAAACTTGAGTGCGAAATGTAAAGTAGTTTATGCGTCCATTGAATCCGTAAACACATCTACAAGCATTTTAATTATAAATCCGTATAAATATTTTACGAATCCGTTACAGATATTTTTTTCGATAAAAAAAAAAGAAATTGATTATCGGTCAGGAATGAAACCTAGGACAATGAGAGTTCAAGACAAGAACAATTCCAATCGGTCCAACAACGATTATAATATTTTACCTGCGCAACTCGTACATGTTTGTCAGCAGTGATTCAGATTAACGAGTTTTCACAAGGCGATATTTGACATAATCCAATCCCTAACACATTCATGGGAATATAACGATCTTCGATTAATTTAATGAAATCACCAGTTTTGGCTCTCCTGTTTTATATTCAATTTTGAATATCGCTCCAGTTTACGCTTTAATAGGTTAGTACGGTTAGTATCGGGTTAGTATATCATGCGCATGGCCAAAGAAGATAGATTACATGGAACCGTATTCGCCGTGTTAGCGTTTAGCACGAGGAATAGAGTTCCGACTTTTGGCGATAGTTGGCGCGCTGATATATCCGTGTGACAGACACATGGAAGAGACCCGAAGCCCCGCCCCACGCAGGCATCTCTTTCGTACCATCGCGGCCGCGCGATAACACTTGCCCTCTCGCACTAGTGCTGACTAGTCCTATATCCATGCTCGCGCGAGACCGTGCGATTGCGTCATCAGCTTCATGCTAGGCGCCGAGAATCGCGTTTTCAATCCTCGGATACGATTGTGGTCTCGCTGGAGTTCACGTTAAGGGGATCCCGGACCGTTCGCATCCGCCACGAGTTTGAGAGATAGCGCCATAGGCGCTCGTGGCGGAGCGAGAGAGAATGAGCTCCGAACGTTCGGGATCCCCTTAAGATGATGGAAGACATAAACTTTATCCGTCTCCCTCACTCGGCAGTGAGCGCCGCTGGCGCTGTCTCGCTCGCACTCGGATATTCCTTCTATCACCTTAAGGCGATGGACGACATCTTCAAGTGCCATAGAGTCCGCGCTATCGGTGCTTGCTGCGTAGCGAGAGAGAAGGAGAGAGTTGATGTCGTCCATTGTCTTGTAGCTGAAATCGAAAAAACTATAATCCACAATTTTCTTCTTATCGTTGGTTGGGGTCTATAGGAGAGCAAATTAAAGTTTTCGACCCTTTGACCATAGAGCGTTAACCACTCTCTTTAACCCATTAAAACCCATGCCAAACCTAAAGCATATAGCGACAAAGTAACTATCGGATTTATAGGCAAATTAAAATAGAAGTCACACGTGTTTTTTCTTTTGTCAATTGCAATTGTTTATAAGATTATTTAAACGAATTGTTCTGAAAATCATTATTTCAATAAAATGAGTATGCCAATCGATTCTACGCAAAAAAATATGCAAACAATGTATGACGCATTTTTCCGTCAGAGTCCAATTTATTAGTGTAAAACCGTTATAAACAAATTGACCCCATCAGATCCCATGCCAAGCCTAGAGCATATAACGTTGAAGTTACTATCGGATTCATAGGCAAACCAAAAAAGAAGTTACACGTGTTTTTTCTTTTGCCAATTGTAATTGTTTATAAGAAACTATTCAAACAAATTGTTAATTGGCAAAAGAAAAAACACGTGTAACTTCTTTTTTGATTTGACTCGAATCATAATAATAATAATACTAATGATACTAATATTGATAATAATTATTATCATTATTAACAATAATAACAACAACAACAACAACAACGACAACAACAATAATTTGATTCTTTCTGATTTCTCGAAGAACGAGCTGCTTGAATGACAGATATATAGGCGCCCCTCGCTAATACAGAGCTCGAGTGGGGTAGTGGGGATGAGCCCGCTCGATCTGAGCTGGGGCACATGAGAAAGAGTGAGCCGTCCGAGTGCCCCACAACGTAGACCGTAAGGAGGAAAGAGACCGCGTAACCATAGCTGGGGCATATAAGAAAGAGTGAGCCATCCGACTGCCCCTCGTCAATGCAAACCGTGAGTAAAAGAGAGACACGGAAATGGGGCGGAGTCAGGCGAGAATGTTCTGTGTGCGTGCACACGGACGAGCTGCCCCAGCGTTAGCAGCGCCACGCTGGGGCAGTAGTGCCCCCCGATCTCGAGGCTCTCTCGCCTATCCTGAATACGGTTCCATGTAATCTATCTTCTTTGGCATGGCGCATGCTATGGTTGATCCCCCGATCGCAGCGCGGCCCTGGTGGCTACAACGTCACCCTCGGTTCGGCGACGTTAAGCGAACTACCCCCACCAGCTTCGTTTCCAGACCTGTATGTAAGACCGTGGTCGACACCGTCTATTTAGGCAAAGAAGATAGATTACATGGAACCGTATTCAGGATAGGCGAGAGAGCCTCGAGATCGGGGGGCACTACTGCCCCAGCGTGGCGCTGCTAACGCTGGGGCAGCTCGTCCGTGTGCACGCACACAGAACATTCTCGCCTGACTCCGCCCCATTTCCGTGTCTCTCTTTTACTCACGGTTTGCATTGACGAGGGGCAGTCGGATGGCTCACTCTTTCTTATATGCCCCAGCTATGGTTACGCGGTCTCTTTCCTCCTTACGGTCTACGTTGTGGGGCACTCGGACGGCTCACTCTTTCTCATGTGCCCCAGCTCAGATCGAGCGGGCTCATCCCCACTACCACACTCGAGCTCTGTATTAGCGAGGGGCGCCTATATATCTGTCATTCAAGCAGCTCGTTCTTCGAGAAATCAGAAAGGATCAAATTATTGTTGTTGTCGTTGTTGTTGTTGTTGTTGTTATTATTGTTAATAATGATAATAATTATTATCAATATTAGTATCATTAGTATTATTATTATTATGATTCGAGTCAAATCAAAAAAGAAGTTACACGTGTTTTTTCTTTTGCCAATTAACAATTTGTTTGAATAGTTTCTTATAAACAATTACAATTGGCAAAAGAAAAAACACGTGTAACTTCTTTTTTGGTTTGCCTATGAATCCGATAGTAACTTCAACGTTATATGCTCTAGGCTTGGCATGGGATCTGATGGGGTCAATTTGTTTATAACGGTTTTACACTAATAAATTGGACTCTGACGGAAAAATGCGTCATACATTGTTTGCATATTTTTTTGCGTAGAATCGATTGGCATACTCATTTTATTGAAATAATGATTTTCAGAACAATTCGTTTAAATAATCTTATAAACAATTGCAATTGACAAAAGAAAAAACACGTGTGACTTCTATTTTAATTTGCCTATAAATCCGATAGTTACTTTGTCGCTATATGCTTTAGGTTTGACATGGGTTTTAATGGGTTAAAGAGAGTGGTTAACGCTCTATGGTCAAAGGGTCGAAAACTTTAATTTGCTCTCCTATAGACCCCAACCAACGATAAGAAGAAAATTGTGGATTATAGTTTTTTCGATTTCAGCTACAAGACAATGGACGACATCAACTCTCTCCTTCTCTCTCGCTACGCAGCAAGCACCGATAGCGCGGACTCTATGGCACTTGAAGATGTCGTCCATCGCCTTAAGGTGATAGAAGGAATATCCGAGTGCGAGCGAGACAGCGCCAGCGGCGCTCACTGCCGAGTGAGGGAGACGGATAAAGTTTATGTCTTCCATCATCTTAAGGGGATCCCGAACGTTCGGAGCTCATTCTCTCTCGCTCCGCCACGAGCGCCTATGGCGCTATCTCTCAAACTCGTGGCGGATGCGAACGGTCCGGGATCCCCTTAACGTGAACTCCAGCGAGACCACAATCGTATCCGAGGATTGAAAACGCGATTCTCGGCGCCTAGCATGAAGCTGATGACGCAATCGCACGGTCTCGCGCGAGCATGGATATAGGACTAGTCAGCACTAGTGCGAGAGGGCAAGTGTTATCGCGCGGCCGCGATGGTACGAAAGAGATGCCTGCGTGGGGCGGGGCTTCGGGTCTCTTCCATGTGTCTGTCACACGGATATATCAGCGCGCCAACTATCGCCAAAAGTCGGAACTCTATTCCTCGTGCTAAACGCTAACACGGCGAATACGGTTCCATGTAATCTATCTTCTTTGATTTAGGTTTCAACACCCAAATCAATGTCGACACGGTGTATTTAGGTATCAACACCCAAATCAGTGTTTCTCCAAGGTTCCTCCGAATGGGTGTTTCTCGAGATTTGGCACATTCTGAAAATTATGTCGACCGGGTCTGGACGGAGCATATTGTCAACCTCCGCACGTACATCGACGCGTCATGTACTCGTCATTACGTACGCGTAAGCTACAAATATTTGTTCTCCCCGCGAGTTTACGCAATTGAGGAAAAAAATGAATACGACATTTTGTGGGTTAGCTACAAATATTTGTGCTTCCCGCGAATTGACGCAATTGAAAAAACAAAATAAATACGAAATTTTGTGCGCAATATAGATTAATAAAAGTATAATTGTCTTATTTCGTACGTCGACACGTATCTGAGATATAAATTATATTACTATTAATTTTTTATATTTCATTATTTTTTATATCATTATTTTGAAAAAGGAAATTTCAAAATTCATGAGAGAGTTGAAAAAAATTATATAAAAATCTGAACTTTTAACACAATTTCTTTCTTTTTATATGCTCTACGCAATTTCGAAGTAGCACCAAGAAAAAAAAAGATTATTTAATTCGAACGACCTTAATATGTAGATATATGGACTATTTTACCAAATATAGGCATCGGTTCGGATGTCCCCCGCCCCCCTCAGAATCTTTTTAACTTTTTTCAGGATGTAGTCCTTGATGACCTGTATCTTTTCACATTTTTTCCTTCATTATTTTGGCTGTAGTAATTATGGGCATTTCGTGACAGTTCCGTTTTTCGTTTTTTTTTCAATTTAATTTTTAAGTATTTTATCGCAAAAAAATTTTACTTGGAGTGCATTTCTATGTAAAATAATCTTAACTCTCCGAAAAAAATTATTGATTTTGCGTTTGGGCTGACTAAAAGCTCTTAGAATCGAGCTTTAATCATAAAAAGCTATTTTTCAGGCATTGCGCATGTCTGAATTTATTTTTCAATATTTTTTTCGGAACGCTGAGAAAATTTCACATAGTACATGTCAAATTCACGTTGGGTTCTCTGCAAAAACTGCCAGAACCGATGAAAATTCGAAAATTCATTGATAAACCGTATTTTATTTCCTTCATTAAAAATTTCTAGATTATTCTTTAATCCTCATGAGCTATCGATCATTTGAGGTTTGATCCTTTTACATAAAAATGCAACGTCTTGACTATTTTTAATATCCTGCAGTTCCATATATAAGTATGACTGTGTCATATTTTTTTTCCGATGATTAAGTGAAAAGTCTATAGATTGTAGCCTCAAATACCCAGGAATTTTTTTTTCAGGTTAATTAATTTTTTTCTTAAAGTCGCTCATCGGGTATTTCTGTTTCCCATTTGATTAACATGGGGAGTGCATGACTTCTTCATTCAGAAAAGGATTACTCTGCGACTTTTATAGCTACGTCGATCTCGTTAGTCCCATTTTGAAGCTCATGGAAAACTGCTTAAAATGGCTTCCAAACATCCCGAATCCGTTCGGAACTTCCGACGATAATCGCGTCGGTACCGGGTAGAAAAAATAAGAGAATCCAAATCTTCGAATACCGTCAAGGCG